>JANHMN010000009.1:13221880-13233812 GCA_030674055.1 Rhabdomys pumilio | reverse complement strand
TCTCTCTCTCTCTCTCTCTCTCTCTCTCTCTCTCTCTCTCTCTCTCTTTTCTCCATGTGTGTGTGTGTGTGTGTGTGTGTGTGTGTGTGTGTGTGTGTGTTTTGGGGGGAGTGTTATGTGCATTTATGCACATACCTGTGTACACGTGTGTGGGCAAAAGAGAGCATCAGCTATCCTTCTTTGTCATCTTCTCCTTATTCTTTTGGTACATGTTATTGTTGCTACTGCTCAGTTCTAAATAGGCTGGCAGATGGAAAGTTGCAAAAAACTTTCATTCCTAGCTCCCATGCACTGGGGTTAGGGGGTCACACATAGCCTGTAATATGTGTGATTAGATCTGAAATCAGATGTTCATGCTTGTGAAGTAAGCACACTTAACCAATGAGACAGATGTCCAGCCATAAATAATGTTTCAATGGCAGATTTTAATCAGCTCAAAGAAGCAGATACTACCAGTTTGTAGACATCATTTTAAAGAACCTGTAAGAGACCACAGAAAAATCAAGATTTTAGAAATATGCCTTTTCCTTGTAGACTACTATGGCCTTCTCATATCTGATATCCAGCACTAAGGCATTTAAATATATCAGAGGCATAGTTAAAACACAGCAAGAAAAGCCTGGTTGTGTGGGTGGGCCTCAGTTTACTGTGAAGAAGAAAAAGCACATAGAAGACAAGGATAGAGATTTTGGTGTCTACTGTCCAGTAGGACATACTCAGGTCTCCCTAGTCTTGTTTGGCTGGAGCACAAGTAGGGAAATCATAGCCTGTCATTTTCTGCTGTCCCTCTCCTGCAGGTTCATACCAGCTGGGTAACACATTTCACTGATTAACACATGAAAAATGGAGCAATGCAAGAGTTTCTCTTGAAATGGAGCTTCCAGTTTTAGAGGTTACAGAGCCCAAGAGACTCACTGTGTCTGCTGTCCCAAGCATTGAAGCTTCTCTCTCCCTGACCTCTGACCAATTGAATCTTTATATTTTAAATCGATACTACATATTTCCCCTCCTCTCATCTATTGCAGCTACTAATTTACATATATATGTACTTCCTTTATGACATTTATTTTATTACAAAATTTAAAAGGCAACACAAAACTAAGAAAATACTCTCCTTTCTCACTCTGTCCTGCCTTCCAGATTTAAAACGAATGTAAATTAGATCAGAGATCGACCAAACAAAGCATTAGACACTGACTTACTATTTGTTAGAGAAAGTGACTGTAATTCAAGGGAAACATCCCATTTACCTACTGAAGAAAACGGTTTTCTAATTATACAATTAAATAAAACACAACTGTATGTAACATAATATTACTACAGTTACATAAAAGTAATGTTGTAGGGTCCATGACAATAACTTTCAGATAATCAAAAATAATGAGACATTTCTTGATTGCCTATTAAGAAATCAAAGAGATCCCAATTGCCAAATGCTGCACCAGCTGATGAATTTGGAAGCTTCTCCCTTGCCAGAAATATAGACTTGGGATGGTATCTTTTTCCTGTAATAGCGTTGATTTAGGGAACTCTAAATTAGCACATTTTAATGAAGCACACATTTTATTACCCACTTTCTTAGTTGATCAAATGGAAAAACAAACAAAAAACAAAAAAACAACCCACAATGTCAAGAAGTCTGCATGATGTGTTGCGAATCCCATGTGCCATGATATTACCTGGAGGTTTGTTAATGTTCTATCTAATTATATTATTCATTTCCAGCATTAGCAGAGACCATGACCTACATGGCTAATTTCCCATGTTCCCCAGTAAATGCAACTGAATCTTTCATTTCTCCCCTGGACTGGGATACTCATATCCTGAACTCCCCTACTTGTGCCAACATTGTTCTTAACTCATACTTCTAGCCAAATATGATGCTGTTCCTTTTCCATTCTCACATAGATCATGAAACCAAAATCTGCTAGCACAAAGGCCCTCTTTGTAGTGATTCCAGATCCACATCCCCAGCTATGTGGAAGCCATGTGCCTTCCCTGCAAAACCATGAGCTGAACAATAAACAAATAAGATGAACTACACATAGTATGTCAACTGGACCTAAGACATGATTGCTTGACTGAAAGATAAATCATCTGTGACTTCTTTCTCAGGAGATACATATTGTGAAGAAAATTATCATAAGCTGTTAGTTATAAAATGCATCTCAGTACTAGACTTTGTAGATGCGAAGTCAAAACAGTTTGACATAGTTCTATTTACAAACTCTGTTCTTTTTCCTGGCCATTCTGGGGAACTATCGCCTGTCATTTTCTGTCTACTTTCAATTTGGCCAAGCATGATTTTGCCTCATTGTTTTTTAAGATGTAATTGAATGACCTACTTAAACTTCCTCCATCTCATTCCTCATTCTTATATTGGTAGAACTTACTAGTTTTACACGTCCTTACTGGTATTATATGTTTCACAAATCAGGGTATATTTCAACTCATACCAATGGCTAATTAATGTATCCAAGAACCTTTAACACCAACACATATGTTTCCACTTAAAAAATCCTATTTACCTATTGGCTCATTGAAATCTTAAAAGGAGTAAACAGAATTAGAGAATGGAAGCAGGTAGGCTGTTTAGTGCTACAGAAGAAACAGAGCAAAATTCTGCTGAAATTCAGCATCCATTCTCTTGGGTTTAACAAATTTAAATCTAGAAACCTCTGTCATTAGAGAAGCCAAATCCAAAGAAAGATACAACTAGAAACTGAGTGTCATGTTAGCTCTGTGGGTTGTAGAATAAAAGTCTTGGTTCTCACTAATCTATTGTCTGTTTCTTTGGAGTAAAAGAAACAGTGACTGGGTTGTTGGCAGCTAGGACCAGCCATCTGCAATTGAGGCCATCCACAGAACACAGCCAAACCCTTAGCCACAGATTTTGTGAAGCTTTTGGTATTATAAAACTTTCACCCACAGCAGGCAAAGAATGAAAGGGTTTAGTGAGAGCAATTCCTCCCTCCTTCATGCTTTGCTCTTATCTTCAATGTAATCAAATGTTGTTTATGCATAAAATTTTAATCCCTTCACAAATTTGTGTTTTGATTTAATTTGCATATCTCATTTACCGCAAATCAACATGAAGAGAGACTCAACTAATTTAAACTGTTTTCCCTGGGACAGAAATCTTTTCAGAAATATTTTTCATTAGGTGAGTCAATTATTTCTAATGTGGTTAAATGTTTGCATATTAAAATTTTGCTTACAGAATCTCATATTCAGAATACTGAGAATGAGGAGGGGTAGAAGAACAGAGGAGACAAGACAGTAATTACCTGTCTTTGATGCTACACAGATCAATGTGTAAATCACTAAAACTCCCCAGGGAACCTTGCTGAACTGAAATGAGGTCCTTGGGCTGGTTATCAATAAAGATGAGCCTCATGCAGCCTTGGAAAGCCTTAATGGGTTAGCACTGGGAATTGGTGAGTTTGTCAGGGCACCCTGTGGAACAGAGAAAAAAAAAGATGAAGAACACTAAAATGATCTGTTATTGCTGTGACATCCTATTGATAGAAGACCTCGAGGTCCAATTATTTGGGTACTTTCTTATTCCTAAAAGGGCACACATTGGTTGTAAATCAGAGCTCAGGAGGAGGTACAAAATGATGCACAATGGGGATGCTCAGGCACTATGAAGAAAACTTTCAAAGGGAACATCATTCCTATGACCTTTACCTTGATCCCCATTGTGTGTGAGTGTGTGTGTGTGTGTGTGTGTGTGTGTGTGTGTGTGTGTGTGTGTAGCACACCTGAAAATGTGGAGTTTCATGTGAATACATGTAGAAAATCAAATGTTTCATATGGATACATGTAGAAGCCAGAGGTTGATATCAAGATGCTTTTTCTCTGCCCCTTTCCATTTAATTCTTTGAGATGAAATTATTTTGTAAACTAGGGGTTCACCAATTACTTAGACTGGCAGATCATGTGCTCCAGGGCTCTGTCTTTACTTTTTACTTAGTGTGAAATTGCCTCCTTATACAGCTAGTAGCTTTGTGACTTATATAGGGTAGATTGTCAGCAAACCTCAGGAGCCTACTTATATTAGTCTCACAAGCACTGAAATTCAAGGGGGTTCAGGCCATGCCCAGTATTTCATTTCTGAACTGGGAATCCAAATTCAGATTCTCATGCTTGCATGGCAAGCTTTTACCAACTGAGTCACACCACACCACACACACACACACACACACACACACACACACACACACATTGCTCCTGCTGGAAACCTCTCTGTTTTCCCTTTTAATGGCATTTTTTACATACTGTTTGCATATTACAAGTGCTTGGGAATATTGGTTGTGTCTCAAAACACACATCTAAACATGAAGTTCTAAATTTCTAAGGAAATTATGTAGTATTATCTGAGATATGGATGGCAACTGAGTAAATGTCTGGTTAACTGTGGAGCATGAACAGGATTAGCTCCTGAGAAAGGTACACTCAAGAACCAAGCAGGATTTTGAACATGTGGTACAAAGCAAATCCAGACATTAAGAAAATGATGAGTTTAAGTACACATAGTTACAGGCTGTAATCACACATGAGAAATGTTAACACCACACCTCCTAGAAAGTGTTCTTTTTAAAATAAATGTACATTGCACCCATTTAGTATCACTTGGAGTTAGGCCAATCTATCCCTCATTAAAACAAGTGAAGACCAAGCAGATAGATGAGTATGTGTGCTCTTACAAACTCCATATCAGTGATTCTAATAGGTTCAGAGCACATAGGAATGTGAGCTTGAAAACATGGCAATATGTCATAAATAAGAGAAACTTTTTCACCCTTCTCTAATAGACAGTCACTGTGGTGCTGAAGCCTATATGCTAGTTAACAGCTCACAGGCACATTATAAAATGAAGAATGCTACAATTTCTAATTGAAACTGTAGAGTGAATTTATGGAAGTTGATTAATATTTCTGAAGCTCATATTTCACCCTCCTTAATTGTAAAGTCTGAATGGAGATGGTTTGTTTAAACACTTTTGAAATCATTGATAAATCTTTATGTTTTATATCTAGCACTCTGGAAAACCACCCAAAATTTAACAATATTCTAGCTGAGGGGAGGAAAGCCATTATTCCTCGCTTGTATTTCAGAAGACTATTATAACATGATTACTCAAAGCCATTTTTCTTGAAAGTAAATTCCTGTCTAATATTCTTTCTCTGTTGCTGAAAAACCCTATGTAATGTAGAATGCACAGATCATTGCTCAGCACTTGTTTCCATTCATTTGTTTTCACTGTGAGGCTTCAGTGAACCCAGATTTCAATCTGCTACATGCATTTACTGTCTCTATAGACTGCCACAAATTAGTATAATATTATTAATCTTTAAGTGACAATGTATGAGTGTAGGGATGCAAGTGTCAAAGATAACGTATGGAGATTAGAAGAAAACTACAGGTATTAGCCCTTTCCACCTTGTCTGAGAATGGGTCTTCTGGTTTTCCAAGTTCTCTAGGGGTCTAAATCCAGGTCATTATGCTTAGACAGCAAGAATATTATGACTGAGTCATCTCTTTAACATGCAGATTATTTTAACAAAAAGTGGTTTTATTATCTATCATATAGACATTTTATGTCTTAAAAGTATGTGCTATTGTTGAGTATTTAATGTTAATAGTGATTTAAATAAGTTTAGTCCCCATAGACTCGTGGGTTGAATGCTTAGCCCATAGGAGGTGACTTTATTAGGAGGTATGTCTTTGTTGGATTAGCCTTGTTGAAGGAACTGTGTTACTGTGGTCCTATGCCCAAGCTCTACCCAGTATGGAAGAAATTCTTCTCCTAGCTGCCTACAGAAGACAATCTTCTCTTGTCTGAATTTAGTTCAAGATTTACAACCCCTTGCTCCTCTGCTGGAAGTTTTGCTTGCATGCTGCTATGCTTCACACAAGGATGATAATAGACTGAACATCTGAAACTTTAGCCAATACCAATTAAACATTTTCTTTTGTAAGAGTTGCCTTGATAAAAAAAAAAAAAAAAAAAAAAGTTGCCTTGATCATAGTATCTCTTCACAGCAATAAACCCATAACTAAGACAATGATGATTGTGGGTGAAGGACTGTGGCTCATCCTTAAGCTAAAATCTTTCCTCATTAGTCTTGTTTCACACAGACTCCTTCCAATAAGACCCTAAATATATATTTTGTACCTGTGTGATATTCTTTTTTGTATTTCAATTCTGTCATGCATTTCCTTGGGAAGGAAGGAGTAATTACTAGATTTTGGAGCTAAGAGACTACAGGGTTTAGGTTAGAGGTCAATGTAAAGTGTCTGATTAGTATGTGGTAGGTTATACATAACTTCAGTGTATGTGTCATTGTGATGATGATGATGATGATGATGATGATGATGTGTGAGTAAGACTGAGTGGAGGCTTGTGTTTGCTACAATGAATGTATAGATGTCAGAAGACAAAACTGTGGTATCATTCCCTTCTCCCACTACATGTTCCAAGAATAGAATGCAAGTTCTTAGGTTTGAGCAAAATGTTCTGTTGGCCCATGGAGACATCTTGCTATCTGTTCAATGAATGCTATTATTCAATCCTTGTCTTTGATTACTTTCTGGCAAGGAACTCTCAGCTCTAGGGCAAGGCTAGCTCATGCTCATATCTACAAGATCTGAACAAGGTTATGCCGCTTGCTACATTGTCATTGGAAAATGTGTGTGTGTGTGTGTGTGTGTGTGTGTGTGTGTGTGTGTGTGTGTATGTTTGCTTGTGTGTATTAGGGGGGATGTTGTATGTGCATGAGGTCAGGTATTGCTGTGTGTGGAGACCAGTGTTGTTTACATGCTGAGTAAACCCTTCTCTAAGCTTTGTCAAGCCACATTCTGTCCTTATTTGTATCTCACAGTAATTCTGAAAGTTAGCTTGTTCTCCATGGTCTAGAAAAGGAGTCCATGGACTGTATTTTAAGAGCTTGAGGTCAAGAGCCTAGGGGACTAAGTCCCCTTTACAAGTAGCTTCAGTAAGACAGACTGCTGAATATAGAATTAGACACCATCTCGTTTTTATTAAGAGTACCTCAAAAAAAACCTCAACATGTGTGCATTTATGACAATATTAAAGTGATACTTAAGCTCTCTGTTCATCATAGGTTTTGTTTGTGTTACTGGAAGGTTTCAGCAAAAATTAGAATGGTCAACCACTCAGAAATGACAATGGCCCCTCTTTTGCCCCAAAGACCCTAGCACCTCTCTGCTTTGCTCTCCTACTCTCTATCAATGTGCATGATCTCAAAGGCATGGGAAGGGAGAGGAGGCTCCCAAAGTAGCATGGCAGTGGAAGTTCTAGATGGTGGAGCCAATTGGTGGTGCTTCCCACTTGAGTCTTCCCTTTTGTTAGTACTTGCTCCCTCTCAGCTCCTTTTCTCTAAGCTTTCAGTTGACTTTGTTTGTTCCAGTAGGAGATCAGAAATCTTGGCATGGCTAAAAGAAACACTTTTGATGAGTTATGTAACCCAGCTCTAGTAGCCCCAGGTCCTCTTACCAGCACTACTCAATAGATAGCTAATATTTTCACTTTTGCCAAGATTTTGGTTTCTCAATGTTTGGTGTTTGAATGCATGTACATGCGTGCATTCTGATTTTCTGATTGACAGAGCATATTTGACAAAGCACATGGTAGAATAATTTCCATGACTCTGTACTTGAAATTCCAAAGTCTAAGGAACTTACCTCCAAAGTAGTAACTATTCCCTGAATAAATCTGTAGCAGGGAGGTGTCCAGAGGCAGGGATGCAGCACCATTATCCAGTGTGAGAGTAACATGACTACTCCTGGCATTGATGCTGACAGAATGCCAGAGGCCATCATTCAAGCTGCTTCCTAAAAGAGAAACAGGAAGGGCTGTATCATGAACTTCATCTTTCTTCTCTACCTAATAGCTTAGTATCTTTTTAAAACCAATTTTTGTGTCATTCTTTGGAATGCTTCTGTGCCTTAATTTTTGTGACAAAAAAATAAAGGTGGATGAAGAAGGCCAGGACAAAGCAGATTGATTCTGAGATCATTCAGTGTCCTTTGAATCAGGCACTTAGTATTGAGATTCTGTGCATTTAAAGACAGTGATTTGAACTCTGACTCTTGTAAAAAATTGTGATACTTTGGGCTATCACTTTAAAACTAGAAAACATTGCTACCACTCAGGTGTAACTGAGGATTCCTTAAGTCTCAGTTTCTAAAATATGTGCTGGATCTTTTGAAATGACCCATGAGGGTTACACAAGTTAGATGTTTGGACCCCAGTAGTAGTAGTTTTCTGTTCTTAAAAGATGAAATTGGTAACCATTTTCCCAAAATAGCAAAGTGCAGTACCTATCCAGGAATTCTCTTCCCTTGACAGCCTTCATTCAAAATGGAACATTTTTTATTGGATATTATATTTACATTTCAGATTGCATCCCCTTACCCCATTCCCCACCCACCCAGGAACCCCCTATCCTATCCTCCCTCCTCCTCCTTCTATGAGGATGTGGCCCCACCTACCCCCACTCTCATCTCCCAACCTTCGAATTCCACCCCACTTGATGTCCAGCCATCATGGAACATTTCTACAGTGAGAAAAAAAGAAAGATCTTCAGAAAAACTATGACGAGACATGCTTTGCTGTATCCCTCCCTCAGTCTATGAACCAATTGTGATTTTCAACTTTGGTTGTCACTATTATTTAATGTGGAATTACAAAAGGGTTTTTCTCCCTATGAGTCTGTGAAGGCACTTCCCAGTAGAACCCACTGAGAGGTTAATATACTATCATGTTGGATGGAATTTTTCAGTGGCAGTTCAAATATAGAGAAAACCAAAGAAAGAGTTACCACTTTTTTCTGTTTATTTTGCTTTGCCTGTTCAACTAAGCAACCCGCTGATGAATTTGTCTACACAGTTGCTGCTACTGCTACTGCTGGTACCCTTCTTTTCTTCAGATGGAATGTAGTTCATTTAACCCTCTAACAAAAACTAAAGAGCAGCAGTCATTAAGGAAACTTCTAGACCTTTATCATGAGTCTGAAACTTCTGGTATAACATCTTCATGGACTGAGCAAGTACTGGGTTCTCAACCTTTCTTATTGTTTGAAAATTCTTTGCACTATCCGTGCAATATTTTGTAAACACATTTAATATATGTTTTTGCCTCATATATTCTCTTGGCTATACTCCTTCAGAGAATCTTAGTTAATACATATATATCACACATTTTTAGAAGACTGCTCATTCCTTGTCAAACAAAAGTCTAAATACAGACAGTTTCCAGATGTCTCGTTCATCTTCATTTTGAAAAGCTCTCTATTTCTTTAAAATTTGATCCTATGCATAAATAGACTTCTCTTGTATATCTTTTTTTTCTGCCTATGAGAGTTTGTCATGACCATCATGATTAATAATTGTTGGGATGTCCTTCTGTCCCTACTGTTAGAGGATCTACAGTAGTGGAAATAAATAAATTAATTCATTTATTCATTTTATATCCCAATTGCAACATCCTTCTCCACCAAGTATCCCATTCACACAGTTTCTCCCCTATCTCACTTTAACTTCTCCTTTGAGACGAGGATGCCCCCACTAGGAATCAAGAAACCCTGTCACCTCAAGTCACTGCAGGACTACACGCATCCTCTCCCACTGAAACCAGACAAGGTATCCCAATTAAAGGCATAGGATCTACCAGCAGACAACATAGTCATCAACAGCTCATGCTCTCATTGTAGGGGGCCTTGCATGAAGACCAAGCTGCACATCTGCTACATACACTCAGGATCCTAGGTATAGCCCATGAAAGCACTTTAGTTGGTGGCTCAGTCTCTGGGATAATACAAGGGTCAGGTTAGTTGACTGTTGGTTTTCCTGTGAAGTCCCTATCCCATCCATGTCTCTCAATCTTTCCCCCAACTCTTTCAGAAGAATCTCAAATTCTGTCTAATGTTTTGCTGGGGTCTCTACATCTGGTTTAGTCAGATAGTGGGTAGAGTTCCTCAGAGGCCAGTTATTATGGCTCTTCTCTGCAACCATAACATATTGTCAGTAATAATGTCAGGAATTGGTTCTTTTCCATAAGATAGGTCTCAATTTATATATACCAGTCATTGGTTGGCCATTTCATCATCTCATTAGTTGCTGATAATGGCTGTGATAAAATCTAACACAATTTTATGGTAAAAATATTGGAAAGACCAGGAATACATGGCACCTAAACATAATAAAGGCAATATACAGCTATCCAATAGCAAACATTAAACTAAATGGAGAGTAACTTAAAGCCAGTCTACTAAAATCTGGGACAAGGCAAGGCTGTCCACTCTCTCTATATTTCTTCCATCTAGTACTTGAAGTTCTACCTTAAGTAGCTAGACAACTAAAGAAAATAAAGTGTGCTAAATCCTGCTGGTTTTGGAAGGGATGTCATGACATGATACCAGTCCCTTGAACAGCCTGCAGGACAGGAGACTTGTATGCTATCATATATATTAATTCATGTTTCTCATTCAGAAAATATTCTCCCACTAAGGTTATCAGGATGCAATATTCTCCCTACAAAGGTCATCTGGGTCTGTTCTCTCTGCCAAGGTTAATAACTCTATGATAATTAGAAGCAGCGAATGTTCAGGAGTTGAGGGTGGATCTAGAATCCTTACAAAAATTACGATTTCTGTTACTTTCAGGACAACCCTTTAGGCTGGGATTTGAAACTGGGTCATCGGAAAGAATAGTTAGTAGCTAGCAGTTAGAAGTTCTTAGCTACTAATCCTCCATATCTCCAGCCAGCCACTTCACCTTGATATTTTGAGATAAGGTCGCACAATGGACCTAGTCAGACTAATTTGGCTGTGGTGGCTGGCCATAGAGCTCTAGAAATCAACTCAGCTTTGCTTCCCCAGTCCTAGATTACTGGTGCACACTGCTACTGTCACATTTTAAAAGTGTCTCTTATACTTTACTGGATAGACCATGTCTCTAGCCCTTAGGATGCTATAAAAATAGAAAAGTAGTCATTTGTGCTTAGTGTATTAATTTCTTGGCTTACCAGAGTCAGCTTTGGCTAGACAATGTTATTAGTTGTACACGAGTCAGGAGGAGCAAAGTCCAGGCTCCGACATTGATACTTAGCCTTCTATTATTAAGCCTGGATGAACCTATTGAAGATATTTTTCTACCTATTACCCTTTACTTAAAACCCTAAAATTTAATTTAATTTCTAATTTCTAGAAATTTACTTAGACATATTTCTTAATCTTTCTGAACTGTTTCTTCTTCTGTATAACATACACAATACACTGGGGCATGACTTGGAAGCTTAGGCATTCTAGACCCCAGAAAATCTAATTCAGCTGTTTTTACATTGTGGCATATCATCTACTTTTACTTCTCAGTTTAAAGGTACTTTCAAATTTTGTAAAAACCAAGAAGAAAATATAGTAATAAGGACATAAGACAATCTTGAAATGTCAATCACATGGTAAAAGAACATATTGTCATTTCTGGGATCATAGTTCTTTCTTGTTTGAGCCATCCTTCCCTTGGGCTCCATTTATTTAATTAATTATTTAATTAAATAAATTTAATTAAATAATTATTAATAAATGCTATTAACTATTTCTTGTATAATAGATTGTATTACCACATTCATCAACATTTTCTTCTCCATATTTTAGTATACACACATGTATGTTTATGTACTTGTGCACCTGAGGGTGTTCATGTTCACATCAAAGTCAGAACTTGACATCAGATAGCTACCCATTGACTTTTCACTTTAATCTTTGAGACAGGCTTTCCCACTGAACCTACAGCTTATTGCCTAACTCTGTGAGAAAGTCAGTCAGCCTTTTCTGGGGATTTTTGACTCTTCCTCTCCTTCTTGCTCTTGCTCTTGCTCTTGCTCTTGCTCTTGCTCTTGCTCTTG
>JANHMN010000009.1:13203354-13221480 GCA_030674055.1 Rhabdomys pumilio | reverse complement strand
GCCTCCGCCTCCGCCTCCGCCTCCGCCTCCGCCTCCGCCTCCGCCTCCGCCTCCGCCTCCGCCTCCGCCTCCGCCTCCGCCTCCGCCTCCGCCTCCGCCTCCGCCTCTGCCTCTTACTCCTTGCCACCATCAAATAGCTGTGATCATTCATCTGACATTTATACGTGGGTGGTTATGGATCAAAGTCTGGACATCAAGCTTGTAGTGTAAGCTCTTTCCCTGATAAACTTGTCCCAGCAGCTCTGATGCATTTCTTCTTATCATCAGAGCTGTGATCTATGATCATCTCTCTTTTTGCCCTACTTCTTGTCTCATTCTGTGACATACTACCCAATTATTTAAAGAAAAAGAGGCAAGATGTTCCATTTATTTATATATTTACTTAAGTTTTGTGGAGCTGGGGACCAAAGCTGAGAAATTTTACCTATCCAGCAGGTCCAATCCAGTACCACTGAGGTCTATCCTAGCCCTTGTTTTCTAGATTAGGTTGTATTGTTGCCAGGTTAGCCTCTTACTTCTGCCTCTGGGTTCGGGGATTACAGACATATGCCATCTAACCCACCCAAGGACAAATTGTGTAATGACTTCAGTACACATTTCCCTAAGGTGTACTATGGAGTCAGAGAATGAAACTTCTTGCATGTCTTGCAAGTAGCAATCTGTGTATTATTTTCCAATATTCATAACTGCATGAGATATCTATGGAGGTACACTAGTACAATCTGTTTTCCATAAAATTCACTGAACAGATTGACAAGACATATCTTTTCTCTGCCACATCTATGCTTCCACCATTCTGATTACTCTGTTGTTCACACGTTATCCACGTTCCAAGTCCATTTGCACTGCATGAATCCTTGTGTAAAGTATATGAGTGGTGGCATGTGTCTCTTGATTTTAGAATGTAGTCTTTTAAATTACAAGTTAGATTACAGCTAATAAATTAATGATTTATTAACTTTAAAGCATCAATGTTCAATTGAATAAATGTTCAACTAATCATAGCTGTTGTTAGTTGTATAGTAAAACAACTATGTTTACCTGTACAAGATCTGTGCAAGACTGAACCCATCAATCATGGACCTGGAAAGGACTCCTAGGAAGTTAACAGTGGCAGAGCAGAGAGGAAGACAATGTTTTTCAGTAGTATAATCACTGGTAAGTTACTTATACTTATGTAAATAATCTTTCACACATGTTTCCGTGAACAATCTCCATTAAACTTATTGGTTCACTTAGAAAAAAGAAATGAGGGAGAGAGGATAAGACCATTTGGGAAAAAGCAGACCTAGCAGGTTTGGGAGGTACAAAAAAGAACAATGGGGTAGTTGTAATAAAACACCTACATGAATGTATGAAAATAGTATAGTTGAGCATGTCAATACTGACCAATAAACAATTAAAGAATCATACAAGCAAACAAGTAAGCCAAACAAATGTCTCCCATTGAATACATAGTTCTTCAGCAATTTCTTATAAATGTCTGTTGAATCTACTATATAATCTATTCATTTGTTTCATGTTATTTATGGTCTTGTGGTCTTAATTAACAATGTACCTGTGCAAGCCTCTTATCCCTGGTGGAATGAAAAGTGGCCAGGTGTCAGAGTATAAGTCATGTTTCTGTGTTTCCCTTGGCATCAACAGTCCATGTCCTGCCCTCTCCAAATGATCACTGATTGATGGAGCATCCAAGTATCTTGTACTCCACTGCCAAATGTCAGCAGCAAATCCTCTCATTGCATTGCCCACAAATGACTGGTTCAAGTTTTCTTAGTTTCGCAAACCTGGCTTATGAGTCAAAGAACCATGGATCTAAAAACCTTTGTTCGGTATATGAGAGTGTGACCACCTGATATTTTCATTATTAGTGTGTGACAGAAAAACAGAAGTAGAATGTGACTTTTGACTTTTTTTTCTAGTGCAGATATATATGTCCCATTCTAATTGCTGTGGGCTAAAATTAGGTTTAATCCTGACACCATTATTATCCCCCAAGATGCACTCATCCATGAGAAGTTCTGTTTCCAAGTATCCAACCTATTCTGACATTTGCTTTCCAGGTATGCCAAGTGCTCATGAAATTTTTATTCTTTTTGCACAGGGAACAGAAAGCCTTTCTTCCATCTCACACCATGTGTCTTTACTATGTATTCTTGACCCTTTATGCTTGGCCTTTAAATAATACTCATGATTTACTTGAGAACATAACTTTCATTCAGTTTCCATCTTGAAAACTGTGCATACTACAGGCTTAAACTAAAGAGAAGCAAAGAGAACTGTATAAGTGAACATTCAAAAAGAAAACTCAGAGACTAGAAGGAAAATGAGGGCATATGTTGTAACAAGATTATTCTGTTTTAGTTAATAGTGATAACAATTTAGCATTCTCAGATTCATGCTGGAGTAAAAATAAGAAATAAAAGTGAATGAAAAAATTCTATTTCTACTTATCAAGCCTGAAAAAGCTACAGTCTTACCACTGACCACTAGGCTGGTACATGTTTCCAACTTGGGATTGATTCCTTATATCTCCTAGGTAGTTCTAACTGTCAACGTCACATAGTCCAAAGTCATCTAAGAAGAGAGTCTCAGTTCAGAAATTGCTGTGATCAAGTTGGCTTATATGTCTGTGGGAAATAGTTTGTTGATTGACATATGTGGATCCAGTTTATTCTGAAGGCTTTCATTCCATGGACAAGTGATGCTTAGCATGAACTTGAGAATGAGCCACTAAGTAACATCCTTTTATGGTTTCTGCTTCAGGGTACAACTAGAGGTTTTGCCTTGACTTCTCTTTAAAATGTGGTATGACTTACAAGAAGAAATAAACCCAATCCTCCCAATCCATTCTCTTTTGTCAGAGTGTTTTACCACAGCCACAGATTTGAATCATGACATCTTGAAAGTCCAGTAACTGCATTTTTCAATTTCTTATAACCTGGGATGTCTCTACACAGTTCTCTTCACTGAATCTCAAACTTTGTGCTCAATCAGACAGCTTTCTGTGACAGTCAAAGCACTGGGCTCTGAGTATATTTACTTTCCTTAATGGAATTTTCTTATCAATATGTTTGTAGCTAAATCACTGAGCCATAACTATAATTTGTTTGAAGAAGAGTATGGGGTTCCAAGATTTTTCCTGTTTACATCATGTGCAGATAAAGACTAGTTACAATGGCTCATTAAAAAGGAGTAAAATTAAGAGAGCCTTTGTTAATGTTAATTGTAAAGTCATAGACTATAACTATCTCTAGCCACTAGTATTAGTCAGGTTGAATGCTTCCATTGTTATAACAATGCCACCTCCTGACCTCCTAGATTTAGTGGCTAAGATTTAATTAATACTTCCAATAAGTTCAACTTTTTTGTAAGCTTGACATATTCTGTAACATATAATTGCTATAATACATTTTTTTTCAAAAAATCACTACTAGCTTTTTCCTTTTAAAATTCATATCTTTCAGATTCATTTGTGAAGTCAACTCTATGCATTTATTATGTGGTGCCTACAACCTAAAATCTTGCATGGCATAAGCCAAAGAGAATTTCCATCTTTTTTTTTTTTTTTAATCAGGCATTTTCTCTTAACAGCATAAAGCTAAATAACAGAAGATTATCAGGAAAAACATTAATATTTGAATACTCATCTCCTAATTCGCTATAGATAACCAAAATATAGACATACAAGTACCTCTGTTATAAAACCATGCCATTAAGTTTACAAATTTTCTCATTCTATTCATCACAGATAACATTAGATTTGAAAAGTATGGAATCTTATCTCTTCCAGGGTTTATTACCTCTTGATAATACTCTTAGTGTGAATTAGACATTGAACACAGTTCTCCATAATTCAAAATATTGTACCTACTTTAAATCCCAATAGAATGCTGTGAGTGCGTGAATGGTGCATGTTGAAAAATCCTACTATTTAAGGTCAGAATTTACCATGCCCGAGATAGCTCCTCTGAGCAGGTACAAAATGGAGGAGTACCTTTTCCAGAATGTTTTTCTCTTCTCACCCTTATCTAGGTAGCCTGAGTCCCATACTATACCTGACATGGAGATTATTCTAATAGTGATGATATGAACACTGACCCCTTCTCTATGTAGAGCACCTCATGTACACAGAGAAGATAGAGCTGTAATCAAAGTCTTTGAGGATGGTACAACTTTGCTTACATTTGAGGGTTTCCATATTCATTTTAAGAGATTTGGCACCAAGTCCTGCTCATTAAGTCAGATTGGCTCATCTTCTAAAGATCGTTTTATAAATACCAAGGGATAGGGTTGACCTATGTTCTCTCTGCCCCATTTGATGAGTTGTAGACGTGACCAGCTAAAGTACCCATAAAGGAAAGGACTCTTTTCTTTTGGTAACAGAGGAGAGGGATGTCTCCAGAACTGGAATTTTCTGAACTTACAGCCAAGCAGAGCTCTGCTCTATAGTCCTCTGGCCTAAAATGACATGGTCTCTAGCTCTTGTCTGTCTTCACTCTAGAGGAAAATATCACTACAATAAAAGTTATTTTGAAGTCTAGGTTTTCATACATCCTTATTGATCTATTCATACTACCTTGAATTTTCCCATAAAACTAATAAGACCAACATAAATACCCATGGCTTTGAAAGAAAGCACAACAAAGCTATTTATCTTTTATATTGTTTAATGTCTTATATAACAGTTAAAGTTCTGTTCATGAAATGAACCAAGTGCTATATCTCAGTTTTATGAAATATTCTGTTTTCTTAGTACTCAGCTAGATATGGACAAGTTTTCATCCTAAGCATCTCTTTATGAGCTTTGAGAATATCCTTAAAAATAGACTATGTTCCTATATAGATGCCTCCATTGGCAAAGCAACATACATTTATGAGTTCCTCATTTCAGGTCCCCATAGGCCTCCTAAATCAGATATGGCAGCACTGTCAATAACCCGGGCACTGTAATTACAAAATTGCTGGAGGAAATGAGAAAATTCATTGAAGTCTTGGGGCCAGATATTCTTGCATACACAATAGACAGCAAGAAGATCTTTTCTCTCACAAGGCAGAAGCATGGACTGGAACACAACAGTCATATGACCTCCACACATGTTTTATGGTACACAAATGCCTGCAGTACAACACATGAACACAAAAAGACTATGATCGTGCAATCACAATACAAGGATTAAAATGATAGAATGTTAAGCTAGCATGGTCATTCATCCCTATAACTCCAGAAAAAAAAGAGAGAAGAGAAAGGAGGGAGGGAGGGAGAGAAAGAAAGAGAGACAGAGATGATGAGAGAAAGAAGGAAGAAAAGGAGGGAAAAATGAGAGAAGAAAAAAAGGAAGTGAGGAGTAGATAATGGAAAGAAGAGGAGTGAAAATAGAAGGAATGGGGGAGAAGAAGGGTGGAATGGAGAGGAAGAGAAGATAGAAGAGAAAGAGAAAAGGTACAAGAATGGAGGATAGAGGAGAGAAGGAAAGAGAATATAAAAGAGAAGATAAAGAAATTAAAGGTAATGATAAGAATTCCTGGAAGAGCATGTGCTGACATTTCACAAAACCATGGTCTGGCAGTCCATAGGAGTCAGGAGAAGTAGATAGTGAGTTAGAAATACAGAAAGCAAAAAGACCAAGATTCTTTTACTCAGATGAGCTTTATCTAAATGAACTTTTCGTTTTTGAATGGACTCAATCATGCTCACTATGGATTGTGATGCTTTGAGTATGTTCTCTGTATTTATGTTGTTTCTAAGTTTCAGAATGTGGTCACAGACACAGGAGTCTAGATTGAAAAGAATTGTGTAGTACATGGAAAAAATCCCTGGAAGAGGGTTTGACCTTCCTGAGGTAGAACTCATATCACTTTAGTCCTCATTATGAATAATAATTCCACTGCAGAATCATTAGGAATAGAAAAAATACCTAAGGAGATTCGGACTGTCCACCCATGAGTGCACTTTTGTATACCACATACATAATACTAACATAAACAAGTCATGTACAAAATTCTCACAAATGTACATTGATATATTAATAACAATAACAAACTCAGTTAATATAGATCAGTTTTTTTTTTAAATAAAAGCAGATTCTTCTGTCATCTTGTGTGAAAAATTCACCTAACTCCAGATAAAGCCCACAAAGAAAAACAGTTGGGAAAGGAAGACACAACTTTAGATCTAAACCAGCACATTTCTTATTTTTGCATCTAAGCTTGTCCATAGAGCTTTCGTATCAGTCAGGGCTTTCCTGTATGTACATGTGTTAATTAAGAAACTGACTGCAGACACACATTCAAGTCTAAATGAGTCCCCGTTCTGTTAATCTCACTGTCCTCTTTTGACATGGACAGTTGCAGGGTAATAATTGTAAACTTGACAGAATCTGAAATTATTTTAGAAGCAAAGTTCCAGGCCTATCTGTGAGGTATATCTTGGTTAGGTTATCCTCTGTATATACCTCTGTATTACCTTGATTATGTAGAAAGATCCCCACACTCTGTGTGACATCATTCCTTAGCTTAGGGTTTGAACAATATAAAAGAGAAAGTAAGCTAACAAGCACTCATCTCTCTGTTCTAACAGAGATGCCATGAGGTCATCTCTGTCAAGCCTCTGATAACATCTTTCTTTTCCATGAGGGACTTGTGCCCTGAAAATTTTAAGCAAAGTAAGCATTCATCTCTACATTGCTTTATGTGAGGCATTTCATCACACTAGGAGAAAAGAAACTGTGAGTCAGAGTGATTATGGTCTGGAATCACTAAAGCTCCTTTCTACAAAGACTTGAGGGAAAAAGGACCAAACTACTCTCATATATTCAAGGAAATTTTGTACTTCAATCTAAATGCAAGGCCTAAGCGGGAAGCAATACTATCTTGGCTCCTTTAGGTTGCCATCTAATTCATATTTTTATTTTAGGTGTGCAAGTCTTAAGATAATACTTTCATGAAATTTAATGAGATTTTTTAAAAATATTTTTAAGTTTTATTAACAATATTTTAAAATTGAACAGCACTTTTAAATATATATACATAGTATTATCAAGATAAAAATGTAAGAAACTCATTTTAAAATGTTACCATTAAACAAAATTTTAGTAAATTTCTTATGACGTCTATAATATGTCATTTAATTTTAAATCATATTTTATATTATCTGAAAAGATCACATAAAGTTTGCAGTTTGTATGAGTTCACTTCACTGTCATAATAAAGCTACTTACACTTTATATCAACATTTATTTCTTTTTATTTTAAAAATATTTCTTAAATTTGTTAAAAAATATGAAATAATTATATCATTTTCCTCTTCCACTTATCCCAAGCCTTCTAATACATCCCTCCTAGCTCTCTTTCAAATTCATGGCCTCTCTTCTTATTAATTGCTGTTCTATACATAAATTTTTTTTCCTGAAATTTATGTATCTCTTTGTCTTTATACAAAATCAACGGTCTGTAGACTGGTGAAAAATTTCGAAAATGAGCAGCTGGTATTTTTTCTCTGAATAGGTGAATATTTTTGTTTTGTTATTGAGCATCATCTTTCTTACCTTTTGAAGTGGGTGTTCTTTTAAGTGGTTTTTCTTAGTCCCGTTTCCCCATTTCCCCTCTCTAAAACCCCCTATTCTATACCCACTCTTTCTTTATGCTTTTATACCATTTTGATGACATGCATGTTTTAAGGTCAGTTCTAGGTTGAAGGTTTAGCAATACAATAGATGCAAATAGTTGTGGAACAAGCAATACAATAAACACAAATCATCAAAGAAAAAGCAAGGCATTAAACACAGTTACATGAACACTCCTGTGATCACTATTTCTAAAGGCTTATCAGGATGACCAAAGTATCTGAGCCTACTTCCCTACCCCAGCCGAAGTTCATTTTCATGTCTGAAACCTACTTTCTTGTTCTAGCCTAAAATTTAGGTGCCTGTCTCAAAATACTTCTTTGTTCTAGCCTAATATTTGGATTCCTGCCTGAGATTACTTCTTTGCTGTAAACTACAATTTAGATTCCTACCTGAAATTACTTCTATGTTCTAGTCTAACGTCAGATTCCTGTTTGAAGATCTCCACTTCCTCTGGTGCCTGACAAGGCCACCCTCAACTACCTATACAGATAGAGCCATGAGTCCCTCCCTTTGTGTTCTCAGGCTGGAGGTTTAGATCCTGGGAGCTTTGGTTGAGGATTTTGATACTCCTTCTAAGAAGAACCAAAGCACCCACATTTTGGTCTTCCTTTTTCTTCTTGTGGATTCAGAGAGATGGTTTAATATACAGATATCCATCAATGTAATGCACTATATAAACACACTCCAAAGAACCCCACATTATCATATCACTAGATGCTGAGAAAGCATTTGACAAAATGTAACACTCCTTCATGATAAAAGTCTTGGAAAAATCAGGAATTCAAGGTCCATACCTAAACATAGTAAAAGCAATATACAGCAAACCAGTAGCCAACATCAAACTAAATATAGAGAAACTTGAAGCAATCCCACTGAAATTAGGGACTAGACAAGGCTGCCCTTGTATAGTCACTACTCTCTCCCTACCTATTCAATATAGTACTGAAAGTCCTAGCCAGAACAATTAGGCAACAAAAGGAGATCAAAGGAATACAAATAGGAAAGGAAGAAGTCAAAATTTCACTATTTACAGATGATATGTTAGTATACTTAAGTGACTCCAAAACTTCCAGCAAAGAATTCCTAAACCTGATAAATAACTTCATCAAAGTGGTTGGTCATAAAATTAACTCAAACAAATCAGTAACCTTCCTTTACTCAAAAGATAAACAGGTTGAGAAAAAAAATTATGGAAATAACACACTTCACAATAGTCACAAATAATATAAAATACCTTTGTGTAAATTTAACCAAACATGTAAAAGACCTGTATGACAAGAATTTCAAGTCCCTGAAGAAAGAAATTGCAGCAGATCTCAGAAGATAGAAAGATCTTCCATGCTCATGAATTGGAAGGATTAGTATAGTAAAAATGACCATCTTGCCAAGATCAATCTACAGATTTAATGCAATTCCCATCAAAATTCCCACTCAATTCTTCACAGAGATAGAAAGAGCGATCTTAAAATTTATTTGGAATAATAAAGAAACCAGGATAGTGAAAACTACTCTCAACAATAAAAGAACTTCTAGGGGAATCAGCATCTCTGACTTCAAGCTGTACTACAAAGCAATAGTGATAAAAACTGCATGGTATTGGAACAGAGACAGGCAGGAGGATCAGTGGAATAGAATAGAAGACCCAGAAATGAACCCCCATACCTAAGGTCACTTGATCTTTGACAAAGGAGATAAAACCACCCAGTGGAAAAAGGACAGCATTTTCAACAAATGGTGCTGGTTCAACTGGAGGTCAGCATGTAGAAGACTGAAAATTGATCCATACTTATCTCCTTGTACAAAGCTCAAGTCATAGTGGATGAAGGATCACCACATAAAACCAGCTACACTGAAACTATAGAAGAGAAAATGGAAAAAAGTCTCGAATACATGGGTACAGGGGAAAAGTTCCTGAACAGAACACCAATGGCTTATGCTCTAAAATCAGGAATTGACAAATGATACCTCATAAAACTGCAAAGCTTCTGTAAAGCTTTCTGTAAAGCAAAAGACACCATCAATAGGACAAAGCAGCAACCAACAGATTGGGAAAGGATCTTTAACTATCCTACATCTAATAGAGGGATAATATCCAAGGTATACAAAGAACTGAAGAAATTAGATGCGAGACAATCAAATAACCCTATTAAAAAATGGTGTACAGAGCTAAACAAAGAACACTCAACTGAGGAAACTCGAGTAGTTGAGAAGCACCTAAAGAAGTGTTCAACATCCTTGGTCATCAGAAAAATGCAAATCAAAACAACCCTGATATTCCATCTCCCACCAGTCAGAATGGCTAAGTTCAAAAACATACGTGACAGCAGATGTTGGTGAGGATGTGGAGGAGGTACACTCCTCCATTGTTGGTGTGATTGTAAGGTGGTGCAACCACTATGAAAAGTGGTCTGGTAGTATCTCAGAAAATTGAACACAGTGTTACCTGAGGACCCAGCTATACCACTTCTGGGCTTATACCCAAAAGATGCTCCAACATACAACAGGGACACATTCTCCACTATGTTCATAGCAGCCTTAATTATAATAGCCAGAAGCTGGAGAGAACCCAGATGTCCTTCAACAGAGAAATGGATACAGAAAATGTAGCACATCTACACAATGGAGTACTACTCAGCTATTAAGAACAATGAGTTCAGGAAATTCTTAGGCAATTGGATGGAACTGGAAAATATCATCCTGAGTCAGGTAATCCAATCACAAAATAATACATATGGTATGTGCTCACTAATAAGTGGATATTAGCCCAAAAGCTCACAACACCTGAGATTTTTTCACTATGTGTCCTTTGGATGAGGTAAAGCCTGAGCTTTAATGGCTGAGATATACTCATTGGATCTAGACTTAACTCCTAGATATAGAATGTATCCTTTCTCTCACCTGATCCTCAAATATATGTCTTTCAAGAAAAGAAACAAAGAAAAATACAAAGCAGATATGATTCTAATGTCTTCCATCTTTATAAAATTCCATTATCTAGAGCAATGGAATTCAGAATCTCTGTGGGAAATGTATCTACTTTGCAAGCTTTTCTTCCACTTTCAGTAAAAAAAGATACCAAATACTTTGGATCTGCAGTGTCCTTGTAGAAAAAGTTGTATATAGAAAGGCAATTAATACTTCTGTGCTGTCCTTTCCTCATGAATCAACTTCCCTCTTAAAGATATGAGAAATCATGACAGAGTCTGAAATATAGAAAGTCTGAGCACTCAAGAAACAGTGTCACACTCTGCTTTACATGACATATCACATGTCAAGGGGAATCTTGCTGACTCTTAACACTTTCTGAAGAGATGGTTCATTAAATGAGAAGGCTGGCAAGCATGAAGACCTGGTTTGGAATCTGAAGTACATCAAAGCCACCTGTGGTGACATGGCAGTTTGTAATCCCAACTATATGAAAGGTGGAGCCAGGAGAATCCTTGGTCTTTGTGGCTACCAGCTTAGTTCCAGGTTTACTGAGAGATTCTCTCTTGACGTGATAAAACCCAGAATGGTAAATCAGATGCACTACATCCTTCTCTCACTTCTGTGCATATTTAAAGGTACATGTAACCCTGGAATATATAGGAAATCACATATACAACCCACATGTACAAACATACAAGTTACTGAGACAATTGCATTTATTTTTATATTATTTCCTCTCACAAGCCAGTAAGATCTCATTTTTTTTTCAAAATTTGTTTGGCTATTTAAAGCAAGAACAATTTATAGTGTTTGTTTTGGCATTTTTAACCCTCTCACCTTTCTGGGTAGAAAATGTGAGAACAAAGAAATTATTAGTCCATTTGAAAGACACATTAAGAAACTCAAATTTTTCCAAAGTGTAAAAAAATCCTCTTGGGGAAAGAATTATAAGTTAGCTTTCTCATACAAGCATTGCCAGTTTAGCTACTTGCTTAACTTCCCTCTACTTGGTCCAGTACATGAGAGACATGTCTAAAATAATAGTTCATTTTCTCCCTTATATCTGGGTCACCTGGCAGCTCTTACAAGTCTCTCTTACTGAACGTGTGTGTTAGTGTACTGCCATGTACTTAATATCAAGAACAGCTCCTGCATTCTTTAGAGAAGAGCACTGCCAGGCCCTATATCACAGTAAAACTGCATTTGTGACCCAAGAACTACAATTTTTTTTTGCTCGAACATCTTACCAGTTAGTTGGAGACAGTCCAGTGCCAGTTTGCATTTATATACTCCAAATAAGAAGAATCATGGTTTAAACTTTATAACTGAACATGAAAAATGTTATGATTCAAAGTGATTAACTTGTTTCTATTATCAGGAATGTAATAAATATTACAAAACTCCTCTGATTGCACAGATCTGCTTGTAGCTTTCACAACCATGTGCAATGATGCCTTTCTCGCTAGGGGGTTATGACTCCATAAGGAGGGAATGGACACTTATCAATCAGCTTCTCAAAACTATGGTAAGTGGTTCAGGTTTTTTGTAATTATTTTATTGATAGCTGTTATAGTTTTGGAAAAAATGTAATAGTTGTTAAGTTAATGTTTGTGTGAAGAAGGGTGCACATGCACATGTTAGCATACACATAGAAACATTTAAAGTAGACAGCTTTATGTGTCACCCTAAGGGGTATAATCTGCCTCCTCTGAGACAAAGTCTCTCACTGGCCTGGAACTTACTAACTAAGGCTAGCTGGCCAGCAGCATATCCAAGGATCCGCCTGTCCCTAATTTCAATGGGCTAGGCTTACAAGTAAGTGTATCCCACCATGAAAATCATTTGATGGTGTCTTAGAATTGAATTCAGGGTCCTGTGCTTTAAATATAAACACTTTCTGACTAATCTGTCTCTAATTTTTGGAAAATAGTATTTTTTCCCTGTCTTTCCCATAATAGATTCTTAGCTGATCCCCAGTGGGTCACAGCCCTATATTAAGACAGGTTTGTCAAATTAATACACCAAAACCTGAGTTGGCCTTAATTTTTGGCATCTAATGAACAGAATATAGCAGAAGTGATAGGTCACCATGCCCAAGATTAGGTTAAAAAAAAATAAATAAAAACAACAACAAAAAAAACCACATTGCTTCTGTTTTTGATGCTACCACAGTTATTAATGACTGAAAATTTGACAGGATTATAATAAACTCATGATAAGTCTGCAAGAGAGTTTCTACACTGGATCAATTGAGGTCGGAAGACTGACCCTCAGTGTTAGTGGCACCATTTCACTGACTGGAGTACTGACTGTGTGAAAATATGAACCTGAGCTAAGTGTTCAATTTTCTCCATTTCTGATCTGTAGATTCTATGGGACCAACCAGTTACCTAAAGTATCTGCTGCCATGACTGTGCTGTGAAACTTCAAGGTGAAATAAATTCTTCCCTGAAGCTGCAGTGAGAGACACTGTGTCAAAAGAATATCTTAGATACAGTAGAACAGAAAATGACCTCCAGCTACACTGCCCTACCATGTACATGCACTTGAGACTTTCCCACGACCTAAAGAGACTGTGACTTTTATATTATATTCTTTATTATTTAACTTAATTTTATGTAGTGTATTTAAAATTAATGTACAAGAGAGAGAAGAATGTCATCTAAACAGAGAATAATGCATTGCGGTAAAATCTGTGCTGGATGGTACTGCAACAGAAGATTTGACTTGGATTATTTGTCTTCAGATTTCTCATGGGGTTTGTTGACTGATCCATGTACCTCAGCCCCAGCTTAAAACCGGGACTAAGCTCATTCAGTACTTGTCATCTAAGAAAACACAGTGCTACTTGATGGCCAGGAGATATTCATAAAGTCAAGCCAGTGGAGAAAGATGGAAAATGATCTATGTTTCCATGTTTAAGAAATTAACTTTATCTTTGTTCCCTAAAAGCCAGTAAAGAATACAGAGACTTGACAGAACAATTTCTCAGACACTAATCTTGTGTACTCTGTATAGTTTGCAAATGTCATTGTATACTAGAAACTACAATTGTTTTGATCATGGTAACCACAGTTATATTTTGTTTCTGATATAGGTATAAAAATCTGATTGCTTGCAGTTAAAAAAGAAAGAAAAAAAGAAAGAAATTCATCTCAAGCTCCAGAGAGAACATA
This sequence comes from Rhabdomys pumilio, assembly GCA_030674055.1. Classification (NCBI taxonomy): domain Eukaryota; kingdom Metazoa; phylum Chordata; class Mammalia; order Rodentia; family Muridae; genus Rhabdomys; species Rhabdomys pumilio. Next base: position 13,207,748 of record JANHMN010000009.1, on the reverse strand, counting down.
GTGACTTAAAACACTTGTGCTTTTTCCAGAGGATCCAAATTTGGTTTCTAGCACCCATGTTATATAGCTCACAACTCTCTGTAACTCCACCTAAAGTATTGTGTGGCTTCAGTATGCACATAAATGAAGTATATTCATATCCACACAAATGAAGTATAGACAACATGCACCATGTACACATTTATACACACACACACACACACACACACACACACACACACACACACACACAAGCACAAGACTGTTTCTCAGACTTTGGCCAACTTAAATCCATTGAGAAAAGTTTCATCATATCCTGAAGCCACATATAACAGTTTATACGCAATACCTTTAAAATATATTTAAAATGTACAATTGTTAAAGCTTGCAAATTAATATAGAATACAACATGGGGAATGTAAAACAATATGTGATATTGTAAAAATATGACATGCAAACCAGACAAATTGTGAATGAATTCTCACCTCTGTCATTTTGGAACTTGTGATTCTGGAGACATCTGTAACTCTTCATTTCCTAATATATAAAGTTTGAAATACAGCTTTTTCCTAGGGCAACCACATAATATGAGAGATCTCTATGTAGGACCAGGCAGGACACTCTACAGATGGCATAGTGTAAACTAAATATTCCTGGATGTAAAATCTAAATTTACTGTTCCTGATTATCCTACAGTGAAACAATTAAGAGATGTGATCAAGTACCCATGCTTAACTCAAACTTAAGTGCTTTTGTTTGTCTACTTAATGCATATAAGGGGGGGAAACCCCTTCACATTTATAGTATATTTTTCACTACTGGGCTATACTTCAGACATGAAGTGATTTGGTATGTTTTAACGAGTAACTCAACCTTGGCTTACTTAGTTGAAAAATAAACCATTATAAACAAAGGATAGGAGAAGAGAAGAGGGGAAGTAAAACAGGAAGGAAGAGGGAGGGGAGAAGAGAATGGGGAGAAGACAATAAGTCAGACAGTGGATGGAGGAGGGGAATAGAGAGGAGGAGAAGGGCCAGGTAATTACAGAAGTCAGCAGAGTCTATACCTGTGATGATTTCAGTTCCATGTCTTGCCACTTTTTTAATGAGGAGCCTCAGAGTCCCGCCCTCCAGGATGAGCAGCAGGGTCCCTGAGCCTTCAGACAGCTCTGTGGACAGAAGCAGACCATCCTCATTCCATGTTCAAAACTGGAAACTCACTGACAGACCATCAATTTGCGGAGTGCCGGGCAACAGAAAATAACTGCTCCTGGAGTTTGCAAATGTGATGGGGACAATGTGTGGCTTTGAGCAGGAAAAGGTGACATTACCCTGAAAAACAATAGAAAAGTAAACAAATAAAAGCAATTTTGCTTTTATCTAGCAATATGATATTCAGTATAAACAACTACTCAGTGCTGACTTTAGTTTCAGGATTATTCCACTTTAAGCTTGATGATCATAAAGAGAAAAATATGTCATCATAACTCATTTTTTTCATGTTTTAAGATCCCAATGCTAACTGTAAAGGCTATCTGAGGTTCTAGGGGGAGGAGCAAGGAAAAATCGACATCTTCTAGGAAACAAAGTTATAAAAATGATTACATTAACTTCCTGAGAAAATCCATACACTTTCCAAACTCTGGAATAGAATTGAAAGTAACACACATAGGAAAATACTATTACAATGAGGAATGAGCTAAAGAGAGATTGACCTTGGCTCTAGACAAAGAATGTCATAAAAAAGCAAAAGAGAGATAGGAGACTTCCTTTTGAAATTTGTTTTATTTTTTTAATTGGATACTTCATTTATTTACATTTCAGATGTTATCCCCTTTTCCCATTACCCCTCTGACAAGAAACTACTTATCCCCTCCTGCTACTTCTATGAGTATATGCCCCCATCCATGCCCCTACTCCCTCCTTCCTGCCCTCGAATTTCCCCAAACTGCGGCATCCAGCCTTCAAGGAACCAAGGACCTCCTCTCCTACCAATGCCTGACAAGGCCATCCTCCACTACATATACAGCTGGAGCCATGGGTCCCTCCAAGCATATTCCCAGGCTGGCAGTTTAGACCCTGGAAGCTCAGGTTGGTTGGTATTGTTTGTTTCTTCCAATGGGGCCTCAAGCCCCATTCAGTCTTCTCTCTACCTCCTCTATTGGGGACTCCATATTCAATAGCTAGCTGTGAGTGTCCACCTCTAGCAAAGCCTCTCAATAGACTGGAATATCAGTCTCTGGTCAGCATGCACTTCCTGGCATCCACAACTGTGCCTGCTTATCGCCACTGCACATTGGCTTGATTCTCAAGTAGCAGAGTCTCCAGATAGCTGCTCCTCTAGTCTCTGCTCCACACTTTGTCTCTTTACTTGCTCCCTTGAGTTACACCAGTCAGAATGGCTAGCATCAAAAACTCAGGTGATAGCAGATGCTGGTGAGGATGTGGACAAAGAGGAACACTCCTCTATTGTTGGTAGGATTGTAAGCTGGTACAACCACTCTGGATATCAATCTGGCAATTCCTCAGAAAATTGAACATATTATTACCTGATAACCGAGCTATACCACTCCTGGACATATACCAAAAAGATGCTCCAACATAAAGCAGGGACATGTGCTCCACTATGTTCATAGAAGCCATAATTATAATAGCCAGAAGCTGGAAAAAACCCAGATGTCCTTCAACAGAGGAATGGATACAAAAAATATGGTACATTTATACAATGGAGTACTACTCATCTATTAAAAACAATGAGTTCATAAAATTATTAGGCAAATGGATGGAACTAGAAAATATCCTAAGTGAAGTAACCCAATCACAAAAGAACACACATGGCATGCACTCAATAAGTGAATATTAGCCCAAAAGCTCACAATATCTAAGATACAGCACCTAGACCACATGAATCTCAAGAAGAAGGAAGACCAAAGCGTGGGTGCTTCTGTCCTTAGAAGGAGTAGTAAAAAGACTTTCTAAGGAAAAAATACATTCACAGAATGTGGGTGGGCAAGGAGCAAGGAATGTGCTCTCATTGTAACTGCAAAGATACACTGTAAAGTCTTGGAGAAATGAGCACAAAGGAATTACTGGGGAACAACAGATAACTGGAAGAAACTAGAAAGGATGGTAAATACCAAGGACAGAAGACAGGAACATAAAAGGAAGCTAAAGTAATGTTGACTACATTTTAAATTTAGTAAGAATATTTTCAGTTAGTAGTACAGGAGAAAGTTGATCCTTGGGGAATATTAAAAGTGTCTTCTATTAGTTGAGAACACAGCTCAAGTGGCTGAAGGCTTGCCTAGCATACTCAAAATCCCTAATAAATACTTAGCAGCATATAAACTAGACATGGTGTTGCACACCTAAAATTCAGACTTAAGGATGCAGAGAAAAGACTATCAGAACTTAAGGGTTACTTGTGGCTACTTTGACTTTGAGGCCAGCTTGGCTTGCAGGAGATAACAAAAGGAACCAGTTTGCCTAAAATATAGAAAGGAATGAGTAAACTACTATTTGCCTAAGTGGGCAAGAAATAGACCAATTTATACACAAGACCCACAAAGTAATTTCCATATCAGGAAGATGCTCAACTCCATATATTGGCAGTTCTATAGAGGAATATAGAAAAAAGAAGCCTGATTCATTGTTTGGAGAGTACAGAAAGGATCTTTTGTGAAAGTCATTTGGTGTTTAGATAACCTCTACATCCAAACATGTCATGTCTTCATTTGAACTACATAGCTTTGATAGGCTCTAAGATCTAGCCTCCACAGCAATCAGTGTCCTCCTGCTATTCTCATCCAAAAGTGCCACACATCACACACTCCACAGATGTAGCCTACCCAAGCCATTGAACAGCAGCTTTTGCATGGTAGAGCTCAATTTCTCTAGCACTCCTTCCCAAGCAAACACCACTGGTGGAAACAAGGGAGGCTTCCTCAGGGAAGCTTGATATGAAGGGCATCTGCGTGCATCTAATTTTTACCAGTGTCCAAGTGTTAGAAGGAAACAGTGCACATCAGGAAGCTAGAAGTCTAACCTAAAGCAACACTTACTTTCCAAGAAAGACATCCACAGGTTTGAGTTGAGTGGAGAATAATTGCTATGCAAGAATAATGACTTGAGTTAACATTATCAGAAACCAAATAAAAATGCTTGTGTGGCAATGTGCACTTGCAATCCCAGAACAAGTAGCTAGATACGGATGTGTTCTGGATGCTTGCTGATCACACAGTCAACTTTAAATTTAAATAGATGAGTCCTAAGTTCAATGAAAGACCCTGTCTGAAAATTTAAGGTGAAAAGCAAAAAAAAAACCCAGAGGACTCATGGTGACCAATGGCCTTCCCATGCACAGGAGCAAACACACACACACACACACACACACACACACACACACACACACACACA
>JANHMN010000009.1:13189868-13203344 GCA_030674055.1 Rhabdomys pumilio | reverse complement strand
ACACACACACACACACACACACACACACACACACACACACACACACATATATATATATATATATATATATATATATATATATATATATATATATATATCCATACACCTGCATAGCATATACAAAGACATATACAAAGAACATCTCTAGATCTCAACTACATTTGTCTGTGGTAGTTATGTGTTCATGCAAACAATTAACCAGATCCAAGTGAATTTCTAGGAACACTTGTACATATGCCATAATTCACTATTTACTCAGCAATCAGGCAGTCTGAGCATGTTCTCACATGAATCATTAGTTGTGGTTATATAAATGTTTAAATTTCTTTAGAAAAGATTCCCACAGTTAATGATTAAAGGAGATATTCATCAAGAAGAAGTATGTACCATATTTGTGTGTGTATATGTTATATATATATAAATATATATATATATATTTATATATATATACTAGATTTTCCACGAGGTTGCATTCATGCCTCCCCTTGAAGGTAATATGCACACACCTCATCTTAAAATAAGTCAGAATCAAGACTTCATGTCATGTTGGAGGTGACTGTGTGAAAGACACCATATATAGCTTGAATTCAGTCATTGGCACCTATGTTTCTTTCTTTGCTTTGAGTGCTACTAGATTTTATAATAGAAACATCTGCATATTATGTTATATATCAATTTGCCTTCTTCTAATTCAAAAAGGAGAACATTCCAGTGTACGAATGACTATGCCAACTCTGCTTGCATTTACTGTTTAAATAAAGAGTTACAAATATTCCATGGAGAGATTAAGAGCTAGAAGTAATTCTCTTTTTCTTCATGTCCTGATGTTATTATCATAGCTTGTATTAACAAATTTTCTCCAAGATTATACTGGACTCAAAATCTGATGCTTTGTAGGAGGCAGAGTGCTTTGGAAATCAGAGGGAGACAGATGCAAAAGCAATTGCATTTCTAAAAAGGTGCATTTGCATAGAGGATTCAAACCTGAAGTTCACCTAAACTTGACTCAGGCTTTCTGGATGACCACTAAAGCAGCTACCACAATAGTTAACTGATATTTGTAGCAGGAACTTCCATTGCTTTTCAGAATAATAGCACCTGCACATTCATTGCTACACATCATTGCTTCTATTACTTACTTTACTTGCTGCTGTGGTCAAATATCTGATAAAAGGAAGTAAAAGAATAAAGAATCTAGTTCATCTCGCAATTCAAGGGGTACTGTATATCACGGCAGGAAAGACATACTCTCAGTTGTGGCAGGTATGATGGCAGGAACTTGAGGCAGCTGGTTATATCAGGTTCACAGTCACGAAGCAGAATCAGATGAATGCTGGTGTTCAGATAACTTTTTACTTTTTATTAAGCCTGAGATCCAGCTCATAGCATTACCTATATTCATGACAGGTTTTTTCACCATAGGTGACCTATCCAATATAATATTGTGTAGTTATTCTTTGAAGCTATTCTCTGAGGTGGATAAAGATCTGGGCAAGTCACCAATGTTAACCACTGAGTTATCTTATTCTGATCTATGCTGTTAAAACAAGAATTATGACATACAAGCTAAGCCCCTATTGCTAAATATACCAGGCTCTTCTGAAACAAGGCTTAGGTGTTCCAAAGCTAGAACTAAGCTAAACTGCATTCCAGACAAACACTTTTCTTGGTACCAGAAGGTGCCATGTAATCTTCCAAAGAAAGGAAACAACCAACAGTCCTATCTAATTTTGATGCCAGTGAATTACATCAGTAACCAATGTAGCATAATAACTCTAAGGGTACAATAATGACAGCCGTAATTTGGAGGTAGCTACCAGATGTCTAATTAGACTTAAGACAACAAGGTGGGAATCGTGTCTGGTACTAGAAATGTAGCCAACTATTTAGCCTGAGTGAAGTCATGGATTGTGGAGAATAGACTACAACCATCTCTTTACTAAAATAGCACAGTCCCTAATTATATCCTAAATAATTGTTCTTATATACACAGGTAAATGTAGTTCTCAAGCTACAAATTTATCTTTGTATGAGACAGATACCATTACAGAAAACAACAACCATTGAAGACGCAGAGTTGTAGAACCATATCCCAACTGATAACATCTTCAGTATAACTCCCACACCCAATGATTAGGGAATACTGAGTAAGAAAGGCCAGAAAGATCATGAGACCCAGAGGCAGGATTTGCTGTAAGATCATGTCCAAAGAATTGTCAGAAGCTATAGCCATAATGTCTCACCAATTTGAATCCTCAGACAGGAGTTTAGCAACAACAATAACAGTAGTCACACTTATGTGCCCAGAATGCATCAACCCACTACAAAGAAATTTAGGCAATTGTAATGCAGAATATTGGAGATAACAGTCTTCCCCAGGGACTAGCTTATCAATTATTGGTTGTCCATTACTAAATGGTCAGCATTGAAAACATTCATACACTGTGTGTGTGTGTGTGTGTGTGTGTCTGTGTGTGTGTGTGTGTGTGTGTGTGTGTGTGTGTGTGTGTGTGTGTTTAAGAACAATTAATAAAAAAAAGGACATGAATTTGAACAAGAACAAGTATGGCAAGGTTTAAGGCACAAAAATGAAGAAGGAAATAATGTAACTATATTAAAATTTCAGAAAAAAATATGATTTTAAAAGGATAAAACAAACTCTCTGAGGTCAAGTATTTTACAACAAAAAGGAGTTTCTTTAGCTAGAATGTTTCAAGGTTGAAACTCCAAAATCAGCTTCACTGAAATGTTGGCATCAGTTCAGAGACTATTGATTAGGTGAAAACACAGCAAAGAAGCAGAAATGGCTGCATAATTTAGCAGGCAAAGGCCTTTTTAAACAGTTGAATTTTAATTATGTGCGTGTGTGTGTGTGTGTGTGTGTGTGTGTTTATGTATGTGAGTGCAGTACTCACAGTCAAAAGTACTGTAGTTACAGGATATTTTAAGCTGCTTGATATAGGTGCAGGGAACAAAACTTAGGTTCTTTTTAGGAGAAGCTCACGTAATTTTCTGAGTCACAGTCTCAGTATCTGACTAAACTTGCTGACAGGAATATTCCCTATGATCCTGTGATATGACCCATAGTTGCAAAGGATAGAGCCCTCCATATTTCATTTGCTATCTTGAATTTAGAAGCAAACCTTACTGTATGGGCACATACAGTACTACGGGCTACTCATTATCATTAGGATGAGTCCTTCTCCTTAGGAACCCTGCTTTGTCTAGTGAGAAAGAAGTCTCTTCTGAATCTACCAGTGTACTTATCCTAAAGGTGAAAAGTCTCTTGCCCTGAAGATTTCCAATCTCGCTACCTTTCTCTATAACTTCTCTCTTTCCCATGCCTAAAACTAACACCAATCATTATACCAGCTTTCCAGATATGAACATACATGCAGTCCAAGCTAGCTATAACTGAGTCTCAACACAAAAATTTAAACTTAGTTAAAATGTGGAGACTTCATTTGTAATTTAATAGAGTAGTACTGAAGCATGTACTTTGTAGAAGAAAATGTCATGTTATAGTGTCAAAGTCTCAGCAAGGCTACGTGGATCAACAATGCGCACCTTAAATATTATTTCTGGTTCCAAATATCATGGCATGTTCAGAAAGGAACGAGATAGATAGCTGACTCAAGAAGGTGTCTCTCATATCAGAGGCAAGATACCCACTCACACCTATATCCTGTGTACTTCCTAGGAGGTCCACAGTAATTCAAGACACAGATGGGATCCTGGCTTGGCTGTCCTCTGAGAGGCCCTAGTAGCAGCTCACTGAAACAGAAGCAGATATTTATACTCAACCATTGAACTGAAATCAGGGACCACTATGGTTGAATTAGGTGAAGAATGAAAGAAGCTGAAGGGAGAATGACCCCATAGGAAGACCTGAGATTGAGCCACCAAAACTAGGAGCAGACACCTACCAGTCTAATGTCACTGGCACAAATATAGCAGAGTTCCTGCTTGAACTTGTGGTGTCTGTTTTTATCATTTCTAGCCACCAGCTGGGACTTACTCTCCCGGTCAAGATTGTCAGGTTCTCCAGCTGTCAAACTTCAATGATTTACTTATATCATTGTTTTTCTTTTTAACTTAACTTATTATAACCTCTTGGGTTTTAGGGGTGCCTAGTTAAGAAATAGCAGACCATGATCCTTCCTGATTCCATAACCCAGTGGAACAACTTATTATAAAAAAATCTCAGCCTTAGTCTGTGTTGTGTGTATGTTTCTGAACTGTTGGGAAGGTGGGAATGAAGAGACAATCTTACCTCACCCTTTGTCTACTGACTTATTTAAACAATAGTCTCCAAGAAACTGAAAGTCTTCCAGAGAGAAATAAAAGGCTGAAACCCATTTTCAGTCAGCTGGGATCTTGTCTCTCCAAAACAGAGACATGATTATGATTATGATTATCATGGTTATGTCAACTTTTAGAGCCACCTTACAAAAAAGACAAACTCAGACAATGATAATAGATAGGGTTATTGAGTTATGAAAAATGGTTGTTCCATTTTGAAATCTAAACCTCTTATTAAGATCCAACAGATGGTATGTTGGCACATGCCTTTAATCTTAGCACTCAGAAGATAGAGGTAGACAGATGTCTGTAAGGTTTAGGGCAGTCTGATCTACAGAGTACAGACGGGTATCAGGACGGCCAGTCCTATACAGAGAAACTCTATCTCAAAACATCCACCTCCCCAAAAGAAAGATCTCACAGACAGATTTGAGTTGTACACTGGACTCCTTTCCTTTTCTTGCCAACATGGTGACATTGAATATGTCTTCTTTCTCTACTTTTAACTACTACTTTTGTGATTAGTTGGCCTTTTGAGAAAAGGTAGCTGAGCCAGTCTTGTCAGGGTTGTCATAGTCTGGCTCCAACTCTAACAAGTATGTCTCTCTCTCTCTCTCTCTTTCTCTCTCTCTCTCTCTCTCTCTCTGTGTGTGTGTGTGTGTGTGTGTGTATGTGTGTGTGTGTGTGTATGTGTGTGTGTGTGTGTGTATGTGTGTGTGTGTGTGTGGTGTGTGTGGTGTGTGTGTGTGGTGTGTGTGTGTATGTGTGTGTGTATGTGTATATGTATGTCTCAGTTTTTAGTTGTTTCTATGGAGAAAGTTGTCTAGTACAAATAGCAATAAGATAAAGTAAATAATAAGCTTACTTTCAGGACACTAGGCAGGCATACATGGGTGAGAAGGAAAAGCCTGGCATCCATAACCCTTTCCTCACACAATGAATAAATGTCACTCTAGAAAGGACACAGGCTTCTTAACTGCTAAACGACTATCATCTGCTGTGTTTGTGTTTTCCACCATTTCTACAAGAGTGCGAAGACACCCTAACAGCAGTCATTTAACTCAGTCATTTCTCACATGGAATTGTTTCTATGGTAACCTGACTCATAAGCACATTTGGAGCCTGATTTCTCTACAATTTCCCACTCCAGATTCCACAGTCAACATTCATATTCTCTTCAATTGCTCAGTGATCTTTCTTCTTTGTCCACACCTGAGCCCTTTGCAATCCTGGACACCTTCTTTTAAAATGTGATTTTCACATGGTGTATTTTATTACTGACATATGCATATTTCTAACAATACCTTATAAAAATAATCAGCTACTTTATGAGAAATAAGTAAGGATATAGTAGAATGACAGAAGCATAAGGTTGTGTGTGTGAGAGGAGAGATAGAGCAGAGACAGAGAGAGAGGCAAAGAGAGAGACACACACACAGAGAAAGAGAGAGAGAGAGAGAGAGAGAGAGAGAGAGAGAGAGAGTTAAAATATAAAGAAGGTAGTAGATAGCAAAGTACTAAACAGCTCTTAACTACATTTTCTACTTATAAAATAACTGCACTAGAAATGCCAGAAAAATGGGTTTGTATGTTAATGACAAATAAAGGGTCATCAGCCTCCTAGCCTAGGAGTATTTTGAGCACATATTTTCCTCACAGAAACTTAACTTATACATCTGGATTATGGAGTGAAGTCAGGGCAGTAACTCAAGGCAGGAGCCAGGAGTCATGAATAAGGCACAAACCCTTGAGGAAAACTGCTTACAGATTACATGCTATGGCTTATTCAGTCTGCTTTCTTAAAGAACCCAGAACCACCTGTCCATGTGTGGCACCACTTACAGGGGACTGAATTCTACAGTATAGGTCATTAGTAAGGAAAACAACCCAGAGACTTGTCTACTGGACAATATGATAGTGGTAGTTCTTAAGTTAAGGATCCCTTTTGCAGGCAATATGGGGGGTTGTTTAGTTGACAAAGTTTAACTGGCACAATAGAGACTCTTTCTTTCTTATGTACCATCTATCTTATATGTCTCTGTGTCCCTGGTCAAATGCTTTATTCTAGGGTTTGAGAACAAGGAAACCTTGGCAGGCACCTTCTACACTTCTATCTGCTCCTATAACAGTAGACCATTAGAAAATAAATATAGATTTAAACTTTGATAAAAATTGATAATATTGCATTTAGGTAAATCTGGATTCTGGTTGTGATTGACTTTTAAACAGAGAAAAAAACACAACTTTTTTCTTTTTGTGTTTTAATTATTTCATACAGTATTTAAAGCATGAAAACACAGAAAGAAAGAATATATAACACTGGTCCTATCTGCTGCTTCTGTTTATCCCAAGATGAATTTGGGTTTCTTTTTTTTAACATAGGTTGTTGAAGATGTGTCTAGAATTCTCACAGGTTCTCACATTCTTGAAGACTCAACACACACACACACACACACACACACACACACACGTATGCGCACAAGCACACACACGCGCGCGCACACACACACACACACACAGACACACACAAACACAAAATCTTTGTAACATCATTTATTAAAGTTGGAGTCACATCTGAATTTTTCTATTGTAATAATGAGAAATCTAATTAAGCATTTACATTTTTAAAAGACATTTTCTTTGGGTGATAATGCACATAAAGAAGGAGCGCTAGGCTTTATTTGAAATTTCTGCCTCACTGGAGGAAAGAATCTAATAATCAATTGATATGGGTGATAATGTCTTAATTTGTGCATGTGCAAATGTGTGAGGGCATGTGAGTGTGATACCTCTGTGTGTGTGTGTGTGTGTGTGTGTGTGTGTGTGTGTGTGTGTGTATATATATATATATATATATATATATATATATATATATGAATGTGAATGTTTCTGTGAAGTATCATCTTGTGAGTGATAATCCTTATTTTTGAGACAGAGTAGCTCAGTGAGACTTGGGATTTACAAATTCAGCTACAATAGCTGGGCAATTAGCCTCAGACATCCTCCTATGGTCACCTCTCAGCAATGACAATGCACATGATTTTATACCCAGCTTTTTATGTGAGTGCCCAGTGTAGAATGCATATCCCTATGATTACATAGGAGACAAACTTTATAAAGTTAATGATCCACAGTCCAGTGATATATGCAGATTAGCAGATGACAGCAAAAAAAATATAAGAAGCAATATTTTGAGTCCCCTCTTCAGTAAGTGACAACCAATTGGCTGATTATTCTTTCTCTCTTCCTTCTCCATACTTAGTGCTTTCTTAAGAGAATGCATGGTTAATACTAAATTCTATAGAGAATTAAGATGGCTAGTTTCAGTGAAAATGATGGAGTGAAAGAACTGCCTGCAGCATAGCAGGGTGCTGGAGCAGAACTTACACAGTGAAAAGCCGAGAAAACCAAAAATGGGTATGGGTTCTGAGCAGCCTTCTCCTTCTAAATATATCCAGGTCACCCTGCTATCACATCTGAAGTATGTCAAATCCTGACTAAAAGTCAATAATATCCATCCACGTCAAAGCTTTCAACCATGGCAGAGGGGCTCATCAAAATGGGAAATCTCATAGTAATAACACAATTATAGTGATTTACTCATGAATGAAGTGTGGGATATCATGACAGCAGGTCCTGTTTGAAGACTTCTGACCAGGATGTCTGGGTACTATTTAAGTCTCTATGATTGGAAAATTTGCTATTAATCAAGTATATTGGCACAGATCTTCTACACTCAAGCATCTGTCCAGATGATGTGGTTGTTCTGTGTGTGCAGCTCAGGTTAAGAAAATAAGTTGGGTTTATATTTCCTGAAGACAGAGTTAGGAAACTCCTGATAGCATAGATAAAGCTCAAATTGTCCACTGAAGCAAGCATGTGTTACTACAGCTTTCTCAATTAGATATGTCAAAGACAATGAACAAACTACTTTTTTTTTTTTTACAACTAAAATAACCTAAAACGTTGAGGGCTCCTTTTTAGTAATTACATTCATTCATAAGTATAGTCAATGTTCTTTTTATATTTTTTAAAAGCATTTTTTAAACTTTAAACATTACTGCAAATTATAGCCTGTGTTGAATGAAACTGGAAAGCTACCCAAATCCTCTATGAGGACATATAAAGATACCTACACATGACTTTGAAAATCCCAAGACTATGCTACTAGTGTGCTTTATATAGTGCAATTCTTTCTAGTTTATATAAGTTTCTAACTATGCCTCATATTGACTCATCCTGAAAGTATTTTCTATATGAAGCCACAAATTTGGGATTGGTCTGAATGGAGATCTCCTTTATGACTCAGGAAATACTGCAGAAAAAGGAGAGTGAAAAAGAATATAAGGGCCAGAAAAAAGGCAGAAAGACTGTGAAATATTTAGTGTAAAACACAGACATTGTAGCTATGAACTCATAGCAACTACAGATGGCCGTATGAGGTTTGCACAAGAATGGGCCCATCAACAGCCAGGCATAGATGGGCTCTAAATCCTACATCTTACTGCAAAACTATATGCTACAAGTAAACTCAGGGAGGAGGGGTGGCACTCAAATTAGGTATTCCTGATGGTTCTGCCTTGCTCTAAAGGATATTTCTAAGTCAATGGTCATAAATACAGCCTTCACTAAACTAATACATTGCAAAATGCAACCAAAACCATGTATCTTGACATGAGGAAAATAGGAAAGAAATTGAGCTTGACATGAATGGAAGGGTAATAAAAGAAGGTAGGGTATAGAGTAATCAGAATGCATTATCTAAATATTTAACATTATCAAAGAACAAATTACTTTAATAAGATGAGCTATAGGTATCTTAGAGACAAAAATATTTTATACACGAGAGATTTCCAATATTATTTTGACAATTAAAACTACTATGTTAGCAGAGATGTAGGAGGTCAGAACCAAGGGAACAATCCAAGGAATACACAGATCAATCCTCTACTCTGCCACTTCCTCAAAGAGTCTCTGACTTAAAAAGTTTTTTTTTTTTTCAAGCTTGGAAACATTCGACTAATCAATCCCAAATGTCCTGAAATAATTGCTCCTTTGAGAGTGGGCATTTATGTTCTGTAAAGTCTAGAGAGTTAGAGGCTGGATCTAAATTAAAACCATCTTCACCAATCTTTGTCCCCAGTTTTATTTCCAGAGGCTGCACAGAATTGACCTTTCTGGCCCTACTAGAACTGTGAGGTTATTTGACTTTATTGACTATAGTACTACCTAAACGTACCAATATAAGATACTTAACTCAACATTCCACTAGTATGCCTCTTTGGTCTATCTTTAATTCTGGAAATCTATTCTGTTTTAAAGTCTTATTATTTATCAATCTTGTGTTTGCTTTGTAAGCCATGTCATCTCTAATAGAGCTCACTAATAGTTCCCAAGCATGAGAATTAATTTTTCACTAGCAAAATTTTGGCCCAATGTTTTGGGTTTGTAATTGTATTTTTAAAAATAGCTCACTACCTGAAAATTAATTTGTTACCTACTCAAAGCATTTAAATACCTCAAGGAAGACTGTTGAGAACCATGATGTTGAGGTTAAGAGATGGCAGAGAGGTTAAGAGCATTTACTGAGAAATCATTAGGAATGGTGTTTGTATTACAGCATTGTTGTAACACACCAGATAATGGGCTCAAGCTTATAACCTCAGGGCTGAGGTAGAAAGAATCAGGAAAGAAACAAGACTGAGGTTTTCTGAGTTCTAAGTGAGATGTGAAAACTCAAGCTTGAGGTTTAAAGAGAATCTTATTCAAAAGTATAAAAGAGTGAAAGAGGAGGACACCAGATGAGTTTTTCTGATCTTTGCACATATGTATAAATCTGTACACATACATGTGCATACACTCATCCATATATAATTACATAATAATCATGAACAATATATATATATATATGTATAAAATACATAAAGAAATATTTTAAAATAAGAAAGAAAACTATCATATTCCTTGCTCTAAGAGATGTTCTGAACATAATCTATGACTAAAAGCTAAAGAAAGTCAAATCATTAGTCTTTCTCAATTAGACTATTTGTTCAGACCCCTCCTCCACGAGCCTCTGTCTTGGAAGGGTCACTTCAATCAAAAGAGTACAAAGACTGGAGAGGAAAAGCTAAAAAACTAAATATAAAAAAAAGTCAGTTGGCAAAAAAACTAAAAACAATTTTCAAAAAATAGAATATGCTCGAGACAACCTAGGATATACAAACATGGGAAAGATGAAATTGTATAAATATTCTAGAAAGTATCATAAGTCTTGTGGCTTTTTAATCCATTGCTTCACGGCTTTACTCATAGTTCATCAGCCCATTTCTCTTTCAATATAAAGTGTTTTCAATTGTATTTCTCATCATGTGTCACTGGTCTAATACTCTGTCATGAGCCTTAAGAGCCTGCAAACTTTTGTCAGGTGCACCGGAACTCAGACATATGTATACAACAATTTCACCACTCAAACACTGATAACTTCATTAACAATAAATTATGAGCAGGACTTGAGTAACCTAGTAACATCACAATAGCGGATAATGAATCTGATTACTATTTTTAAAATACCCAATGTCAAAATTAGAATGTAAGCAAACTAAAGTAGAAAGGTCATGGACTAGTCCAATGCATGGAAGTGAGTTTTATAGTTCCCTCTCCCTGGAACTCCCTCAAATCTAGTCACAATGAAAAGCAGTGACATTCCATACCCTCATTTTTGGATCTGACTGAATTCAAGTGTGGTTGACACATTTTATAAAGATTTCTTAAATTGTATATATGTGTATGTTTGGGCACATGAATGATGCAGGAGCTTATGAAGCCTTAAGGTGTTATGAACACATAACATGGGTGCTGGGAAACAAATCCAAGTCCTCTGAAAGTGTAGTATAAACTAATAGACAGTCTTACTGAATCTTGCATGAATAGGAAAGAATAGTGTGACATAGCTCCTGCCCACAGAACAGATCCAGCAGAGCATGGGCCTCCAGAGTGTCAGTGGTTGCTGAGCATGAGGATTGATGATTATATATATATATATATATATATATATATATATATATATATATCCTTTGAGAAATATTCTGCATGACAAGTTCAATGACTCCATAATCATTAGAAATAGCATGAGTCCAGGAGTCAACTATATGTCTATGTCCTTAGCTGTAATGGTAAATGCTGTGACCTTCAGGACAGCCTTTATGGCTGTGGAAAATAATTCTAAAAACATACAATTTTTCAACTATCTAAAATATAAAGATACAGTATAATTTATGAGAGGGTTTCACAAATCTAAAAGAACAAAGACAACTTCACTATGAATCAATTTATCATAAAGATACAAAGACAGGCAGATACAGAAGCAAGCAGATTGATGAGTTCAAGATCATCCTGAGACACAGCTCGTTTATATTCAGGTATGGTGGGAATGGTAATCTTAGGACTGGATCCTACCCAGCTATTTTACTGTTTGTGCTTACAAAGGGAGGAGAATATCTATGAATACATCTGAAATATTTAAAAAATGTGTTTGTCGTCTCTTTCTGAGAATTAAGAGGTTGAGGTCATGTAATGCTAATTCATGGGATAATCAAAAAAGAACCTGGACTTTTTTGATTGAATGACTGAATTGACATGTAAATAAAATACTGGGCTTGTGGTCTGCAAGAGATGAGCTATCCAGGGAGTTATTAGATTTTTTTTTCAACCAAGAGAAATCTATGTTGAACTGTATAGAGATTGCCAGAGAAATTGGTCTTATGCAGATCACAGGCTATTGTCTGTACCCCACAATTGTCTTCGAGTCATTTTTCAAAGCTCTCAAGCAGCCCTTCTCTCAGGATGCCCTCTCCATATTGAGGCTGGTTCATGGCACCACCTCTCAGCCCTTGAGTTTAATTTTTTTTAAGTCATACCATTGCCCCAGAAAATACAGCGTACTCAGCTTAAATATTCTCTTACTTTGCCTGATTGTAGATTTTGTTAGAGTTGATATTTGCAGAATTTAATCTCTGTACTGAACTGTTATTTAAAAAGAGTACTCATTGTGGGTATTTGTTTTGTTTCTAATCATCATACAACCAGTGCAATATGTTGCTATGTAAAACATAATTCAAGCAGTGCAAGCCCGAGCCTCAATCATGAGACATCAAGAGAAGACAATTAAAGGTTTATAAGCTGAGTCAAAAATGATCTTGTTCCATTCTAATTTGTGTGGAAAAATTTCAAAGCCAGCTCTCGAATTTTTACCCAAACAATTATAACAATTTCTAATTTGATTCTATCTTTATAGTAGAAAGACTAACTGGCATGTCACCAGAAAATGCATGAAATTACTTCACCCATGCTTCTTGATTTACAAATTCAGAAAAAGCACAAACTCATTTTAAGTTTCCTTTCATGTTTGGGAGAATAATAGGCTCTTTTGTTGATTCATTTTTTATTCAATAGATGGTTTATAAGCACCTCATGCAAGAGCAAGTTTGCTGCTCTGGCTAAGAATAGAAGTTTGGCGGAAGTCAAACAGCTGAAGTCTTTATGGCAACGGAATGTAACAGAATGTGTCTCAGAGATTATGCCATCATCACTATGACCAAGAGCTATGAGTGTGGCCTGTACCTCCCTGCTTGTGATAGCACAAAACAGGACTCCAGGAAGTTGATTTTTTGTTTGTTTGTTTGTTTTGTTTTGTTTTGTTCTGTTTTGTTTTGTTTTGCTTTGCTTTGTTTTGTAGATAATTGGAAAGGAGTTGAGCTAGAATCAGGATTTGTACAAAGAAACACAAAATGAAACATAAACCAGAAAGTTGCCCATTGTAATTTTACAAAAATCAAAATCAAAGCAACTGAATATGGGATGTTTGGCATCAACATACAATTGATGCCAAATCTTGGGTTCTTTCAAAGGAGGCTTTGAGTATACAAACTTTGGAGTTTCAGTTAACAGATATCAAGTGGGAAATAATCTGTAAAAAAAAAAAAATGCTCTATCAATAGGCAAAGTTCATAAGGAAACAGAGATCTTCTCCCTATAGTCTATTTTTCTGACTTGTCAGTCCTGTCACACACAGACAAAGCAAACAGAGGTTCATAAAATTATCATACTGCTTGGTTCTTAGACTCAATGTGTGTGTGTGTGTGTGTGTGTGTGTGTGTGTGTGTGTGTGTGTGTGTG
>JANHMN010000009.1:13170307-13182087 GCA_030674055.1 Rhabdomys pumilio | reverse complement strand
GTTGTTCTCTGTCTTTTGCTCTTGCTCTTGTGCTCTCTCTCTCTCTCGCTCTCTCTCTCTCTCTCTCTCACACACACACACACACACACATACACACACACACACACACACACACACAAACACACAAACATACCTACACACACAGTTCTGTGAAAACCTAGGAGAGATTCTGAACTTTTTTCAGGTGATTGAATGAAAGGCTTTTTCCTTTATATCCTAATCTACACAAGGTGCCTGCCTGCCTCATGATTGAAAAAGAAGGCTCTCCCTTCATGGTCACCCACCCCCATGCTGTATGTGCTATAAGACTTTATATCTAATGTTCTCCCTCCTCAGACCTGATTATAGCTGTTCACAGAGTAAGATCACTTCATCTAATGCTTATTCTGAATGGATAATTTTGTCAGCCTTTTAAAGCCTGTGTTCTTTCTTTTCAATTTTTAACAAAAGATATTTTCTAGAATGGTGTGTATAGAACCTCTTTTTGGGGATATAGTCTTAGAGAGCACAAAAATTTCTTCCTAAGGCATAGCTAGACTTTCCCTGTCTCAGATCTAGTATGAGCAAAGTGTAGAGTGAAATAAAGGTTAAGAGCTCACATCGTGGTTCACAGCCATGAAACAGAGACTGCACTGGAATGGCACTAGGTCTGACACAGCTGCTCCAAGGCCACTTCACATAATCTTTCCCCAAATGTTTCACCAACTGGAGATCAAGAATTCAAACATATGAGCCTAGAGGGGGACCATTTCTATTCAAATTACCAGCATCCCCTCTTTTAGCAATTACTAATATCACTGGAAAGCCAATCATTACCCAAGTATGTTGGCTGCACCAACAAGTCCCAAGGTCTTATTCTCATACTTTCATGGAAGAATAGGGAAAGTATAGCTGAAATTAGAAAAGCTAATCTCAGGAATTAAAGAATTATGTCTTTATGGACACTACTACATTTTTCCTTGTGTCATCAATAAAGACTTGATAAAGATATAGGCATGTAGCTCACTCAAGAGAAATGTTGAAGCTGTCATTTTACTGCAGAGAAGATGTCAATATGGCTATATGGAAAGTACAGATTCACTTTACAGTTGGTTGTTAACATGGGCAGCTATGATGGTTTATATATGCTTGGTCCAGGGAGTGGAAACATTAGGAAGTATGGTCTTGTTGGAATAGGTGTAGCCTTGTTGGAGTAGGTGTAGCCTTGTTAGAGTCGGTATATCACTGTGGGTTCAGACTTTAAGACCCTCTTCCTAGTTGCCTGAAAGCCTGTCATCTCTTAGAGGCCTTCAGATACATATGTAAAACACTGCTATGCTCTCACTACCATGATAATAGATAGAATCTCTGAACCTGTAAGCCACCCCAATTAAATGTTGTCCTTATAAAAGTTGCCTTGGTCATTGTGTCTGTTCACAGCAGTAAAACCTAAGTAGACAATATCCCAGAGCTTCCACTGAAAATGACTGGGAGGTCACAGAGGGGTCAGCAATGAGTTTTTCACACTTACCCTAGCCAGATAGTTATAAGCAAAAACTGAAGTAGATGTTGGGTTTCTATTTGTCTGGCAGGAACAAGTAGAATTTCACCTCCTAGTTTTGACCAAGGCTAAGGAAATTGTAATTTATATCCCCTATATAGGGCTATTGAAGCTAAACCTCTGTGTATCCCATTTAGCCTGAGTCAAAAGAATTCATTTAAAGTGGAAGCTTTAAATATAATTTACATAACACAATGACTAAAACATTAGTTTTTCCTGAAAAGTATCTCTTGTTATGTAACTTCTAATTGAATTCAAGAGTCTATTGATAGTTGTCTTCATTGCGAAGATGGAGATATTGAACCATCTGGCTAATTTTTAAGCAGCCTTTACAGTAAAAACTATCTTAAAAAATCAAATATAACAGGTGAATAAAGACGCAGAATGTCTTAGTAACAAATACAAAGTCTTACTAAGAAAATGAAAAATATAAAAAATATCAAATGAAAAAATTTGAATCTCAAAATACAGTGAGTTGAATAAATAACATCCATATAAAAAGCTGGGTATGACTCTGTGTCTGTAAACCCAGAACTGCTTGGAGTGGAGACAGGAGGATAACTAGTATTTCATGGATGCTAGTCAGCTCTTAGTTCAGTGACAAATCTTCCATCAAGGAAAAAAGCCTGAACAGAATAGAATACACAATATCCTTCTCTGGCCTCAGTGTATATATAATGGTGGATGCCCCTGCATACACATTAGCACAGAACAAAAGCACACACCTCACATCCGCATACACACACACACACACACATATACACACAGAGAGAGACAGAGAGAGAGACAGACAGAGAGAGACAGAGAGACAGAGACAGAGAGACAGAGAGACAGAGACCAACTAATAGATACATGTAATAACAATGAGAAGAGTATATTCACATTGGTGAATATATACTACCAATTCAAAGTTCGATGTCAAATATATAAGAATTAAAATTATTTAGTTTGAACAACATATAAACTAAAGTAGTTTGACAAGCTATAATAAAAACATGATGTAGTTCAGAAAGAAGATACAAAAAAGATATAAAAATATCAAAAATAGAGGTTGGAGAAATGGCCCAGTACTTAACTGTTCATGGCTTTTTTTTTTTTTTAGAAAACCCAAGTCCAGTTCCTTATCTCCTTATTAGTTGTGACAGATCTTACAACAGCCTGTAACTCTGGCTTCTGGAGAGCCTATGCTGTGGTACCTTAGGGAGGTAGGACTCTGATGGAGGTTGATCACTGGCAGATGCCCTGAAACTTTTATAGCTTGGCCATAAGTTCTGTTCACTCTCCCTCTTATGTGTACAGGGATATAAGCAGAGAGCCTTTTATTTCTAGTGCCATATCTTTTCTTCCATGATGAAATATATTCTCTCATACTGTGAACAAGAGTAAAGCCTTCCTACTGAAAATAATTTCTTGTCAAGACAGTTAGAAAATTAACTCCTATTTTTACGCTGCTGCTAGAATGGAACCAAGAGTTTCATGCATGCTAGGTTGGGACTCTTCCAGCTGAACAACATGCACAGGCTTGGCTGGTGAAAACCCTAAGATAACTCAGTATGAAGAAGTACATGGGTAGAGTAACAGAAGCAAGATTGACCCAAAGTCCATAAACCACTGGTTAACAGAGACAGTGACTTACCACTGAGTAGATCTGATACTTTCGTCTTTTAGCCAAGTCAATTATGTTCACTCCATTGTAGTAAAGGTTTTCCATACAGCCATAAAAGTTTTTCTTTAAGAAGGTATTGGAATTCCTCCAAAACTGAGCTTCATAGTAGGGAAAATAAATTAAAACTCTTAGTTACAAGCTCTGAAGGAGAAATATAATAGAAGTAAGTACATTTCTCTAGATTTAGCTATATGTGTGAGCCAAGCCATTTTAGTAATTGCAGATGCCACTTGATTACTCATTTAAAGGATTCTGATTAGCCCATGTAAAAATATCTGTAATTGCTTGACTCTTACAGATTCATTTTACAAAACCATTTTCATTTCTTTCTTGAAGCTTTTAGAATACTGAATAAAACAGTAATTTACAGAGAAAAAGGAGAAAAGAAAAAAATCAACATCTTTCTGTTTTTTTGTAGCACATCAGCACAGAGGATAAGGTAATAAAAGTGCTAAAGAACAAAGAAGATCCTTGCTCACCCACAGTGAAACCTAATTCTAAAACCCAGAGTACAAGAGAGCTTATATGAACAGAGTCGTTCCCCAACTCTTATCTAAAAAGATAAAAGATTGAAACAATACAAAATGACCCATATACTTGAGAAGCCATTAAGAATCTGCATAATGAAACTTTAGCAATTATTATCAATACAATTTGATTATAATGTACAAGAATTACAACTTGCTATTAATTATGTATTCAGTGATGAGAAGGTTGTGTTCACAAGGGCCAGGAGATCATGAGAGGATAAAAGCATAAGACATATAGGCTCTGCAAACCTAAGTTTGTTTTCTAGAACCTTTGTTAAACAAACAACAGCAAAAAAAGGAAAAAAAACAACAATAAAAAATATAAAAGTCAAATGACGTAGCCTACAACAGTGGTGCCAGCACTACTGTGAACAGATGGTAGGCCAGGGCAAGAGAAACATCCAGAAACTCAGCAGCCCGCTAGTCTGGAGTTACACTGAAGCAGGTAAGTCAGAAAAGTCTCTGTCTCAAGGTAAAAAGTAAACTACTGAAAGTTGTTCTCTGACTTCCACAGGCATGCCATGGCATGTCCATGTGTGTGTACATACGCAGGCATACACACTCACACACACAAAGTTTAGCAACAGAAATATATTTTCATTATAGATGTCTGGGAAGATTACAAGATGTTAGTTTTCTTTACGCTGTATATTTTCAGCAAGGTAACAGAAATAGTTTATGATGGATATATTAAAGACCAAAATACCCGTTGTAAATAAAACTCCTGTTGTGAAAGACAAGAGGATAGTAACTATCTTCTCATTTGCCCCATCCCCACTAACCAGTAACCAGGTTATTTCCATTACTTGGAAATGCCATCTTCCCCCTTGTATCTTTACCTCTTTCCTTTTGCTCTTCTCTGCTTACTCCCTCTCTCTGTTTCTTTCCTCTGTCACTCCCATTTCTTGTCTCCCTTTTTTCTCATCTTTCCTCTTTTTCCTCTATGTCTTCTCCATCTGCCTTTCTTCTCTCTTCTCTCTTGCATATACAATATTAGAGGAGGATATGTTCACCCTGACTTTGCATCTTCTTGACTACGCCCAGATTATTTTCCTTATACAAAGAATTTTAAATGTTTTTTTACAATGATGGAACTATATTTTGTTTATCACTTTTCCTTCTACTCTACTTTCTAAGCATAATCTTGATGTTTTCATATAGTTTTAAATTTAAAGTAATACTTTTTCTCTCGTAAATATATTTATGTATTCTTTCTAGGTAATTTATTTGACTTTTTCCATGGAGTTTAAAAATGAAATTCAAGTCTTTGTGTGGCATGCACTTTATCAACTGAGGTATCTTTGCAGCCCCCTCAATTGCATAATATTGTTAATGTACACTCTTTCGATTTTCTTTTTGTAGGCACTTAGAGCTATGATTTTTCCTCTTAGTACTGCTTTCATGGAGTCCTACAAATTGTGATATGATGTGTCCTCATCTTTATTTAAATCTAAAAAGTCTTTAATTTTGTTCTTTATTTCTTCCTTGACCAAGTTATCATTGAGTAGAGCATTGTTCAGTTTCCACGTGAATGTGGGTTTTCCATTGTTTTTGTCCATGTCAAAGACAGGTCTTAGTCCATGGTGGTCTGATAGGGTACAAGAGATTATTTCAATCTTTTCGTATCTGTTGAGGCCTGTTTTGTGACCAATTATATGGTCTATTTTTGAGAAGGTACCATGAGGTGCTGAGAAAAAGGTATATTTTTTTTTGTTTTAAAATGAAATGTTCTATAGATGTCAGTTAAGTTCAATTGGTTCATAACTTCTGTTAGTTTCATTGTGTCTCAGTTTAGTTTCTGTTTCCACAATCTTTCCATAGCTTGGAGTGGGTTGTTGAAATTTCCCACTATTATTGTGTGAGGTGCAATGTATGATTTAAGCTTTAGGAAAGTTTCTTTTATGTATGTGGGTGCCCTTGCATTTGGGGCATAGATGTTCAGAATTGCTAGATCCTCTTGGTATATTTTCCCTTTGATGAATATGAAGTGTCCTGCTTTATCTTTTTTGATTACTTTCGATTGAAAATCGATTTTATTTGATATTAGAATTGCTACTCCAGCTTATTTCTTGGGGCCATTTGCTTGGAAGATTGTTTTCTAACCTTTTACTCTGAGGTAGTGTCTGTCTTTTTCACAAAGGTGTGTATCCTATATGCAGCAAAATGTTGGGTCTTGTTTATGTATCCAGTCTGATAGTCTATGTCTTTTTATTGGAGAATTGAGTTCAATGATATTAAAAGATATTAAGGAAAAAGGAATGTTATTTCCTGTTTTTTTTGTTATTGGCAGTGAAGTTATGTTTGTATACCTACCTTCTTTTAGGGTTGTTGAAGGATTACTTTCTTGCTTTTTCTAGGTTGTAGTTTCCCTCCTTGTGTTGGAATTTTCCACCAATTATCCTTTGAAGTGCTGGATTTGTGATAAGATATTGTGTAAATTTTTATTTGTCATGGAATATTTTGGTTTCTCCATCAATATTGATTGAGAGTTTTGCTGTGTATAGTAGTCTGGGCTGGCATTTGTATTCTCTTCAGGCCTGTATGATGTCAGTCCAGGATCTTCTGGTTTTTATAGTCTCTGGTGAGAAAACTGGTGTAATTCTTATAGGTCTGCCTTTGTATGTTACTTTACCTTTTTCCCTTACTGCTTTTGGTGTCTTCTCTTTGTTTTGTATGTTTGATGTTTTGATTATTAATAATGTGATGGGAGGTATTTCTTTTTTGGTCTAGTCTATTTGTTGTTTTGTAGGCTTCTTGTATATTTAAGGACATCTCTTTATTTAGGTTAGGGAAGTTTTCCTCTATAATTTTGTTGAAGATATTTACTGGCCCTTTAAGTTGGGAGTCTTCACCTTCATCTATACCTATTATCCTTAGGTTTGGTCTTCTCATTGTGTCCTGGATTTCCTGTATGTTTTGTGTTAGGAGCTTTTTGCATTTCACATTTTCTTTGACCATTGTGTCTATGTTTTCCATGGTATCTTCTGCGCATGAGATTCTCTCTTCTATCTCTTGTATTTTGTTGGTGATGCTTGCGTCTATGACTCCTGATCTTTTTCCTAGGTTTTCTATCTCTAGGGTAGTCTCCCTTTGAGATTTCTTTATTGTTTCTACTTCCATTTTTAGATGCAGGACTGTTTTGTGTAATTCCTTCACCTGTTTGGTTGTGTTTCCTTGCATTTCTTTTAGGGCTTCTACCTGTTTACCTGCGTTCTCCTCAAATTCTTTGAGACTATTGTTTATGTCCTTTATAAAGTCCTCTATCATCATCATGAGGAGTGATTTTAATTTTGAGTCCTACTTTTCTGGTGTGATGTGGTGTTCTGGAACTCATATGGTGGGGGAAGTGTGTTCTGGTGATGCCAAGAAACTTTGGTTATGAAACAGAAAGAGAGGTTCTCTACCCTCTCCAAGGTGAGATAAAGTGTGAGGAGGATACCATGTGAGGAGAAGGATTTCTGAAGGTATGGGTATTTCCAGTAGAGAGATATAAGGGAGAGAGAACACACAGGGTCAGATCTTGGAATTCTAAGGATCAGCTGGGTCTAGCCTCATCCTTGGAGATCAGCAGTATTCTATGTAGTGAAGTAAATCAGAAATACAGTATCTAAGACTTCATTGAAGAAACTCTGGGCCTATGTAAAAGATAAAATCTTTTAGATAATTTTCAAAATAAAAATACCTTAAGTCATCTTAGGTACAGATACACATGAACAGAAAACTCTGAGAACCCCTAATTTGTATGGCAAGTCCTATACAAATTCTATAAGCTTGAAGATCCTGGCTATTCAAAGTTGAAGTTTAAAATGGATGCTAACATCCAAGTTTGCCAAACAGCCTATAGCCTGATATAGTCTAAAATAAATGGGATGTAAAACACAGAGATAAACTCATGTACGGTATTTATGAGAAAAAATATGACTTTAAGTGACAGAGGGAATAGAAGACCTAGATAATGGGTAAAATTAGACTCCTGATTACTCAGCAACCAAGAAAGTAAGGGAGGGAGGGAAAGTCTTGTGTTTTGTTTCTAAAAGTTGCTTTCTGCTCTCAGTCAGTGTATTTATCATTTTGAACAGACAGTAAGTATTGCTAAGTAATAAGATATGTAATTTGCTTTGTCTACACTTGGTCTCCATTAGTTTTTTAACATGAGGAGGGTTCATCCCAGCACAGATAGTGGCTCTATTTCTGCTGAGTGCAGACTTGCGGCTATGCTCTCCAGCCTAGAGTTTAGAACCAGAAAGTTTAACATGTGAGTTTCTCACAACATGAATCCACAGTTGATATGTGAGAGTCCTTTAAGAGACTTTGATGATTGTGGAGTGCCAAGAACCATTTGTGTTTCTTTGCTGTTTTTCTGTTATGTGCACCAGTCTAGCTCGTAGAGCACTCCTGAGAGGTCATTACTTCATTCACAAAGTTAGTGACCTGGAACACAGCTATTAGTTACTTACTGGAGTGAATAGTATTTATCTATTTCTCTAAATTAGTTTTTACTGTCTCATTATTGTAAAACATATTTAATGCAATCTGTGGCTTGTTTCTGTGATGACACATTGGCAGATATTTCCAAGCTATAGTGAATAGGCTAATCATGGTCCTTTGAATTCCCCAGTAAGCATAGGTGGTACATCTCCCCAGCCCGGGGTTCCAGATCAATGCAAATCTTGCCCAATCACCTTTATTCCCTGAGTAGTGCCAGAATACCACTGAGGCCTGAGCTTCTACTGGCCCCATAATTGCTGACCCAGTCAATCTTATTTTCTGGGAAAGACAGATAGATCTTGAGGCAATTTCTGGCATGTTTGATGGATTTTGAAAGCCTACTAACAAACCAGGCAAAAGGGGGTTTTTCTGTCTACAACAGTCCAAGCTTGAGTTCCCAATTGGGCTCAGACACAACTCTACTGAGTGTCTGGAAGGAGAAGGTTTGTGTCTCATAATCAGAAAGCTGAAGGTAAAAGGTGACAGGAGAAAATACAGACTCACACTGAGAAAGTTATTCCATCTTGAACTCTTCAGCTACTCAGAGTAAATAAAATTTTGCATACAAATACATTTTGAAGGTTTTCTCATGATAAGTTAAATAAAATAAATATTGTCAGATCATGGCTTGCACTGAAGACCTGAGGGCTTTGACTTATAGTCCACAAACCACAAAAGTTAGCTTGAATTTTCACCTGTCTCCAACCCATTCTATGATTTTTCAGGCTTTATCAACAACACCAGTTACTTTACCTCAGCACAAAGAAAATTTAAAAAGTAAAGTGTCAAAGCTTAAGAATAGATCTAAAAATTTTCAGGAGTTCCTGTGTAGACAAGCAGATGGGAGATTGAGGGAAAGGATCAGGACAACTTAAAAGAAAAAGTTAAAAAAAACAAAAAGACAGAACTCTGGATTATAAGCCTAAATCAAGCACAAGCACTTTGTAGCTATTACAGCCAGATATCCATGCATTCATGCATCAATTTATCCATCCATCCATCCATCCATCCATCCATCCATCCATCCATCCACTCCCTGACCCAATCATTTTTTCATTTTCATTTATCCTAGATAAGATAAATCCTAGAAAGATAAATCTTACCCTCTTCTCTCACAACCTCTCTCGATCTCTCAATCTACCCATCCATCAATCCTTCTTTCTACTCTTTCCTTTCTTCTTTTTCTTTTCTGTCCTCCTCCTCCTTCTTATTTTTCTCCTCCTCTCCATCCTTCTCCTCCTCCTCCCCATACTCATTCTTCTCTTTCTCCCCTTTCTCATCCTCCTCCTCTTTCTTCTTTTCCTTTTGTTTCTCAAAAGAAGTCTCCAGTAGACCAGGTTGGCCTCAAGATTTCTGTGTAGCTGAGGATATCATTAAACTTCTGATCCTTTTGTTTCAACTTCATGAATGTAGGAATTCCAGGTGTGTACTAAGAGGCCTGGTTTATATCATCTGGGGATTAAACACTGAAACTCATCTTGTTGGAAAAAAAAACAACAACAACAAAAAACCTCATCTAGTTTCTTTTAATGAGTTTTTGTGTATTTTCCTGCATAAATCTGTGAATACACTTAAACTTTATAGTATGATTAGACTGTTTGCAAATTAAAAAGCTTAAAAATTGTGTTAGAGAGCTTGTTTACTTTATCATTTGTTTATATCTGAATTCCCTGTATGTAATGGCCGTATTCTCTCTCACTCTTGCTGTATGTGCATGCAAGTATGTGTGTGTGTGTGTGTGTGTGTGTGTGTGTGTGTGTGTGTATGTGTATGTGTGAATGAACATGTGTGTATGGTTATGAGTATATGTACACAAGACCATTTGGATGACAGAGGACAACCTGAAGTGTGTATGTGGTTTTCTTTTTTTTCCTTTCTTTCTTTCTTTCTTTCTTTCTTTCTTTCTTTCTTTCTTCCTTCCTTCCTTCCTTCCTTTCTTTCTTTCTTTCTTTCTTTTTTTTTTATAGGAACCAGCTACTCTGTTAGGTTAGCATGTCACAGGTCCTTTCCTTTCTCTGTTTCCCACAAGCAATGCTATCACATAGATCTTATTCTAGCCCAGGTTTCCCTCACATAAATTTGAGGTATCTATCTTGGGTTTTCATGATTGTATTGCAAGCACATTACCAACCAAACAATGTCCTTAGTTTCATATTGGGAATTTCTGAATTAATTTTGTTCCCTTATCTCTCTGATGCAAATATGATGAAGGCAATGTACCAAGACATCTGGGGAAATCACACACAACATTATGGACATAAATGAATCACCATGAAAATGTATGTAATAAATAGATGTGTCTATGTGCTTCTTATAATTTGTTACTCCAGCAAGGGATTCTGGGAGTAAAACAATACAATGTAAATTACTAGGCAGGGACAAAATGAGTTGTGTATTGTGGGGCAAACTGGAAGATAAGTCTTCAAATGAAAAGAACATGTGTCAAGACATGAGATGTGGCTAGAACCTTATGCATAGACAAAGATTTTATTAAAAAGATAACATTTCATAAGTATTTTTCACAAGTCTCTGAAAGGAAAGAGATGATTGTGGCCAAATCTGACAGTAGGAAAGCAGCCCTTGTGAAATGGTATCATACAGATTTAGCTGTGTCACTGTTTACACCATTCACAGTAGACTTCTCAGATGGAACATGCAGATGCTCCAGGGAGACCACACATTGACATTTAAACAGGAGTCTCAAGACTGGAGCAGAAAGCTGCTAATTCTCCCTTTCATGATAATAAGTATGGTTTTCTATGGAAAATTACCATAGGTCCAAAGACACGGTAGACTCAGTATAGTGCTTGCTCTGAAAATATCAGCTTTCCCATTCTCATTTAAAAAGCCAGGTTCAGGACTGGGGATGACTCAATGAATAGGAGCTTTTGCTTCACAAGCAAAAGGTTCTGAGTCTCCAGAAACTACAATAAAAAAACTAATAAAAGGGAATGTAGACATCTGCATGTCTGTTTAATGCTGTATATGACAGAGGTAGGAAGATATTGAAGGATTATGCCAAGGTACTGCCATGCTTAGTAAGAGACTCAGTAAACACATAGACACATCTATTTATTACATACATTTTTCAGGGGAATAAGAGAGTGAAAAAACAGGATGTTTCATGTTCTTCTGTGGTGTCCACAAACAAAAGGGAACATGTACTCCTACACATATCTCCTACACATAACACACTATACAAGCACACATACAGATATGCACACTCAGAGTCACATAAATGAAAAGACCAGTGACTTTATGTAGCCTGTAATCTCAAAGCTGTACATGTGAAGGCAGAAGGATCCAGTATTCATGGGCTTTCTGTCTAGCCACTATGTCAATTCAGTGAATTCCAGTTTCACTTAGAGTCCTATTTCAATAAAAATAAAATACCAATTCCTGGGCTCTACATGCACATTCACCAGTACACATGTACACTCATGTATACACACATATACATATGTACCCAGAACATACACAAACACACAGACACACACACTCACACACATACACACACACACACACACACACACACACACACACACACACACACACA
>JANHMN010000009.1:13151118-13170297 GCA_030674055.1 Rhabdomys pumilio | reverse complement strand
ACACACACACACACACACACACACACACACACACACACACACACACATACACACACAGAAAACTAAAATTTCCATAATTTCATGTTTTGGCTATTTTCTGTGGTTTTATTCATGACTCTGCATGAGTGCATAGTGGTGTAGCCACAGAGTCAATACATGAATCACCCAAGGGACCTCTTGCACAGAGACTGAATGTAAAACAAACTGTCAACCAAAGCCTATGCTTCTGTGTGGAAACTGAGTACAGAATGTTTAGTACAGCTATGAGGGTAGGTTACTTTTTAAATTCCATAGTTAGTATAAGGCAAGCAGAGCTGCAGAGCCCTGCAAGCAGCCCATCCATGAGTCACTTATTCATTAGAACTGACTTGCTGCTGTGGATGTTATTCCTCTTCCCCAGCTTTATCTCCATGGACCTAGTTAGTTCAACTTTTACAGTTAGAATGTTTTGTTTTTTATAAATGTATATATGTGTTCTCTCTCTCTCTCTCTCTCTCTCTCTCTCTCTCTCTCTCTCTCTGTGTGTGTGTGTGTGTGTGTGTGTGTGTGTATCTTTTAGTGTGTATATATGTTGGTATGCATGAAATACAACCTATGTATGTGGAGGTCAGAGGACATAACCTTGAATATTTTTCTTCAGGCTTTATCCACTTTCTGATTGTGACACAAAGTCACTCAATGAAAAAGAATTAACCATGGAGGATAGTAGATAGGCTGACTAGTAGGCTCCCAAGATCTGCCTGGCTCTTCTTCCCTGTCCATGGGACTACAAGTATGTGTTTTTTTAAACACAGGAACCAGGGATTAAACTTGAGTCCTCTTACTTGCAGGGAAATACTTACTGACTGTATTCTCTCCCCAGTCATGGGCATTATTTTGACAGTTTCTGAAAGTTTCTGACAGTTTATATATCTACAGGGCAGGGGTTGTCTCTTAGACCTCCAGAGCTCAAAGAGAGCAGAAGGACAATGGTCTAACATATCATTGGTTGAGGACCATTCAGATTTTCAATCAGTTAGAAACTCAAACAGGTCATGGTTTAAGACAGAAGTCTCTAAGGTTTTTGTACATTGTACTTTTGTTACTTACAAATATGCACATTTATCTCCTCATTTTTTCAATCAATTCTAAAAGTAAGACCTCTATGTTTGTCTGTTTTCTCATGTCCTGAGTGAAAAATTACAATGATACAGTGAGGCTGTTCAGCTTTTGATAATAAGAGCAAGATTTACAAAGTAAGATCTGGGCTTTCCAAGTCTCACATCTTCCCACTGATGTCCTGTCCTCCACATCTCCAAGGTTTGTCTGGCTGTGAACAAGGCCTCCTAACATTCCGAAGATAAGACTATACTGACATTAGAACCCAAAGATAAAATTTAAAACTTGTGACAAATTACTCTAAGTGATATGAGCAATAGCAAAAAAGGCAGCTGAAGCAGAAATGATGATAAGAGATTTATTTAGGGAAAGAGGACATGACTTTGGCTAAGAAGGTGATAAATTTTGGATGATAGCACTTTGTAGTAATTACCCAGATAGGAGCAAGGACTTGTGTAGAGGGAGGATACTGGGGTATAAAAAGAGGGTTATAATTCTTAATGAGTTTGGGGAGCCTGGCAGATCATTATGCATTATCAGAATTTATAATGCTTTTAAAATTAATTAGCTTTCCATACACAAACAAATTTAAATAGAAGCCTCAGAAAAAATTTAATGTAGCTTAAAGTCTCCAGATGGCCTGAATAAAGATGTCAACATTCTTTAGGACTAGATATGTAAAAACCCAATCATCTTTCTCTAAAGTACCAACAAGATGTGCACCTGAATAGAATGGAAAAAAGAATAAGAATGGGGAGCATATGACCTAAATATTAGAGGAAAATAGATTATTTCAGGGGTTATCATGTGCCAAATACTATATCAAGAAATTTGCAGGCATAAAGCAAGCACAATTATTATTTCCATGTTTACAGAAGGTTTAAAATTACCTAAAGTTACAGGAGGAGTTAGTAGTAAAATCAGTTGCCATCTCTGGTGTTTTAAGCCCAGACCATGTGTTGAATATGGCCACATATAATTTTAGAAAGCTTTCAAGAAGGCTATGAAGATAGTTCAATCCGTAAAGTACATGCCACACAAGTCTGTGGACCTGAGTTTAATTCTAAGATCCTCTGTAAAAGGACAGGTATGGTGGTACATTCCTATAATCCTAACACAAAAAGAGGCAGATAGGTAGATCCCTGACAACTGATGAACATACAACCTAACCTAATTTCTGAATTTTGCCTATAAACTATGTAGAAAAGTGCATGCACATCAGTGGACAATTTTCAGAAGTTGAATCTCTACTTCCACTATGTTATACAAGGGAACTCATCCAATACAGGTCACCAGGCTCCATGACAAGAACTTTTATCTACTGAGCCATCTTACTGTCGATTCTTGAACATTCTAAAGAAATACAGTTACTTGCAAAAATGATAGTGAAAGTCTAAGAAGGAATTGACTACAAAAAAATCATAATATAAGAAATGGGGCTTGAGACAATGGGTATAAATTCTGATTCATTATCACAACTACTAATAAACAACAGAAAATCACATGTAGCCAA
Organism: Rhabdomys pumilio; assembly: GCA_030674055.1. Classification (NCBI taxonomy): domain Eukaryota; kingdom Metazoa; phylum Chordata; class Mammalia; order Rodentia; family Muridae; genus Rhabdomys; species Rhabdomys pumilio. The sequence goes on along the minus strand of JANHMN010000009.1, from coordinate 13,167,686 downwards.
AGTAAATATTTTTGTGTTGCTTTTCTTTAAAGACAGGTACTTTGGCCCATGCTGGCTATGAATTGGCTATGTAGCTGAAGTTAACATTGAACATCTGATGATTCTGCCTCCACCTCCTTATTAAGTGTTAGGATTACAGGCATGGAGACTATGCAGGTTTATATGATGCTGGTGACTGAAGCTCAGCTTTGTGCATACTAGGCAGACATTTTTCTAGCAGAACCACTCTATGTGTTCCAGGGACTTATTTAGAAGTCAATGGAAAGAAGTGATTATTTTGCACACTTAAGTGTGAAGGCTGAGGTCTGGGACACAGGAGTGGAAATGTGTGTGGGATCCATTGCTCCTGGAAACAATACAACTTTGTCCCCAGAGCCTCTTATATGTGCATGTTTAAAAATTGTAGGTTTTTAGTTTTAACTTTGGAAGTGAAAAAACTAACGTGAGTGTCAGAAGATTGATTATCATCTTTTTCTTCCAAGAAAAAAAAATTTTGTCACATGGTTGAATATTTCCAGATTTAAATACAAGGCTACAGGAGAAGAAGCTGTGAAAAAACTTTGTTCAGACCTCACCTTGTCTCTTCTGTTTATGGGCTTATAGCCACTTCAGTGACACTGTCCCTTAAAAGTTCAATTACTATAGAGTGAACTTGGCCTTATCCATGCAGAGTACTGGGGATCTAAGAACATAACTTGTTTGCCTCCATGGAGCTTGTAACTTGATAAGTGATATAGGTAACTTCTAATTAAATGTGCCCATGTATTATTAAACATAGTCATTTAAATCAGAGAGATAAATGATAGATAAATTAGATAAAATATAATAAATAACAAAAAAAATTATGATAGAACGATGTGGATATTATCTTCATCTATTGCTATTTGTTGTTTCTTTAAAAAAACTCAAAAAATAAGTTAATCTGCTTTGCTAAGAACATGTTTATTAGCAATTTAACAATAATAGGGCTTCTCCATTTAGTTTCTTCTAAATATTATATATATATATATATTTGTTTTGTATGTGTGTGTGGGTGTGCGTGTATCTAATTACTGTCTGTGCATCTGCTGTTTATTCTTTTACTTTAGCTTGTTATATACTTTATTAACCTACTCATTTTAACCAAAAGAATGGGTACAATGGCTCATCCTCTGGATAGTTGAGAGTAACATGATAAGTAATTGAGAATGGTCATGAACTTTCAAACTTTAAGACCTACTTCAGTGAAATGTGACTACAATCATTAACCACTAGGCAAGGATAAAGGGGTACTGAGAATCAAACTTATAACTAGGCAAGCAGTCTACCAATAGAGGTATATCCTAAAATTATGATCTCAACCAATTTTTATCAATATACTGTGACAAAAATTGAAATTTATGGAACCACAGAATCAAAGTTTATTCCTTCAAGATACTGAAATGACTTTATTAACAAGAAGTAATTGTATAACATTTAGCCGGGCTAAGCTGAGACAATGAGATTGGCCTAAAACATGAGTCTATCCACTCAAAAAGTAAGGAGTTTTAAGAGCACTTAATAATGAATAAACTTTGTATTATGTTCTTTAACTTATCTGTGAGTATAGGGTACTAGAGATGAAGATAGACATCATCTTAGCATAAAGAGTTATGAGTATGTTTTGTGACACAATATAGTAAATGAAGTCGTATCTGTCAATCATAAGTTAATAGTAGGTATATAGAAAGTAGGTCAGGTGGTTTTTAAGGGACATTTGTAATGGACACTTTTGAGACTTGTCACAGGTAAACTGAGAATTATATTGGCATACAGAAAGAAGAAATGTTATTTGTCCAAGGACTTACACTGATCCTGAGGTAAGAAAGTCCTGGCACAGCTAAGTAATGATGAGGTCTGTTGAATTAGATCACAGGAAAGAAAGAGAAAATGGGATGGGGGAAGAAAAAGGAAGAGATGAGAGGAAATAAGATAAGAGGAATGAGGATGTAAGGCAGGGGAAGTAGAGTGAAGCAATGTTTACTGGGAATTTTGGTTGTGGAGTCTCAGTTATGTTAGGGAATCAAGCAGGCAAAGGAAAATGTGATTCTTACATGTGGAGATCAGTTTTGTATTTACAAAACATAGGATTGTTTGATAAAGATTGAGTAGGAACTACTGATATCCCATAGCTGAACACAGGCTTTTCCTCACAATGTGTGAGATGTGGTTCTGGTGCTTTCTACTGAAAAGAGTTGATAGAGATAATTCCAGCTGTGGGTGGATTACTAGACAAGATGTCAGAGAGAAGAAAGATGCAAAACTCCTTTTCATTTTTAATATAACAACAGGCAGGGAGGTTGCAGGGCAAATGAGGAATGGTGCAAAGTATCTAGGGGCTCTGGATAGCCAAGATTAATTTGTCTATATAAAATTATAGACATTTAGTATATTTTCATGAAAGCAGCAATTATGCAACTGCATATTAATATTTCCATAAGCTAGGTTGACAGACAGAAATATGAAAGTGATATGTATGTAGAAGGTGCTCACAGCCCCTAGACCCTCTTATTGCAGCAGCAATCAGCTATAGACAACTAAGAGACTTGAAGCAAAGCTATGAAAGAAAACAACTTTAGAAAGGGTGAAAAAGATGGGTTTACTTTCCTTTATTTTTTTTTCTAAATTTATTTTTGAAAATGTCATAGACTCATCATCAACTCTTCAACTTCTTCTATCCCCTCAGTGTATCAACCCTCCTACATCCCTGCTCTTAGAAACCTGTGTCGTCCAATTAATAATGCACATATGTACATGGCAAACTACTCCAACTAACAATGTCCAGGGAACATCTTAGAAAAGGTGGCAGAAATAATTTAAGAGGTAGAGTGTTGAAAGAGTGCAATGAAGTGCTATCTTCAGATGTTATTTCTCAGTATCTCATTATGCAGTCCAGTCTGGCTTCAAATTCAAACTCATGATATTCCTGCTTATTTATCTCATGAGTGCTAAGATTACAGATGAATACATTGGACTCAAAACCTCTCTCTCTCTCTCTCTCTCTCTCTCTCTCTCTGTGTGTGTGTGTGTGTGTGTGTGTGTGTGTGTGTGTGTCTGTGGTGTGTGTGTCTGGTGTGCTCATTTATGCACATGTGCATTTGTTTAATTTGGAAAGAGTACAGGAGAAAGTTGATATTGGTAATCTTATTCTACCACTATTCACCTTCTTTTTTGAGATAGGGTTTCCCATTAAACCTCCAGCTATCCAACTTGGCCGGAGTAGTTGAAGTGTCAGAGATTCTCCTTTATCTGTATCTTCAACAATAAGATCACAATTACATATTGCCAGGCTCTACTCTTTTTTTTTAACAACTGTCCATGAGGATCACTTTAGGTCAACATGCTCACCGATTATAAACTTATTTACTAAGATATATCTCCACCATCCAAGATGCTTTTAAAACAAGTCAAGTAGTGGTTTGAAATGATGACTGTGGAAGACAGTTGACTATGTGGAGGCAACTGGCAAGTCTTGAAAAAAAAAGTTTCTATGGAGCATTCTTTACAGGTTAAGACACAGAGAGCAGAGTGCTTAGACATGCATCAGTAGAACTGAGACTGTGAATTTGACAGAGCAGATCATGCACAGATGGGCTTGAAACTGCCGAGGGCTGAAGGTTCTCTGCAATGTACACTGATTTCTTCATCAAAGACCTCAGTTTTGATCTTGAATCATTCTTCCAAGTCTTCTAAACTTTGTCTCCTTTACTTAAAAATCATCTATTTACAGGACTAGAGACATAGTTCAGAAAGAAAGAGCATCATTTGGTTTCCCAGAAGACCACGATTTAATTCTCAGTACTTACCTAGTGGCTCACAACTGATCCAATGCCCTCCTCTGGGTTCATTGATCGTGACATTTATGTGATGTCTAGACATACATGGAAGTAGAAAACCCATACACATAAAATTAAGGTAAAAATTAAAAGTAAATAAGTGAAGTCAACTGCTAACAGATCTAAGGTAAACAACATCTCAGGATGTGGTAGCATTTGTTGGAACCACAGCCCTGACAAATTGAGCCATCCAGTTAAACTTAAGTTGCAAAAGAATTCTGACGAGTTCATATGCAAAGAGATAGAGAGATACAGACACAGTAACTTAATATATATTTAAAGGAAGCATTGTATAGAAAGGAGAGAAACAAAAGAAAATAGAGATCTTAAATAGAAACATAGGGTATTAGGTTAGGGTTGTTGGTAACGATGGCAGGGATTTGTGTTAATGAGAACAGTCAAAGAGGAAGAGGAAGCCAGAGATAGGAGAACAATGTTCTTGTGATGGTTAATTTGATTGTCATCCTGTTACCCCAGAGTGAAGTAGCCTCCAAAAAATTGGCCTATGAACATGTTCATGGGGCATTTTCTTGGTGGTGAATTCATTTAAGAGGGCTGCTCCCAGTAGGGGCACCTTGGACAGTTGAGTCTGGGTTGTATGAAAAAGACAAGAGAATAGGAGCCAGGAAGTAAATCAGAAAAAATAATTCCTCCATAGATTCTGTTTCACTTCCTGCTTCTACTTCCTGTCTGGAGCTCCTGTTTTGATACCTTCTATGATGTAATCTTTCAAAAAAAAAAAAAAAACTTCTTGCTGCTCCAAGTTTATTTCGTCAGCGTTTTAGCATATCAGAATAAAAAACTACAACAGACTGCATCAAGAAGTCATAGTGATGTCTTGGGTTTTTAGATAGGGATACATATGTATAGGATCATGGAGACCAATGCCAGTACAGATAAACAACTAGGAAACTCATTCTATTTTGAATAATTTTCAAGATGCTAATACCCATTGCTGGCCAGTCTTATGAAAGGAATTCCATCCACTTAGATAATTCAGGAGATATAGGAGTACCTGTAATGAAGAGGACAGGTCTGGGTTTCCTCAAATTCTCTTGGATTAAACCAGAGACGGGCTTTTTGCAGACATGTGGGTATATTTCTACTTAAGAAACAATGTACATATTTTCTGGTGAGTACACAATTTGCTGGCATAGATTATAAAAGAAGTTCCTCACTGGATAAAGCTAAAATGTTGTTCAAAGTTGCCTTTCAGTCTGATGACTTGTAGGCTGATGAGATAGCTCTGTGGGTAGTGTTTGCTTGTAAAACAGAAGAGCATTAGTTTTATCCACACATCCAGAACTGGGGAGGAAGTAACAAGCAGATCCCTGAGTTCACTGGCCAGCCAACCTGACACATGTGTCAAGTCAAATGCCAGGAACAGGACTTGTACCACAAAAGTTATGTGGCCACTGCCTGTGGAGGCATAGCTGAAGTTAACCTTTGGCCTCTACACACATGCCTATGTGTGTATTGGCAACCATACACAGACATGCTCACCAGTGCTCAAATGTACAACTATACACATAAAGTAACAGCTGTGATCTAACTAAAACTATGATTGTTTGGGTTCAGCATACAGGTGAGCAAACAAAAAGTATAAAAAATAATGAGAAATATCATTCTGGGCAAAAATGAAAGTATGAAGACATTTAAAAGACTAACCAAAATCTCAAGACATGGGCCAGCAAATGACTCCTCAGTGGGTATACATGCTTGCTGCCAAGCTTTATGGCTGTAACTCAATTCTCAGGATCCAATTGATTGAATGAGAGAACAAACTACTCAAAAATTTTCCTCTGATAGGTACATAAACACAAACACACACACATACATACACACGCACACACACACACACACACACATATATACACACACACACTAGTTGACACTATTATACCCAAAAAGATGGCTTTATATAAAAAAATTAAAATTATGTTTCTTAGGGTTTCTCTGTTCTGAAAGTTTTTTTTAACAAATAAGTAAGCAAACGTAGACAACAAGAACCTCAGAAGCTTCTCAACAGTGATAAAAGGTCCTCTCTGAGAGGTGAGGTACAAGGGGCATTAAAGGCCTGAGACTTGCAAGTGGCAAAGTCCCATCTTGGATAAGTTGTGGATACTTCTCTTATAGATCATATTCTTTCTAAAAGTGCTTGTTCATGATAAAGACAGTAATTTCACCAGCAACTTTCTGCCCTTCAGACTTCATTTTTCTCACAGATCCAGATTAGCTAAAAATTTACCCGAGAAGCCACTAACACATTTTAGTTTTGTGTTTTTGTTTCCAGAAGTTTTAATTCAGTGCATATGACATCAGGTAACCAAATGTACTTTATGGAGCACTTTTGATGCTTCTGAGGCAAGTGTTATTTTGCCCTGACCTTGATGAACAGCATTAGGCACATGTGAATTCCCTCCATGACCCAACACCTTAATTTACTGAACTGCTGTGATAATATTAATTGTCAACATGAATGCATGGAATCACCCAATCACCCATGAAGGGAGTCTCTGTAAGTGATTGTCTAGATTAGTTTGGCTTTTGGGCATGTATATGAGAGAACTATCTTGAAAAGTGGAAAGTCACACCCACTCCCGATTGCACCACTGCCTCAGCACAGTATCCTGCATTGACAGGAGTGATGAAATAATTTGATCATGTGGGAATGCATTTAGTGTTCTCTGCCCTTAACTGTGGGAGTGATGTGACTAGCTTAAACATCCTGTCACCTTGATTGACTGGCAATGATTGTAACGTGAGAATGTGAACTGAAACAATTAACATCTATCTCCCTTAAAATGCTTTTCAAAGTACTTTATCTCAGTAATAAAAAAGAGAGTTAAGATAACTATGCTTTTAAAAAGTGTGTTAACTAAAGGTGTAAACTCCCTAGGCAACATTGGATATTATTATAAAGTCAGTAGGTTAATACCACTGTTTAAAATAAATCAATTCACAATGACACAGTTTGCACATTCAGAACTATGACTACAAAGAAAAAATAATACTGAATCCTTCGTCAATAACTCCTTCTTTTCAAAATAATGGTTTTCAAACTGTTCGTCATGACCCTTTTGGAGGTCAGGTAATATTTTTACAGAGGTCACATATTAGATATCTTGTGTGTCAGATACTTACATTACAATCCATAATGTAGACAAAATTACAGTTATGGAATAGCAACAAAAACAATTTTATAGTTGGGGGTCACCACAATATCAGAAGTGTATTAAAAGATTGCAATGTTAAGATGGTTGTGAAACATTACTATCTTTATTTCTATCCATGTTTATAGCCACCTGTTGTTCAAATTCACTCTCAATAACTCTCAAGATAACCCATGGATACCATGACTCCAGAGAGAATTTAATGAATTACACTGGGTGGAAATTTTCTCTTCTAGAATGTGAAGAAGGAGAACATGGTCCTTTCATAGTTCTTGAGTAAAGAAACACCTTCACAATATCTCATAACACTTTCAAGGAAAAGATGAGCATGGTCAATTATTTATTGCAATTGGCAAAATAAATAAATAAATAAATAAATAATCTAAGTCCCAAGGACTTTTAAATTTGAACATTTTATTGAGTCTTTATTGCATTATTGTCTCAACTCTATAGAGAGTGATACAAGAGTATAAGAACTTATCTATTTTTCAGCTGAAGCACCTATTTTCATATATTTAAATATATATACGTTTAGAATAAAATTAGATGAATATAGGCTGAGGAAATTGCAATGCATCTAGAATACTTACCTTACAAGTATGAAGACCTGAATTTCATTCTCAGAACCCAAATCAAGTTGGATGTGATAGGAAATAATAGTAACCCAGCAGTTAGAAAATGGAAATGCCAAGACCTTTGTGAGTCACTGGTCAGCCAATATAGGCTCAACTAGATGCTGGAGACCAAGTGAAAATTTCTGGACCGTATTCTTCAGGAACACTGGAGGTTTGTGTGTAGTTGCTTTTTGCACTTACACATGTGAATGTACACACACACACACACACACAAACACTTTAGGTTTCAATATGAATGATCTGGTACTCCATAGTCATCTTTTGCTGTGTGACTTGGTAGGTGTGGGTACTTACTGTAGGAGCATCCATAGACTCCCACTCTCATGCCAATCTTCCCATCATGATTCCACTCCAGGGGCACAAAGCGAACAAAGCAGGCTCTCACGGAGTGCAGCAGCTTGTGGTGAACCACACTGTCAGCATTCATGTTTCCTACAAATGCCTGAAGATAGAAGGAAATTCAGTGAGATCTACAGCACCAAGCCATGTCAACAGAAGCATGCATGCTTTCCCAGGCAGGCTTTGGGAATGTCAGCAATAACAGGAAACCAAAACAAGATAAAGCAAAACAAAGACCCTAGTTTCTCTGACATTACTCCAATGTGGTGACAGTTCTTCTCTAAGCCTTATAGTTTTTCATAAGTATAAAGTGCTATTCTTTAAGATGTTCCTCTCCCTACTATCATGCCTGACTCAATTTTATAACTAAAGAAAACTGTAAGATAAGACACCTGAAGATTTAAAAGTTAATAATATTGTGATGTTCCAGTTACTCACATATATTCACACTGTGAACTATAAGATATCTGACAATTTTCTCCCGTAATGAAAAGAATTTTACTGAAATAATTGTCAAAATTCTTTGAAGCCAGTCATTACACTAAGCATATGATATCAACATCCCAGTTTAATTATTTTTAAATAGGAAGAGGCATGAGAGCATTTCAGGATCAATTGTGGCATGATGAGACAAGAGAGAGGGGCAGAGGGAAGGTAGGTAAGGCATCTCCAGGGCCTGCCAGAGACCCAGGATGGGGCAGGCCTGTAGATGTCTATGGGGATGACTTTACCTGATACCCCAACAATGTTAATATGGAACCGGAAGTGGTCCCCTCCTATACCCAGGCAGGATCCCCAGTAGAAGAAAAAAGACACCAACATATCCACGAAACTTTCCAATCAAAAATTTTCTGTCTAAAAGAAATTCAGGGACAATGATAGAACAGAAACTGAGGGAACAGCTAACCAATAACTGGCCCAACTTGAGACCTATCCCAAGGGCAAGGACTTACAGTGTTAATCATACTTGCAGACAGGAGTCTAGCATAACTATCCTGAGATGTTCCAAACAGCAGCCAACTGGAACAGATACAAAGGCCCACAGACAAACATTGGCAGAGCTTTGGAGTTTTAAAGAAGAGTTAGGAAATGATTAAGGGCCCCAGTGAAGGAAGGAACTTCACAGGAAGAACAACAGAGTAACTAACCTAAACACTTGGGTGCTCTTAGAGATTAAACCACCAACCAAAGAGCTTATATGGACTGGACCTAGGCCCCCTGGACATACGTAGAAGATGTGTAACTTAGTGTTAATGTGGTTCCACCAACAGCTGGAGCTCAGGGCTGTCCCTAAAGCTGTTGTCTGTCTGTAGATCCCACTTCCTTAACTGGGCTGGCTTGGCTGGCCTCAGTGGGAGACAATATACCTAGACCTTCAGAGATGTGATGTGTCAGGGTAGGGGCATACCAAGTGGTTCCTTCATTATTTCAGAGGAGAAGGAAACTGGGGGATGGAGGAGAGACTGTTTAGAGGAGAGCCAGGATTAAGGTGGTGCAGTGATAGGGATGTCAAGTGAAAAAACAAACAAACAAACAAAAGCAAAAAAAAAAAAAAAAAATCCTAGTGCAGGAAGGGAAAAACACAAGAAAAACAAGCTTCAAATCGTCCATTCACCCAATAGTTAGAAACTAGCCTGAAGCTCAATTTCAAGACTCAGGTTTGGTTTTACAGTTTACACTCTCTAACTATGCAATCGTTGAGTTTTCAGGAAGTAAACCTCACAGCTTAACTATATACTCAGTTTGTTTTTCTGTTGATTTGTGATTTATGTTTACTTGAAAAAAACAAATCCCACATTGTCTGATGAGATATATTTAGTGGTTAGGAGACTAAAGGAAAGGCCATTCTGAGACTTCCCTACCTCGGGATCCATTCCATATAGAGTCACCAAACCCACATGCTATTATGGATGCCAAGTGCTTGCTGACAGGAACCTGATATGGCTGTCTCCTGAAAGGCTCTGCCAAAGCCTGACAAATACAGAGGAAGATGCTTGCAGCCAACTATTGGATTGAGCACTGGGGTTCCCAATTGAGGAGTTGGAGAAGGAACTGAAGGAGCTGAAGGGGTTCTAGCTCCATGGGGAGAGCAACAGTGCCAACCGGTCAGAACCCCCAAAGCTCCTGGGGACCAGAACACCAACCAAAGAATACACATGAAGGGACCCATAGCTCCAGCCACATATGTGGCAGAGCATGGCCTTGTTGGATATAAATAGGAGGAGTGGTTCTTGAGTCTGAGGATGTTCAATGCCTCCGTGTAGGGGAATGCCAGAGTGGGAAGACAGGAGTGGGTGGGTGAGCACCCTCATATGGACAGTGGAAGGGTTATGAGATAGATTTCAGAAGAGGAGACCTGAAAATGGGAAAACAATAGAAATATAAATAAAGAAAATATTCAAAAAACAATCAAACAAACAAAAAACAAATAAATAAAAGAATGAAAGATGCATTGAACAAAAATCAAACAAAAAGTCTTGTCCACTACTCAGATCTTGTGTGGTCAGGGATCTTGGAGGAGAACATAAAACCATCACTTCATTAAACCAGCATAATCTAAACTTCATTCTAATTATTTATCCTTATATGCATAAATAAATGATATCCTCATCCTTCACCAAGAAAAATTTCTTAGAGACTAAGAAGCGATCATAGAAACCACAACAGATGAAAACATAGAGATCAAGTGACTGGTAGATGCCCAGTGTCAGCTGATACATACATCTACAACAGGATTCTAGAACCTAAGGCTCAGGGACCAATAGGAAAGAGAATGAGGAAAGATTGTAAGAGTCAGAGGCACAGAACATTTTCTGTGAAATTGAGACTTCTAAGAATGTCAGGAGAGTTACAACAGGGAAGTCTCACCCACATGTCTGCCTAAATAAGACTCAAACAAGGACAAGGCAAATAGATATGTTTACATGCAAGGAGAAAGTTCAAGAACTACAGGCAACTAAGGAATGCTGAGAGCAAGAGACATAGTCTTCTGCTAAGAAGTATTCCTCAGTTCATTATCAACTATGAAATGGTCAGCCCTGAAATCAGATACATATAAGCAATGTTGTACAGACTGAATAGGTATTATACACATAACAAATTCACATATATATTCGTATATACAATATATAACATAACACATAAAGCATATAACATACAACAACATAACATATAGCAGATAATATATAACATATAATATATAATATATAATATATTTTATAACAATATATAACATACATATGAACATATATATGGATGATTTATAGAAAAAAAGCTTGTAAATTTGAGAAAGAAAAATGGGGATGTACATGGGATGGGTTGGAGAGAGGAAAGGAAAGAAAGACATTGTATAACTATATTTTAATTTTAAGAATAAAAAATAAATCTTATAAAGCAATGAATATTTTTGAACAAGCATGAAGAATATAGTATAGATCACAGCATCTACATGATATGTTTTGCATGGTCCCTGTATAACCATAACCACATTAATAAGGGAAAAGTTATAGTAGGTTTTCTGGGATTTGCTGGCTATCAGCCTAGCCAGAATCCAAAAGCTTATAGTTCAGCAATAGGGTCTCTACAAAGGACCAGAGAATGATAGAAGAGAAGTGAACACATGAACATGTCATCTGGACTCTGTGTATGTGCTCAGGTAAAATCACCAATTCACAAATGTCAACATATACTACATATATATGCCTCATAAACAAACACACACACACTCACATATACACAAAACAGAAACAGCACAAGACCTGCTTGGTGAACTTGCATTATGTCTCGTAGTCTTCATCTACATGGGTTGATTATTTTAGAATTAAATATTTTTCTTAATATGGAATCTAAACCTAAGCTTAAAATAATATTAGGATCAAATATCCATAACAAAATTCAACACCTAAACCTTTCTAAAGCAAATAATTCAGTTTCACTCAATGTGTTTCTGTTGTACAAGCGTTTCAATTGAGTTTGCCTAAATTGTTTTCCATATCACAATTATGGGCTGTCAAATATTACTCAGAGGTTTATGTTTCACTGAGTCATGATTGTTCTTCTCACCTCCAGTAATCTAAAAATAGTCTTCCTGATCATGTCCAGTGACAGAAAATAGTACAGACCTGATTCTATTCTAATGGTCAAAGTGAACACCAAGAAGAAGGGTTTTGAGACATGGAAAGGAAAAGAGAGAGAGAGAGAGAGAGAGAGAGAGAGAGAGAGAGAGAGAGAGAGAGAAGAAACAGATGGAGAAAAGTGCCTAAAGAACTTACTTGTGAAAATATAATTGTGTGAAAGGATGTTCCGCATTCTAAAATAAAGACATATGGATTCCTTGAAGCCCCATGCAAGGCATTTGAAAATCAATAATATTTTGTAAATGCCATCTAAAGGCCTATCTCTCTAAGAGGGTAAACTAAAGGGTAGAAAATACTAGAAGCTCAGAGCTAAACATAAAGGCCTTTTTTTCTCTTTTGAAAAGACACATTTAATAAGGCACAGAGTAATTAACATGAAAAACACTGAGTTAAATTTGAAAGGAATAAACCCACTTCTGCTTCCAAGTTTCTTACTGTTCCTCTGGGGAACATGATAAACTGGTTTTCTATCAGGCTCTCAGATAAAGGAAACGAAGAAGTTATATGCAAGGAATTAGCCTGCTATTGATGACTGACAAGGATCATGAAACATTACATTTTAGGAGAGAAAGGGGAAATTAAAATATTGGAATTTCCTCTGAGTCATAGCTTTTTGCGTTAGTGATGAAAGCCTGTTTCAAAAATTTTTAGTGCTGGGAAAAGTACAAAATATTTCATAGTCCTATCATTGGTTGTATCTGAATGGCTACTCCTCATTTGATTGCTGTATATGTACTTAGTTGTAGCTTTGTGGTTAGTGAAAGCAGATCATCGATCCACAATATGTCCTTGGGGTTGTGGAATTAAAACATTTCTGCCTTCAGGAAACTCTTAACCAAGAAGGAAAACAACTCAAAATAGCTTTCAGAAGCTTCTGAAAGTGACTAGATCCACTAGTCTACTTGCCAGAGTAAACAATTGCTCAGAATCACTCTGAGAAGAATAGAACTGAGCTGCAAACAAGACTTAGGCCAAACTAGCTGCCTGGAAGAAGCAGAAATCAGTCAATATGCCTCCAAGAGGTTTAGACAAACTGAAGAATGTAGAAAGGACACTGGCCACCTATTGAGCTGGTTATAGGCTGTACAGTGTGCTCCATGATTCCCAGCTTTGTTAGCTGTCACCCATGCTGGGATAGGCCTTGATGATGCAGGTATAGGCCTTCACTGCCCCAGATACATTCCTCAAGCCTCAGGGAAGAAAATCCACCTGTGGGTGGGGTAGGCCCAAAGAAGGAAGACACATTCCTAGCCACAAAGAAAAATAAAAAGGCATGCCCAGACAAGTCCTAACTAGCCATCCTGCCGCCTCTGCAAGTTGCTGATATTTGAAATAACCAATCGTGTGTAACTGCGCCAAATTTTTCTGCCTTTCCCTACCCCTACCCATAAATATCCCCCACCTCTGGGGTTCGGGGTTGAAATCCCTTGCCTCCTGTGTGGGACGGTTTTCAACCCAAGGGCCCTTGCTATTAAACTACCTTATGCAAATGTATCAAGGAGGTCTCTCCTGTGTCAGGGGGTGAGCGCCTGTCCAGACTTGAGGTAGGGTCCCCTTGGAGGTCTTTCAATATCACTCTAGACATTTAACCCTGATTCTCTTTTGATTATCCTATGAATCAGCATCCTCTGACCCAGAGACAGCTGTAACATATTTTCTTTTAACACTGCCAAAGAATTCAGAGATCTGCCTGCCTCTGTTGAAAATAAACAATAAACTAGCTGAATGTGACCCTGTCCTGAAATTACCTTTTCCACCACAGCAGGGCTTAACCTTGCTCTTTCCCATGCATACCCTGAACTCAGAAATTTGTCTGCCTTTTTAATCACTAACAACAACAACAACAACAACAACAACAAAAACAACAAATTACTTAGTTGGGTGGGATCTCCTGAAATCAGCACTCTCTGAATCCCTATTTTTCTTCCATAGTATTTTTCTGACAAGTTGGCTCATAGAGCAATTGCTTGCTTTTGTTCTTTAGATTCACAAAGCTTTTCATACAATTCATATTGAGTCTTTACTTTTGACAAAGTATATATTTTGAGGCCCACGTTTTTAAAGCTCTTTTTCACAGCCTTGATAGCTGTCCTAAAAAGCCAGCATTTACCATTTTGCTGAGACATTAGCCAAACTTTTGCCTCCCAAATATATGCTGTTTCTGAATATCATAAATTCATTAACCTTGGAAGAGAGGACATTTCTCTAAGGAACATATTATATGTAAATTATTACACAAACAAGCATTATGCCCACAGCAGCCATTGATACATGTGGAAGTCTACCCATACTTGCAGGCGCTGTCCTAGAGTCAGGAACCATATTATTTTATCCCTAGCAAGACCAGGCCAGATCTGGTGTCAGCAAAGACCCAGCTACTATTTTAAATGTAGACTAGGATATTTTTCCTGGGAACCAACTTAAACATAACACCAGCAGCTCAGAACCTGCTGTTCAATTACTGGACCACTAGGCTTTTGTCATTGTTGTTGTTGTTGTTGTTGTTTTGCTTCCGACACACTTGCATCTGTTAGCAGATTACTTAGTAATTTTTCTATATGCTCACAATAAGAAGTGATTTGTCCATACTCAAGCAATCTGAGCAGGAGAATAGTCAACAATCCAGGAGCCATGAAACATACATTTCTTCTCATACCACCAAGTAATTCCATTTTCTCAAGAATCTATAGATGCCACTCTCCTCTGTAAAGATGCCTAGGCATGTGAATAGCATTAGTGTGTTTGTGCTTATATGCAGGTACTTGTGGCTGTATGCTTGTTTGTGGATGCCTGTGAGAAAGAGGAACAAGTTCACATGCTCTTATTCAGACATTATTTGCCTTGTTTATTATACTGAAGTAGAGTTCTCACTGGCCTGAGATTTACAAAGGAATCTATCATTGAGCCCCAGAGATTAACAGATCTTTCTCCCCAGTGCTGTGATTATTCATGAGCACTACCACACATAGCCTTCTTTTTCCTGTTTCTGATGAAGGTAATCTTAGCATTTTACATTTGGGAGAAGAAAGTTGATTCGGAGGATTCAATCAAGGTTACTATATATATGCTTAAATATTGTTGATTGGAGCACTTCCCCCTTGTAAGAGACACTAAGAGTCTGATGTAGACTTTATAAAATGTCTAACAGATGCAGAGTTTTTTACCCAGAGTCAGGAAGTTCTGCTCAGGATGGCAAGATTACCAAGTAGCAAGCAGGGTTCTGTTTCAGATTTGCCTAAATGCAGAGCACAAAGGAAAGCTCAGCTAAGCTTTTTTAAATTAAAATGATGCAAATGAAACAGTATGATCTTGCTTTAGTCTCAGGGAGCAATCATTCTCCCTATCTTATCTAAATTCCTGGGTAGACACAAGTTACAAATTCACTTAATTTACATTTAGATAAACAAACACAGCTCAAGTGGGAGACAATGAATTCAGAGTCTATACATCATCTTTATCAGTACCCATTCTGCCAAACCTACTGATAAGTAGTACTTAGTTATTTCTATTATTCAAGAACTGGGAATACTGCATTTTATTCTAAAACAAGGCAACTGGGTATCTGGATTGTGAACAGGTACTATATGAAACTGATGCCAGGACACCACTTATTTCCTTATTTTTTTCTCTATTCTTCTTTGAGAAACACTAGGATTTAAACACACAATCTCATATTTTTAGACAAGTTCTCTGCAATTGCAATTGAATTACAGCCATACTCTTAATTGTGTCATCTCTACATGAGAGCCATCTGTCTTGCCTTTGTTCTGAAATGAGTTTAGAAGATGACTCAGACCAAATGTCACTCAGGTAACATACCTACTATGTATTCCTAATATACTTGCTTCTAATGGGTTTGAAGGGGAGAAGGAGGAGGAAATAAGCAATCAAAAACAAAGGAACAATAAGGAGCTTTAAACTGGAATAATAGTTAAGCTGGTAATTTTTTCCTTATAGGCATAAGGATCTGAGTTCAATCTCCAAAGGTCATTTTAAAAATTCTGGATACTATTGCTACATGCTTATAACAGGCAGGTTTCTAGGGTTTACTTTCAAGTTGATCTAGCTTGATGAGTATTGGAGTTTGGTGCTAATGTTTTCTATCTGCATGTCCAAAAAACGAAGGTCCTTGTTTCCAATTGGTTTTTGATCTATCAAAAAAGATATTAATTGCCAATGTTTGGGAATGGGATGGGAGCATGAGAGTTTCTTGGTAGGGATACAGGGAGAATTGGAAGGACTCTGAAAGAAGAAGAGAAAAACCAGTCATGTGAGTTTTCGAGTAAATGGCCACTGGTCACTTCCCCTATTGGGCCTGAGAGGGCAGAGGAAGGTTTAGGAGTACCTAACCTTTGAGGTAACCAAGGTATTTTTAAATTAACTATGTGTGTGTGTGTGTGTGTGTGTGTGTGTGTGTGTGTGTGTGTGTGT
>JANHMN010000009.1:13138146-13151108 GCA_030674055.1 Rhabdomys pumilio | reverse complement strand
TGTGTGTGTGTGTGTGTGTGTGTGTGTGTGTGTGTGTGTGTGTGTGTCTGTGTGTGTCTCTGTGTTTTCCATTCACAGATCAAGATAGCTCCTGGGCAGCCGGGACCACAAATTAGTACAGCCAAAACTCATCACAACAGATGGTTTTAAGGCCAATGAGAGATCTTGCCTCAAAATAATTAAGATGGACAACACCTGAGAAACTATAGTGTGACTGTTCTCTTTCCTGCCCATTTTCATGCACCAACACACAGGATAGCATCCACAATTTCAGGTACTGAAATTTAAACTCTTGCAACTGCATTAAATAGTGTTTGTGATTCACTGACAGGCTAGTCAGGATGCATACATATTAGCATATGTTTCATCTAGAAAATAATTAATTCAAAACTGTTTTATGTGCTTTCCTGGCTATGTAGAATGTTTGTTTGTTTGGGTTTTCAAGATTTATATATTATGTATGCAGCGTTCTTCTTACATGTATGAAGGCACACCAGAAGAAAGCATCAGACCTCATTATAGATGGTTGTGAGCCATCATCTATTTGCTGGAAATTGAACTCAGGACCTCTAAAAGAGTAGCCATTTCTCTAGCCTAGCTGTCATAGTTTTAATATTAAATGGTCCTCTATAGGATCATGTATTTGAAGTTTTTGACCTTAGCTGGCAGTATTGTTTGGGAAGACTGAGGTAAAGCCTTATGGGAGGAAATGAGTCTCTGGGGTAACCTTGAGGTATTACAGCTCACTTCTTTAGCCTCTGTTCCCTCTGTTCCCTAACTGAGGATAAAATGTGCCATGTTGCTATCATGTCTTCTCTACCATGATGAACTATATCATCATAGAACTGCAGAGACAAAGTAAGCTCCTTCTCACTTAAGATGCTTTTGTCAGTGTCCTTTATCACAGACATAAAAGTAACTAAGCCAAGTACAAATTTGATGTCACTGCCATTGTACAAGGTAAGCGACTATCTTCCTACTTGCTTCCTAATATCAGGGCTAAGAACTGTTGCTAAGGGCCATGAGTGCTTAGTTGAGGAGGTATAAGTAACTGTGCTGTGTCTTTCAAGTTTTCCAATTGCAATGACATTGGTACTTGCTAATACAAATTAACAGTAATTTGGCATAATTTGCATATCTAATTGTACAATTAATATTTAATATAAAGTTTATGTACTCAACATTTTCTAGACATTTTAATAACTGTCAAAAAGTTAATAAATTAAATGATTAAAATTTATACTTCAGGATAAAGTGCAGCATGCCAAGACTCAAGTTTATCCAAGTGTATAAAACATAGACTTATTTAAATGTAGTATATTTATGTAATTATATTTAAATCTATAAACAAAATATATTTGACATAAGTTTATGCATATAAATGACTGAATATTTGAATAATAATATGTGCATTCCCATGAGCACATACATAGTTGCATATATATGCACTATATTTGTTGAAAACCTATCAATTCTTGCTTAAATACTAGTATAATTCTTTCATTAACATCTGTACATTTAAATGCAGCCATGTGGAAGACTGCAGATTCCAGAAAAATTGGTGCTTAAAAATTTAAACTTATTTTGTAAGTTTTAAACAACTTACATTTTTGAATACTGTGACTCTATGTTTAAAATCTCTCCACAATTTCACTTGAATTACAACCTTACATTTTCTTACATGATAATTTGCCTTTTTTATTACATAGAACAGACAACCCAATTTGAGTTGTCATCTAATTGTTTTAGAAATTATTAAGTGGTAAATCCATTTCAAAAAAGAATCCTGACAAGCTGACATATTATGAAGGATAAGGGAAGTACATTAAGGACTATTCCTGAACTACGACACAACTGCCTGTCAGGGAAAAAGAAGCAGAATACCAGAACACTGGGGCTCCTTGATCAAGTGTTTTTTGGTCTGGGAGAGATTAGTAATACACCTGCTTGGCAGGGTGGTTCATCACGTGTGTGTCCCTGGAGAAACAGTTACTTACATGTGTACATCCAAACTAGCAATGCAATCTTAGCGATTGCAGGTATGATGAAAGACATCTCAATGGAGAGGACTCACAGATCCTGGCCTCTTAATAGAGCTTGCTTAAACAAAAATTCCATTATCTTTTCCTAAGGTGGTTTGGGCTGACTCTTGTACTGTATGAAGTTCTCCTACGAATGTGCAAATATGTTTGTTTCTTGGGTTGAAGAGTGTATACCCCTGTATGCACAGATACTCACATCCTTGGACATATGTGCAAAATCCAGAGAAAGAGATCAGGTATTTTGCTCTGTCACTTTCTGACTTAGTTTCTGGAAACAGGGTTTCCGAGAAAACCTGGAATTAGCTGGAAGCTAGCAAATTCAGTGATCCTCCTATCTCTGCCTTGCACAGCTCTGGGCTTACAACTGTGTGGCCACATCTGTAGCGTAAAATTTTCTCCACAAGCTGGGAGGAGCTAAGGTGGGAGGTGTAAGGAGAGGAAGGGGAGGAGTAAGGAGAAGAGTGAAGTGAAAAGCAGAGATGTAGGAGGATGGAAACCCACGTTTGTATAGAGAGCAGTCCTGAATAACAACTTATATCTAGGTTAGTTAATTGGGAAACACTTCTATTTGTATGAGTATCTTGTTTACTGAGCATTACCAAATATATAAAGCCTTTGGTTCATCATTGAGTACTAGAATCTAATTCCTACTGTGTACCTTGTGGATGGCAGGATGGTCTGATCTCAGCCCAACCTTGTGGAGACAGCATGGAAGATTGGCAAAGCCATCTCCAATGCTTGCTTCTCGTGGGTAACAAGGCTGGTGTCTCGGGCTGCCTGAGTGTGCGGCCTGAGCAGAGCAGTGTCACTGCCACTGCTTGTGGCCTTAGGCCTAGCCTAGTCAGGAACATGTGGATTTGTAACACAAGCAGATTGAGTACCACCATTTTTAAAAAATATTTACTGCAACACACATCTAGCAGTTTACATGAGTGCAGATATTTGAACTCACATCTTAGCTCTTAGTGATGGTGCAGCACAGGTTTTTGCTCTTCTTAACACATGGAGCCATGTGAGCCCTATATGTATATTCTCATCTGTTCTCATAGACAGAACTCACATAGACACAATGTCTGAAATAATAGCACATTATAGAAACATCTACTTTAAAGGAAGTCCATGCTCAGGACAGTATAAACTCAATGTCTCCCTGTCCACCTGACATTGGCCCACAGTCAGCAAAGATCCTTAGAAGATCATGCTAGTTTGTGTACATTAACCAGCTTAGACTGTATCCCTTCTAGATACTCAGTTTCTCAGTCAGTTAATAAAAAGCTGTCCCTCTGTCATTGTAGCATTACATAAAAGAAAAAAAAAAGATAACATAAAAATTTAGCCAAATCATTATAAAGCCATAATTAATTCTAGGGAAAAAATTATCATACCACTTGATATACAGATAAGCCTAAAACTTGTATCTCCCCATCTTCACTTAGATCTTCATTGTGGTTTCTATGTACTTGGTTGACTCTCACAGAAGCCTCCAACATCTTATTATTGCAACAAACTGAATCTAGTGTCTCACAAATGCTTGATACCCTAAATTCTAATCAAATAAAACAAGGAATTTACGATTCAGGATTCTTTGATAACTGCTGCACATTACTAAGGGAAACTTTGAAAACTTTTGTTGTAGTTGAAGTAGGTATTGGATCCACTGGAGCTGCAGTTACAGTTGGTTGTGACTATTCATATATGGATGAGGAGAATTGAGCTAAACTCAGGTCTGTGAGTTCTTAACTAATGAACATTCTTTTCATCTCTGGGTACCTCTTTTCTGTAATACCTTTGAAGGAAAAAAAATCCACTACTATCTTTATCTATAGGCTATAGCTTATTTACTGATACATTCTCAGATTACAGAATGAAATAATTATTTCTTAGGCAAGATGGAAATGCCCAGTACATGCTGTGACCCCATTTAATGGTTCCCCATAGTTCAGAACAGTGTTTTAACTATCTGGATACTCTCAAACATAGGCAATGACTTTCTCCATGTGAACCACTCTAACTTGGCATAGACATGAAACAAATCAACTCTCTACTACTCCATATTTAGCTTGTAGGGTTGGTTCAATTTTATTATTACCCCTTCTTCACCAACTTTGCATTATCCCACTTTGCTTGCAGTTCATACTAAGGCAATCACAACAAAGCCCTCCTTGACAGCAATAGTGCCTTATGGTTTTAATATATTTCTCTCTTTAGCACTGACTGCTATTGTGATAATGAGTTCACTAATCTTATTAAAGATGAATTACCTTTGATTTCTTTGGTTTTCTGTTCTTATTTAAGAGCCAAGGAGAGTCAGGGAGAGTCTTTGTTTCCAGGAGCCCTTTCCATGCCTAGAAGTTTTCCATTTGACTCTAGGCCAAGTAAACACTTGGGACTTCAGATTTTGGCCTACAGTTTTTTACTTTAGGAATCAGTATCTTCCCCCAGTTCTGCTATAGCTCCTTTGTCTGCTGCATGTCCTCTGCACTAATTGTCTTTAATGAGCTTGCCTGCTCAACTCTGGCCATAACCAAAGAAGAGTTTGTTTACCTGCACCATTGAACTTTCAATGTATTTAAAAAAGCACTGAAACTGTAAGATTGTTTGTTCTTTTGTATACAGTGTTCAAATTAAAGAAAGTGACAACCTTTGTCTTCTGGGTACTTTATCCAAGTGGATGCCACACACTGGCTTTAATAATAGTCAGAGTTTTCACCATTTTAGCTCCAGTCAAAGCTTATGAAGTACATGAATCCATTTCTGGGTTACAAAGAGCTTCTTGATGTGAGGGCCTGACCAGCTGCCTTACAATCACTTGATACTTCTTTATAAATGTAAATTTTTCACCGAACTTTGACCTACTGGATCAGGTCTTCTACAAGCAGAGCTTAACAAACACCATGGAGTATTTTGAGGCATGCTCATTTTTTGAAACTCCCTTTTACAGGTCATATTAGGTCAACCTTCCCATTGCACTTGTTTTTCAAGAGACAAAGCTAAGCTTCCTAGGGATTTAGTTATCTATCAGTCACAGATTATTTTAAACTTCTAAGCAGATACAAAATATAGAAGAAAACAACAGCTTAAAGATGAAACAGAAATAGCATGTACAGTATAAAAACTCAGTAATGGGAGTGGAGATGGCTTGGTTTGTAAATTGTTTGGTGTGTAAAACTTGGATCTGAGTCCAAGCTCTAGAACCCAAGTGAAAAGTTGGATGTGGGGGTGCACATTTGTAATCCAAACACTTGACAGGTAGACAAGTGGATTCCAAAGATCTGCTGGTCACCCAGAAGAGTGAAATTCAAAAGGATCCTGGCTACTGAGAAAAACCTGTCTCTGAATATACATGGAAGAGTGACACCTAAAGTTGAGGCAAACACACATATATGCTTGCATATACAAACAGGCTTACCTCAGTTAAGAAGAGGTAATTAAAAATAACTCGCCCTCTCTCAGAAACTGTGCTTAATTCAATTCAGTAAACTTAACAAAGCAAATAGTACTAAAATTCAAATGATAACTCTGATTATTTTCTATACTAGGGAGAAAGACTTCAGAACCTAGTTGGTATGTGTGTGTGTGTGTGTGTGTGTGTGTGTGTGTGTGTGTGTGTGTGTATGTGTGTGTGTAAAACTATTATAAATTGAACATCCTGAGAAATACAGAGTACTTTAACAACAAGGTTAATTTTATATAGTGCATTTAGAGGAAATTAGTTTTAAGCAAATTATCCCAGTCTTTTGATGTCAACTACGGGATCATATCCCACTGCAAGTTCACCTAGAGTTGGGACTGCAGTTATCTGCTCTCTTATAGAAAGTGTCCATATGACTATTAATCCTGAAGGCTGCATGATGACTCCCTGTACATGAAATTTTGTTTTTTAAGTGGCATCCATGTAAATGTGGGAAAGCATTTGCTTCCCGAAAAGGGTCGACCTCATTCTTGAAAGCAGCATGAAACATCACAGCAAATTCTCACATTAAGAAAAAAAAAATGGATGGACATCAATAAGGAAGTTTTAAGACTAAGTATGGAGTCAGAGGGCTATAGAGAAGCCTGCTGAGGCTGGATCAAACACCAGATGTTGATTTAGTCACTAGTTCCTTTCTCCCTTTTCAGCAGGGTTCTTTTAACCTTAAGGGTATCCCAGGTCAGCAAAGGCCATAGACAGCCACTGGGGAATCTAAAGGAAAACACTGAAATATAGTATCTATTCTTGGTGACTTAATGCTGAATCAATGTGAAGATAAGTGTCCATTTCCAGATACTTCCTACCATCCCAAGCAAAGTAATCTATAAACCAAGAGTTTGAGCAGGGAATGTTAAGGAACAAATGCTGGGTGTCAGGAAGCAAGTATATCTACACCTGCCATACTTGGTGGCAAAGATCTTCCAAAGCAGGGCAAGTTATATTTCTATCCAGTGGTATATCTGGATCTAATATGTTGCCTGGAAGCAATTAAGGCTTTCATTAGTGGTGTTTGTTAAATTGAGAGCTTAAGTGCGCAGAGTTTTTCATTTTTTTTTTTATAGCTTGCATCAGTTCATTGGGAGGACTACTAAAATATATATATGTATATATATACTCATATATGTTTATTCAGTCTTTGAGTATTTCATACAATGTATGTTGATTCTATTTGCTTCTCACTTAATCCCCTGATTCTTCCTAGAATACTTCTTATTCCTAACCCCAACTCCTACATTTTAACTTTTCTCTTTCTTTAGTTTTTAGAAAACTATCTCACAGCAGATTTTTTTTAAAAATTTGGTATTCTGGATCTTAAAATATTTTTACTCAACTGCGATGTTCCTTGAACCATGGGTGGAGTTGGGTTGCATTATCAATGTATTAATTGGGGGGCAGGCATCCCATGACCAGTTGATCCAGCACTTTCTCCAGTCATGGCTTTTATAATGATCCCTGTCTCCTACAAAAAAAGAGACTTCTTTGATGGTGGGTGAGAGCTGCACATATCTGTTGGCATGAAGATAAGTATTCAGAATACACAAAGAAATTATACTGGCTTAGAAAAGTGGCCCTAAGAAGTTTTCCTATAGGACCCATGCTGGATAGGTTTGCAGTATCACTCTTATTCAGCTTTTAAATCTAAGTCCAGGCTACCATTAATTACTCACAGGCCATAAATATCACTCCTGTACTGTTGAGGCCAGAGTTGCCCCATGTTGGGCACAAAAAATGTTGAGAACCAAAATAGCCCACGTTTGGGGGTCAAAATGTCTCTGACTGCTCTATCAGTGTTGGAACCTGCATTGCCAAAAGCCTTGGGGGCTAAGTTGTTAGAGCTCACAATGGCCCAGGCTGCTCCGGTCCTCGGGTCGGGGTTCAGCATGAGAGAGTGAGGACGGACACAAGGAATGGAGACCAGACAGAGTGTGATTCAATCCCACTTATTCTTCAGTCTCTCTTCCTAGTCCAAGTCTCAAGTCTTGAGTTCCTAGTCCCTAGTTCCCAGTCCCTAGTGCCTCCAAGTTCCAAGTTTCCAGTTCCAAGTTCTAGTATCAAAGTCTCATACAAGTACAAGTGTCTAATTCCTAGTTGCTAGTCTCTTTCCCAGTTCTAAGTCCTAAGTCTCAAGTGTCTAAAGCCTACTACTTCTTCTATCTGCCTCTTGACTTTTATGTCTCACTTCTAAGCCATGCCTTTAAGTCACACCTTTAAGTCACACCCTTAGATCTTATCTCTGTATCAAACCTTCAAGTCACCCCTTAAGTCTCGGCTCTAAATCACACCTTTAAATCTCACACACCCAAGGCAAAATTCTGAGTGTCTAAAACAAGATGTTATCAGAGTGTGCTCAGCTGTTGTAGGCTATTGTAAACAAGTCTGTTGTCAGGGTATGTGGCTCAAGATGGCTGCAAGGATGATATCTCCTTCTGTCGGCTCCCCACACTATATGGAATATCTTGCTATATTGGTAATTGTTTTGGCATATAAGGATTATATCTGGATAGGGATATTGACTACTTTTCTCTGTAGCAGTTGTCATGTTTCCTTTCAACATTATTACAACTAATCCCTCAAGGAGGCTTCCAGCTTAGCTCTCCGTTGATTTTTCCAAGTCCTGTGTTGAAATTATGTGGTATATTCTGCAGTAGGGTTGAATCTTCTGGCAACAAGGACAACAGCTATAGCCTGTATTGTTTGGGTTCTCTTGGACATCTTTGACTAATAACTCAAAAATTTTTCTAAACTAGAATTTTTGTTAGGTAGAAAACATATTTTGTTTGTGTGCATATATTGTCCTTCCAAGTAGCATAACTTTAATTAAAATATATGTATAAACACAAACATATATGTAATAGTAAATAAACATATAGTAATTTCTTAGGCCTTTAAACACCCTTTTATTATTAATTCAGCGTCTTTGATCTTTAAATAATCTTCAACTCAAAAATTAATATCAATAGTGTCCACTTCTCTGTGTATATGGGTGAGAAAACAAATAAAAGAAATACCTTTAAAACCCTGGCAGACATCATATATTGTGACCTTTTCTTTAGTCATAGCACACTAGAGACTGGGGCAGGCATGAGTAATACAGTATGTTCCAGACCACAAGAATCCTATCAAATCTTTAATGATATGTTGTTATTATTTTTTCTGGTGTTAAAGCAAAGACTATGGAAATGGAACAGTGACCTAAAGTACTTGCTATAGAAGCATGAAGGTCTATGTCTATGGATGAACATTAACTCTTATAAACAAACAAGTAAACAAGCAAGCAAATAATCAAACAAGGAGTGGGCCTACCTATACACACAAGGATGTTAAGGACTGAGGCAGGAGAATCACTGGGACTTGCTGCTTGCAAACCTAATTTTAGTTTCACTTACTGGACCTGCCTCAAGGGCCTACATCAAAAAGTAGCAGAATAGAACACACAACATCTGCCTTTAGTTTTGGAATGAACAAATGCATGTAGCATGTACATATTCTCAAAGAAGAATGTGGGTCTTGTTACAGAGAAACCATGTTTTAGTTTCTTGATAGTTCTAGGTATACAGAAGAGGAAGAGACTACATTTTTAAGTTCTTATAGCCTGGTGCCAGGAATGGAAGAGACCTTAAAAAAATCTATGTTGATAGCAATGAGCTTTTTTTTCTCTCAAATTATCTTCTGAAATTGTAGACTTAAAACAGTATATCAAACAGTGATCAATATTCAGAACATGCTAGGGAAAATTGGCAGAATAAATTTGTGTAAATCAAGAAGATAGGAAAGCCTCTCCCAGAAAACTTGGGAGATGCTCAAGGATAAAATTTGGGAATTCATGACTGAAATGTGTAATCCATTGTTTCAATTGACCTCAGAGTAAGGAAAGAGCTGAGTAACCAGTGTGAGCCTCATCTGTGCAACCATACTCCAGAGAACTACAGAAATCTCAGAGCAGCTCAGTGTGCAGGCTAAAGCTTTATGCAGTATGATATTTTCAAAAGCAAAATGCAAAATAAATTTGAAAAAGACACATGGTACTCAGAGGAAAGTGAAAAGCTGGGGTATCTGTGGCTTTTCTGGCTGCTCTGACAAAATAACTGACAGGACACACTTTGAGGGAATATAATTCTTTATGGGTACATGGCTGCAGGAATGGCAGGCTGTTTTTCATTCATACAGTAGCTGCTATCAGGAACAAGACTGAGAACAGAGATTAGACATCTCTATGTCCACCA
Source organism: Rhabdomys pumilio (assembly GCA_030674055.1). Lineage (NCBI taxonomy): Eukaryota > Metazoa > Chordata > Mammalia > Rodentia > Muridae > Rhabdomys > Rhabdomys pumilio. The sequence goes on along the minus strand of JANHMN010000009.1, from coordinate 13,141,371 downwards.
GAACTTCCCACTGTTGGACTCTAAGATCCAAAATCAGGGGACGTACTCCCCCAGAGACACACATGGACAGAGAACTCACTGCAAAAACATGAGGTTTAATGATTCTGGTGCACCGGGGCTCTCTTGCATGCAGGCAAGAGAATCCCGAACAAAAGCTGTGAGCAGTTCTTATACAGAGCTTATGAAGGCAACCTCAAAGGACCACAAAGACTGACCTTCTTAGGTTAAGTAACTAGGATTTGCACATTACTTTTATGACAATGAGTGTCTTCTGTTTGCCCAGGTAAATTACATTCCTGGAATGTGTCTCTGTGCTCTGGGTCTTCCCCACCCACAGGTGGGTTCCCTTCCCTGTGGTCTGAGTAATGTTAATCAGCCTCTCCCTTCCTCTTCTGAATGTTAATCCAGCAAGTATCTGATGATTTAGCAATAATGTACTTCTTCCAGAATGAACCTGGGGGCAGTAAATTCTAAGTTTAAACCGAGACCTGAATTTCTCACTTTTGGTTCTTACACCACAAACCCACAAAATACTTCATACTAGATTTTTCCAAGGAGGCTTGTGTTTCTGTTTTGATTTAGCTGAGCATTGTGTTCTGAAATCTTGTGTGGTGAAATCTTGCTTCATTTCCTTTATCAAAGAGCATCCATTCATAATGCCAGTGGTTTTAAACTAAGGTATTACCTAGTAACTTCTGTTTGTATATCATGGATAGGCAGAGCTGAGTTTGTAAACTGGCTCTGTCATTTTATTACTTATGATAGATACATGTCACTACCAGCTTTCTTGACATTTCAACAATCTCAATCCCTTCTGTAAAATGCAAGCAACCAATTAGGCTTCAATAAAGAGTAAAATGATGTACTCATAATATTATCAGAATGCTCAGGATTATGTAGTTCTGATTGGAGACTACTTGCTGAAGAGAGTGCATCTCCTTGAGACAGATCCCCAAAGGAAATCACCTTGTACTTTGAGAGGTTGTCTTTTGAGCTAGTATCATCAGTTTAGTAGCTAATGCCTTGCAGATTTTTGTTTCTTCATGGACATGCCCCTACAAGTTTCTTATTCCCCCTCCCCTGACCTTGTCCATAGTCTTCACATTAACAGTCTTTATGCTCTCACATAAAAGATGAGTAGAGCTCTACCCTCTTAGAAAAAGTGAACTGCATCAAATCCAAAGTGATCTTTGATGGACTTAATAGAGTTCAGGAAGATGTGATTATACAAGTCAGCTAAAGAAGGTCAATTAGCATTTACATGATCCAATCAGAAGAAGCTACAAACAGCAAATGTTTGTCTGAAATCTGGAACTCAAAGGAGCCTCTTGAACTGTACTTACAAAAAGACAAATGAAGCAAATTATCCCAAAGAGGTACATGCTCATTGCTAATAATGTGATGACCAAATCTGAAAGAGAAAAGCAAGTGATTGGAGGCAGAAAAAATAAGTTTAAACACCAGGACTCACACCAGTTAACTATGCTCACTGTTTTATGTACTTTTTGTGAACACAGTGATAAAAGGGTGGCAGTGCTGGTGTCATTAAATATTTTAGGTGATATAGAACTCTTCACATAGGTGAGTCATGAATTAAAACACAAAACAGTTTTTGTAACTTTTGATGCTTGTGTAAAAGCAAGTAGAAGAGGCAGGTAGTTTATTTATCCTGCCTCACTAAAGACCAAAATACTAAGCTCAGGATATATCTCAGTGGATGAAGGCACTGCCTTCTAACTGGATGACCAGGAATCTATTTCTGGAATACACAGAATGGAAGAAGAGAACAAACTTCTACAACTTGTCATCTAATCTACATATACACCCCACTAAAACACACAAAGTAAGTGATATGGGTTCGTCTGTTGTTCAGAGTTAGAATTTTAATCTTTGTATCTCTCTAACATGTCTTTACCACAAATTAGAGAGATTTCTAATCCACCATGATTCTAAAATTTGTTGCCAAGTATGTCTCTTAGACACTGTCATGCCTGATTATTTAGGAGCCAGGAGTTCAACTTGTTAATAAATTATGAGGCATTGCTACGTGGCTGTTCTGTGTCCTCATTCATGAATGACCCACTCAGTGTCAGATTAGAAGCTTTCCAAATTTGATTTTTAGCACATAGGGATTTTTCTCAGGTCTATTGCAAAGGTATCTTTTAAAAGAGCTTATCCTGAAGTAAACATAAAGTAAAAGAAATCTCTTACATGCTGGTAAATTGATGTACCACACTGAGTGTACTGTATGAATAGTTTGATATACCTATTGTACAAAAACATTACGAATGGAAGCACATCAAACCTTATGCCTCTGGAAATAACCAACATAGCAACAGGTTGTAAGTGTTAGGAGAAACCTTGTCTGTTATGCCTCAGATTGTGAGTTTTATCTCCAGCAATACAAAAAAACAAGATTCTGAAGAGAAGGCTCAGCATTGACAGTGCTTGCTTCACTAGCATGAAGACCAGTGTTTTAATTCTCACATCTAAAAACTATAGTTTTCTGTCTGTAATTCCATTGCTCAAGAAACAGGAACTCCTTAGAGCCAATGGGCTATCTAGTCTAGTTTAAGGGTACTCTCTGAGTTTAGAAATAGACACTGCCTCAGAGTATAAGACAGAAAACTGTCAAATATGTTCTTCACATGAGATTCTATACATGATAGTACACATGTACACACAGCAGAATCTAAAGGAGAATTTGGAAATATATGTTAGTTCCCATTCATGTCAGTAGGCATGCATACATATTCACATGTGTCACACACATAAAAGAAAAACAAGAAATTCTCAAATGAGCAAGGTAAAGTATGTTTAAGAATGTCTCTACTACTTTTAGGCAATATTCTTTATATATCTGGTACTTCCTATTAATGATAGGATTATGTGAAAGGTTAAAATGAGCCATTCACAAATTTGTATTCAAATATCTCTCTGTCTGTCTGTCTGTCTGTCTGTCTGTCTTTCTGTCTATTTCATTCTCATAATTGAGTTCAGCACTGAATATGTTCCTTAGTCTCAGCCTCTATATGCTATTTTTTTTTGAGTAAGATTTTTCTAACTATACTTGGAATTCACTGATTTGGCTAGAGTGGCTGGCCTTCAAGGCCAAGAAATCATCTCCCTCTAACTCCACCAAACAAGGGTTACAAGTGTGTGCCACTTTTCCTTTTCACTCCTCTCCTCTCCTCTCCTCTCCTCTCCTCTCCTCTCCTCTCCTCT
>JANHMN010000009.1:13117860-13138136 GCA_030674055.1 Rhabdomys pumilio | reverse complement strand
CTCCTCTCCTCTCCTCTCCTCTCCTCTCCTCTCCTCTCCTCTCCTCTTCTTTCCTTTCCTCCCCTCCTATCCCCTCTCCTCCTCTCCCCTTCTCTTCCCTTCTCTTTTCTTCTCTTTTCTAGTATCACATTGGAAAATGGAACTTCGATCCTCATGCCTATATGGAAAACACTTCACTCACTATGCTATCTCTCAGAGCCAAGGCAATGTACATAACCACAGCATGTTTGGATTCAAGGTTCAATATTAGCTAAGATGGAGTCTTTATATTTTTTTTGTGAAATATTTTTAAAATACCAGTTTGACTGACTCTTCTAGACCATTGAAAAATGTGGACACTATACGCTACACACAGGCAAGAAGTAGGTGTAGCTGATGATTTTTTACTTTTGTTTTTAGCAGTGTGAAAAATAAGCACTGGGGATTAATATTTTTCTTTTAGAGTTGCTATGACAAGATTCATGTTTTAAGTGAGAAAATTAAAAAAATGTGATTCTTTTGAAAAAGTAAGAAGAAACAGAACATAATTTTACAATCAAGTATATTTAGAAATTAAACTTAATTTTGACAAATGGTGCTAATGGTCCCTGGTTAATGTCAATGTTGTTGAGGGGTAATGGGATAGGGTGACAACATTCTTCCCTCTCTAGCTGGCAACTCTTAAGAACTTTTGCAATTCCAAAGCTCCTTTTCTAATCAACCAAAAAGTAGTGCAGTGTGTGGAGGCTTAGTTCTCCGCACATGTTGTATGGATGATTAATTCTCCATAAATGTAGAATAATGGGGATGCCTGCCTTGAAAGAGACAGAGAAAGAGAAAAGAAGAGAGAGGAGAGAAAGAGAGGGGAGAGAGAGGAGAGAGAGAGAAAGAGAGAGGAGAGAAAGAGAGGGGAGAGAGAAGAGAGAGAGAGAGAGAGAGAGAGAGAGAGAGAGATCACTTGCAACTCAAGTGAACCAACACCTTAAACATGGTTTAGAGCCCTTTGCCAGCTCTTCCAAAAAGCAGAAAGGCCACCTTGAAATGTTCCTTTAGGCTCAAGGCAGGCTGAGAAAATGGCAATTCAATATGAAGTAAATGAAACATATATCTTTTATTGAACATGGAAATAAAATAATTCAAAACTGGATTTCTGTCTGAATACAACTAGATCTGTTGGAAAATGTAGAGAAAATAAATCATCACATATGCGTTTTTACCTCTGAAGTCAACATAAAAATTTCAAATCAAACTCCCAGAAGAAGGACTCCTTATTTTACATTCCAAATTGAACAGCAAAGCAAGCATAGGTCTGTAAGTTGATGTGTATTTCAATATTGAAAACAAAACAGAAGAACCTTCTAAGCATATTTTCAAAACAATAAGGCTGTGCCTGGTGAGAATATTTACTAGAATCATATGTGATTCTAGTAAAGATGAAAACAATGATACTCAATATTTCATTTTTGCTAACAAACCAGAATAGTGAGCTTAATTTTGGTCTTAATTAGAGATCTTCAGCAAATATTACTGCAACTAAAGCATATTCTTCTCAATATGGTTGGGCTAATACTGAAAGATGTAGTGACTAAAATCAAGGCTGCAGCGAAGGCGGTTTTGAGCAGAAAAGACTGTTATCCATCACCATGCATAAATATTTTATGTTCTTTTAGAATAAAATTATGATTTTTTTATTCTAAACTAAAAGCATCATGTGTTTACATGTTATTTTATACAAAACATCATCTTTCCTCTTTTGATATATACATATATGTTCTTATATGCATGCATGTTCAACAAGCGTGGCCCTGTTTGTGGAAGCCTGTGGTTGACTTCAGGTGTCTTTTTCTCTATCAACACATTTTCCACTTAGGCAATATCTATTGTCTTTCTGTCTAGTCTGGCTAGCCAGCACATTCTCTGGGACTCTAAGGATATCATCACATCTCCTTGGCTTTTTAATGTGTCCTAAGGACCTTAATTCTATTCCTCATCATTTGATGGTAGGCACAGTGCTTGCTGATCCATGTACGAAAGCTCCAAACTCCAGCTGCTAGAGATGTCTCCAGGTAGTACCACCCTACACCTCTTTTCCTCATGGTTTCCTGACAACACTCACTTACAGGAAATTCATATGTATGAAGCTACAGCAAGTAAGAAAGTTCTGTTTTATAACTTAGAGCAGTTTATTACTCCCAAACTGATAATTACTCACTGCTCAGGTAAGTCTAAACTTTGTCATTCTTTTCCTATATTTGAATGTTTTTAGAATATTGAATTGTGGCTGTTCAGCACTCTCAAACTACAATACAGATTTCTCAAGCATAATTCTACACTTAGCAACCTTGGACAAGTGACATAGTTGAGTTTGGGTAAGTTATGTAAAGTATATGGTATATGTAAACAAATAATTTGGTACATATATCCTCAGCCAATATGATGGTGAATGTCAGTTGCCAATTTGATCAAATCTAGAGTTAGCTGAAAAAAACTGCCTCTGAGCATGTCTGTCATGAACTGTCTTGATTGTGGTATTTTAGGTTGTAATACCTGCCCACTGTAGATGGCAGCATTCCATGGTTAAGATACAGGACTAGATAATAGTGGAGAAAGTGAACTGATCAATAGCTTTACACTCTTTGATTCTTCTGATTATGGCTGCAAAATGACTAGCCACCCCAAACCCCCGCAGCTGGGGGTTCCCTGGCATGATGTATAATAAATTTGAGTTATAAATGAGTTATAAATCAAAATGATACTTTTCTCACTCATGTTGCTTTTGTTAGCAGAATTTTACCACAGCACAAGAAACAACAAAAAAAAGAAAGAAAGAAAGAAAGAAAGAAAGAAAGAAAGAAAGAAAGAAAGAAAGAGAGAAAGTAAATAAGATGGCCAATGAAATAATTTTACTGACAATCCTATTTTTATAGATGACATGACAAGCTCTGTCCTAAAACCATTGAAAGTACAAGAAAGGGAGGAAGACACTCAATTCTGTACAGCTGACATTCTTGATTTCCCTTTGGATACAGCTACACTTGAACCAGGGTTTAGATGTGATCTCATTATTTCTGAACAGACACAGGACAGTGATTAGAACCCACAGCCAAGTTACAGTAAGGTGGCATATACATTCAATGGTTAGTATTAGCACATATTATTCTTATTCATTGGAAGAGAAAAGTATTTCCTACCCAGATATTGTCTTCTTGTTTGTAATGTTGCCAGTTGTGCCCAGTGTCGCTGAACATCACGTGATAGCTTGTCACCCAGTCAGAACTTCCATATCTTCCCTGTGTGGCCACTGCTGTAATCCCGACTCTGTGTTCCAGGTCAATCTGGAGCCACTGATGGGCACTGGAATTTTCTGGGGACCAACCACCAGTTTCTGAAACAGGATGAAAGAGAGATTTGTAATAATGCCTTAGAAAGTCATCATTTTCTATGTCAAAGATCAATGAAACTATGTTCACTTAAGTCATAGTTTCTGCCTCTAAAATTAAACTCCTAGGATTTTTAGAAACAATTTTCTATCCTGTATCCCAGGGCTGTAGGTTCAGAAAAGAATTTACAGTGCCTTCTTCCTTCCCCCTTCTTTCCTTCTCCCATTCCTATCTCTTTCAAGACTTCTTCTCTTTCTGTTTAAATCTGTATTATGAACCTACTAGGGAACTCATACTTCAGTGTGGATACAAAGCTGAAAGAAGATTACCTTATCCTTCCCTGGGCATTATTTATTCATTTAACCTTTATTTTCTATAATGAGAATGCTAGGTGAAAACGTTCAAAGAAAGTTTGTGAGGAATCTTCACAGGAGAAAGACAGACATTACAATGCTGACACAGGGGACAGAATATCTTAGCAGGTGCTCAGAAAAGACTTTCTAAGACAGAGACAGTAGAGCTGAAACCCTAGGCCAGGATAGCAATGCCTGAAAAATTAAGAAGCAGGCAATTCCACAAACATCTATGTGCAGGCAACAGAGGAGAGAATGGTATATATACAATTGCAATACATGAACGAACTTGGTACATTTTAGGTGTAAACAGCTATTCAAAGACTCACAAGAACTTTGAAATAGTTACTTGGCTCCTAGTCTAGCCATGAAATTTGAAATCTATAAATAATCAATATTCATCCTCTTGGAATTGGAAAACTCATGGTTTAAGGTTTTTGTATCTTTTTCAAGTAGGAAAAAATAAATCAGTAAAACTTTTACTGATTGTTGAACTTTCAAGACTTCTGGAATCTGAGATGAGAGGTATTGTAATGTCTTATGAGATAAATAGGTGTGTGGTGAAAATCAACCATCTTGCTCTCCTTTTGCTAAAAACTTGAGGGGAAAGTGCTACTAAGGATAGAGTAATATATTTACTTTTTCTTTAAACTTGCTTGCTCATTCTCATGATGCTCTAGTTTACCTCCCACTAAGTGGAATTGCATTTACTCAGACATCAACTTTAGTACAATGACTTTCTGTATTTTAGTCCTCAGTGAACACTAAGTTGAACACAGGATTAATCGCTCAGGGAATTTCTATATTCTGGTTTTCAGTACACAGTCCATCACTGTAATGGACTAAATATATTGATATTTTAGCTGGCAAAGGGAGGCAGGGGCCTTTACCTTAGGGCATATGTAAGATGTGGGGAATGTCTTCCAGCACCAGCTAGTCTCCAGTATTTTTGTTTGGTAAGCTTCTGTTTTTTTCCACAAACTAAGTAAAATTTGAAGCAGGGATGGAGAAAGGCCAACGATTGTCATCTATTCTGAAATGTGGTCTGCTTAGTACTCAGTATGATACAAACAAGGTAGGTACACTGATTCAATTCACTCTTCCTGTAGTAAAAGGTCTACACATGTATATGTGTATGTGGTTTATTTTGGAGAGGAGGCAACTGAATTTTTTTATATTTTATATAAATATAAATATAAATATATTTTATATTTTATAATTTTTATATTTTATTATAGCTATGACCAGAATACAATGTTCTCAAGAATAAATCTGTTAGTAGACTTCTGGTTACCCTTTTTGCTTTCCGTTTTCACATTCTCATGACAGATACAGTACACAAGGTCTAGATGGTATGACAATAATTGCTAGAAAAGATCCTTCATGTTTGCAACATCATGTAGATGGAAGCTCTCAGGCCGTTATGACTTAAATAATCTACAATGTGGATTAAAAATCAATACTTATTGCAATTTAGCTATTATATACAGGAATTTACAGTGTTCCTTCTTTTATTCCATGAACAATATACAGTGAAAGAAATAACATCCATCTTTAACATCATCAAAATGTTGCCAGCCAAAGTACCTGGCTTGAAACTGAAAATGGACTCCCAAACAAAGTTATTAATTTAACAAGCTGGCAAGCCAAGGATTGGTAAGATTCTGCACAGAGACTTGCCAACCTAAGACATAAGTACACTGCTTTTGATAATGCATATTCCATGATAGGTAAGGAAGGCATTCATGTTAGAATGACCTAAGACAGGCTTAGTCTTGCTTATGAAATAGAAGAGGGGGAGAAGCAAAGAGCTTTTGAGGCTGCTTGGCAAAATTATAACACGAACCAAGCACAAGAAAATGGGCTACTTCGCAGAAATATGACATTGCCCAAGGACAAGGAAGTAGGCTTCAGATAGGAATATGACATTTTCCAAGGACAAAGAAGTGGGTTTCAGGCAGAAATATGACATTAGGCTAGAACAGAGAAGTAATTTCAGGCAGGCATCTAAATATTAGGCTAGAACAAAGAAATAATTTCAAGCAGGAATCTAAATATTAGGCTAGAACAAAGTAGATTTCAAGACATGAAAATTACTTTGGGTTAGGAAAGGAAAATAGGCTCAGATATTTTGGTCATCCTGATAAGGCCTTAGAAATAGTGATCATGAGAGTCATCACAGAACTTTGTTTATTGCCTTGCTTATTCATATATTTGTTTTTATTGTCTTATTTGTTCCTTGACTATTTGCATCTATTGTATTGCTAGTTCCTCAACCTAGAACTGACCTTAATATTTGTATGTAATTAAAATGGTATGAAAGCAGAAAACAGGAAGGGGGAAGGGAGAGGTGGTTTCTGGAGGTGAGGAGGGGAATGGCAAAAGGGGATTACACCCAAAAGTTTAAACAACTGGTCTGCCAGGTTTCAAAGGAAGTTAAGAAAAATCAAGTTTTTTAAAATTACTAAAAATGTAATGTATCTAATCACCTGACAATCTCAGGCTGAGGATATGACTCAAATTGAAAAGTGTTTGCTCCCAAGCCTTACCACCTCACTTAAATCCTGAGAACCACATGGTAGAAAGAGAAAGCTAATTTGTAAGCTGTCTCACATGAACACACACACACACACACACACACACACACACACACACACACACACAAATTTAGAATACTTGTGGTATGAAAAGAGAACTGGAGATAATGCAACAGAAAGTGTTAAGTGGAACAGAAGAAGGAAGGGTAGAGAAATGAATATGGAGAGGCGTGACAGACCTTTGAAAATGCCACATTAAAACCTATTATATGTATATAGATACATATATCTATATATCTATCTCTATCTATCTCTATCTATCTCTATCTATCTCTATCATCTATATTTATCTATATCTAATTTATATCTATATCTGTATCTATATCCATATATATATATGTATATATATATATATATATATATAGAGAGAGAGAGAGAGAGAGAGAGAGAGAGAGATGCAAGTATTGTTTGAAACCAGTTAGCCTATAATGAGAGGCAATGACTCCTTCTATAGACTCTCAAATAAAAAGAACAGTGCTAAGCATTGATTACACATATGTTAATAGTTCGGTGTGGTAAACAGAATTTTATACTTCCCTAAAAAATTACAAGCTAATGTCATTGTATTTATTTGCCCTCCAATTCTTGAAGGCAGGACACTGTTTTTAGAAGATACCATAAACTTCAGTCATAAGACATGGAGAAATCAAGTTTCTATTGATTTTGAAGTTTCATCCCATTCGGCTAGCATCTACAGTGTTGGAAGATGATATACAGACTACCAGAGGTGAAAAATTAGTCATTAGTCTTAACTAGCTGTGAATCCCAATAATGACAGCTTTTGGCAAGTCATGCATGCTGTTATAGTAATTGCACGAATGTCATTGGAAACTGTTTTCTGACTGGACAAAACTCTTGTTCCAGAAACCTAACATAAACCTGACCCAGTTGATTCTCAAAACCCACAGCCAGGCTTTAAGCTCTAATCTAGAGGACATAAGTCATGACTGCTCCTGTTAACTGACACAAGAACCTATGGTTGGCTTGATCACAGGCCCCAGTGAAGAATCTAATACAATATTATTGCTAAGTGAACATAGTAATAAACTGCCTCCTAAGATCATATTCTTACATCTCTAAATCAGTGCATTTCTGAACCCTCATCAGAGAAGCTTCTTTTTATAGCAGAGGTTAAATTGGGACACACAACTTTTAAACATGTGGATAACAGAGGTTGGGGAGTGTTGGACCTTGGATGAGGTAACTCCATTTAGTCGTTGCTCAGTAGGACACAGGTAGAGGTTTCCACCTCCAGAGATTTAAATATTAATGAGTTATATAAAGGCGGGGGGGGGGGGGGGGCATAGCTAATTAAATTATCCCCTGCCCTCTTCCCTCTCCCTATAAAAAGTCAGGGGAGCCTGGCTTTTGTGGGGGAAAGCGCATACCATCTACACCTATTAACCACTCAATGAACAATAAAAGCTTTGGAAAACCAGACTCTACATGTCGCTTGGGCCTGCACCTCCGCCAGATTGCCAGCCTTTGGAACTTTGGAACCTTGAACTGCAGCTGTCAGCCCTTAGCAGCTGCATGCATGTGGACCCTTCTGCCGGTGGTGTGTGAAGAGCTGCAGAACACCCAGCAGGCCCTTGTGGGACCCACTGGATCTCCTCTCCCCTCCTGACCCACGCGAATTTTTTTCCCACACAGGAGAATGCTCAGCTCTAAATGGGACAGTTGTATAAGATTCCCTCTCCCCTTGACTCTGGTATCATCTTGGAAGAGAAGGCAAGAAGGCCTTAAGAGCTAATAGTGCTGAATATCTGTGATGAAATGATATTTACCAGGCATAACTCTTCACATATAAACTCACAGAAGTTATGGCTCTGTGCATAAGATAAGTTCAAAACAGATAAAATCTCAGCATAAACATGAAATGAGAGTCATGAAATGCCACCTGTAGCAAGGAACAACTGATGGTTTCCATGGAAGGGAGCACCAGAATTTTTCAGAAATGTGGTTCTTGGGATTCTATACATGCATGGTAGATGGTCTTATAGCTATATTCATACAGAGAATACTATGTTACTAAATAATCACCATGAAGTGAAGAAAATTCCTACCCAACAGTCACAGAAATTGTAAGAACACATGAAGCTTGGAGAAATAAGTGGTAGGAGGCATAGAAGAAAAAATGGAGGGGAGGGGAAAATGAATAGATTTGATCAAAATTCATTCTAAAAATGTATGTATTTCTCAGTAAATAATAGAGAAAAACAAATCCAATAAATGATAACAGTTATGTGAGGCAGCATTTGAGCCTCCTGAGATTTCAGAACCAGAAATACATGTTTGGTTTCTTCTATTATCATTCTTTTAACACTCAAAAGTCTCAATCACTGCTCCTACCCCTCTGCTAATTCCTCAGAAATGAAAGACGTGCAAAATTTACTTTTTATATTTTTAATAAACTTATTTTTATTGGACATTTTTAAATTTACATTTCACATGTTATCCCCTTTTCCAGTTGCCCCTCAACTCCAGAAACATCCTATCCCATCACCCTTCCCACTGCTTTTATGGTTGTGTTACCCCAATCAACCAACCACTCCCACCTCCCCTTCCTGACATTCCTCTAAATTGGAGCATCAAGCCTTCCCTGGACAAAGGGCATTTTTTCCCACTGAAGTCAAACAAGGCCATTCTTTGCTACATATGCAGCTAGAGCCATGAAAACCTTCATATATACTCTTATTGGTGGGATAGCTCTTGGGAGCTCTGGGAGATCTGGTTGGTTGATATTGTTGTTCTTCCTCTGGGGTTACAAACCCCCTCAGTTTCTACAGTTCTTTCTGTAATTCCTCCATTGGGGACCCAATGCTCAGTCCAATGGTTGGCTGCAAGCATTCTCCTCTGTATTTCTCAAGATCTTGAAGAGCCTCTCATAAGACAGCTATATCAAGCTCCTATCTGCAGGCATTTATTAGCATCCACAACAGTGCATGGCCTTGGTGACCGTATATGGGATGGATTCCCAGGTGGGGCAGTCTCTGGATGGTCTTTCCTTCAGTCTCTGCTCCACATTTTGTCTCTGAATTTCCACCCTTGATTATTTTGTTCCCTCTTCTAAGAAGGATCGAAGCATCCACACTTTGGTCTTCTTTCTTCTTGAGATTCATGCAGTCAGAGAATTTTATATTGGGTTTCCTGAGCTTTTGGACTAATATCCACTTATAAGTGACTGCATACCATGTGTGTTCTTTTGTGATTGGGTTAACTAACTGAGGTTTATACTTTCTAATTCCATCCATTTGCCTAAGAATTTCATGAACTCATTGTTTTTAATAGCTGATTAGTACTCCATTGTGGAAATGTACTACTATTTCTGTATCCATTCCTCTGTCGAAGGACATCTGGGTTTTTTCCAGCTACTGACTGTTATAAATAAGGCTGCTAATAACATAGTGGAGCATGTTTCCTTGTTATATGTTGGAGCATCTTTTGGGTATATGCTCAAGGTTGGTATAGCTGGGTTTTTAGGTCGTACTATGTCCAATTTTCTAAGGAACCACCACACTGATTTCCAGAGTGGTTGTAAAAGCTTGCTATCTCTCTAAGAATGGAGGAGTGTTACTGTTTTTCCGCATCCTCAACAGCATCTGCTGTCACCTGAGCTTTTAATCTTAGCCATTCTCAGTGGTGTGAGATAGAATCTCAGGGTTATTTTGATTTGCATTTCCCTGATGACTAAGGATGTTGAACATTTCTTTAGGTGCTTCTCAGTCTTTTGAGACTCCTCAGTTGAAAATTCTTTGTTTAGTTCTGTACCCTATTTTTAATAGATTTATTTGGTTCTCTGGAGTCTAACTTCTTGAGTTCTTTGTATATATTGGATATTAGCCCTGTATTGCCTGTAAGATTGGCAAATATCTTTAGCAATCTGTTTGTTGCTATTTTGTCAAACTGACAGTGTCCTTTGCCTTACAGAAACTTTGCAATTTTATGAGATCCCTTTTGTCTATTGTTGATCTTAGACCATAAACCAAACTTGAAGCAATCCCACTAAAATCAGGGAGAAGACAAGGCTGCCCATTCTCCCTCTATCCATTCAATATAACACTTGAAGTCTTAACCAGAGCAAGTAGACAACAAACGGAAGTCAAAGGGATACAAATTGGAAATAAAAATTAAAATATCACTACTTGCAGATGATATAACAGTATACTTAAATGACCCTAAAAATTCCAACAGAGAATTTCTAAACCTGATAAACAACTTCAACAAAATGACTGGATATAAAATTAACTAAAACCAATCAGCACCCTTTCTGTACTCAAAGGATAAATAGGCTGAGAAAGAAATTAGAAAAATTAGAAAAATTAGAAATTAGAAAAATTAGACACCCTTCACAAGAACAAATAAATTACCTTGTTGTGACTCTAACCAAGCAGGTGAAACATCTTTATAACAAGAATTCAGGTCTCTGAAAAAAATAATCAAAAATCTCAGATGGAAAGACCTCCCATGCTTATGGATTGGTAGGATTAATATATTAAAAATGGCCATCTTGCTGAAAGCAATTTATAGATTCAATGGAATCCCCATCAAACTTCCACTCAATTCTTCTTAGAGTCCAAAAGAACAATTTGCACATTCATTTGGAGTAACAAAAAACAGAGGATAGTGGAAACTATTCTCAGCAATGAAAGAACTTTTAGGGGAATTACCATTTCTAACTTCAAGCTGTATTATAGAGCAACAGTGATAAAATCTCTATGGTCCTGGTACAGAGATAGGCAGGTAGATTAATGGGATAGAATTGAAAAACCAGAAATGAACCCTCATATTTATGGTCACTTGATCTTTGACAAAGAAGGTAAAAATATCCAATGGAAAAAACCAGCATTTTCAACAAATGGTGTTGGTTCAACTGGTGGTCAACACTAATGCAAATTGATCTATTCTTATCTATCTGTACAAAGCTGAAGTCTAAGTGGATCAGAGCCCTCCACATAAAAATCAGATATACTGAAACTAATAGAAGAGAAAATTGGGAAGAGCCTTGAACACATGGGCACAGAAAACAATTTCCTGAGGTACAAGATTTATTTCCCAAGAAATACAAACTAATTCTCCAACCATTCATTGTGCCTAGTCTCTCCTGCTGATCATTTCAGAGGCTTTGCTCTTCTTAAAAGCTAACCATTCAAAGTGATTCTGAGCAGGGTTACCTAAAAAGCATTAAACCTTAATAGAAAATGGATGTATAATATAAATTCTTCAAGTAGTTAAAGAAGGGTAGATTTGTGTGCTTGCGGTTTTTACATGTAACATTTTTTTAGTATATATGTATATTAAATAACTATATAAATAAATAGATATAAACAAATAGATGGTCAGAATCATGCAGGGCTGTGTCACTTTTCAGTGATGTTCATTAGGTTGAAATTAAAACATTAAAGCCTTCATAATTTGCCTTGTATTATCAACAGTACCCAGTTTAACTTTTTGTTCATGCTTTAGAATTATTCCATTTTATAAATGTTTACATGTAAGACAAAGTTGCATTAAAATAGAAAAAAATCTGTTCAAGGCTCAACAGGTAAAATGCCTGCTGTGCAAGATTTGAGTTTGCATCTCAGCTTCATGTAAATCCTGGGCAAATATGGTGGCCTAGTTGTAATCTCAGTGCACAAGAAGTGGAGGCAAGGGAATTCCCAAGCAAACTGGCAAGGTGTACTAGCAGAGTCATTGAACTCATGGGTTAGTGAATGATTATGTATCCAAATAAAACAAACAACAATAAAAAAAAATCCAACTAAACACAAGTTATTTTGCCTTGATCCTCAATTACATACCTGAACTTTAAAAACTGAGTTATTCTTCCAGCTCTTGACTATTCTTTAATCCCTAAAAAAAAAAAAAAAATCTTATAAGAAACAGGTTTCCCAGACGTGAGTCTCTGCTTATATCATACAGAGACCTATAAACAACAAACACTTTTTCATGAATGAAGGAAATGCTAGTAAGGAGGACAATTTGTAGCCTCACTTATAAAACACTTGATGATTCTGTAAGTGAACATTCAATAATATTTTATAGGTGAATCTACTTAGTAAATAAAGCACTATAATAAGTAAACACACAGAGGTCTTGAGTCTTGTAAGATGACTCACTCAGTATTACAGCACTTGCCTTGCAAACATGAACAACAGAGTTCAAACCCCAGGACCCTAATTAACATTCAGAACATAGTGGTACTCACCTGCCATCCCAACCTTAGGAAGGAAGATACAGGTAGTTCACTGAGGCTCACTGGCTAGCCACTTTAATAAGTTTCAGAATCTTTTGTTACAGGATATTTCAATATTGAACAAGTAAACCTACCTGTTAGCAAAATATAAAAAGCTTAAATAGATACTGAACTTGTCAGATGCAGTTAGATGTGTCCTGAAGAGATGCAGTAGGTGTGTGTGTCTCTAAAAGCCTCTATAGATAAGAATGCTAAAGAATGAACAGTTCCTGGTTTTTTTTTTTTCTGTTATTATTTTAGACAGGAGTTTTTGTCTATTTAAATACAAGTTGCTTGTGAGAGTTCTTACAGTCTTTTCTCTAAGACTGGAGCCACAGTAAACTGGATGGACTTGAGCTACCTCAGCAGCATAAAGGTGAAATGGGTCAGCCCACATTGACTTCGTTTGGAGTCCCCCCTCCCATGACTGACATGGTTCAGCCTGTGAAAGATTTTAGAAGACTTCTTTAATAGCAGTTGGAATTTAGAAAGACCTCTCTCGAATCAGTAGACCAGCTACCATGAAAACACCATATCCTGAACCTCCTAGAGCACCAGAACAATGGTGAAAGTACTGCACTCAGAGGAGCATGATTTCAGTATCCCAGAGAAAGCCTGAGTTCCAGGAGCTCTTCCACCCAGGAGCTCAGGATCACAGGATCACAGGATCACAGGATCACAGGATCACAGGATCACAGAGACATCTGGACTCTAATGAGTTCTGACACTTTTTAAGAAAACTGGAAAGACAGTCTCCTGTCAAAGACTGTGAGTGCAGATAGCACTAGAGTTAACCAGATGTTGAAAGGCAAGCACAAGGATATAAGCAACAGAAACCAAAATTACCTGACATCATCAGAACCCAGTTCTCCTATCATAGCAAGTCCTGGACACCCCAACACACCAGAAAAGCAGGATTCAGATTTAAAATCTCTTCTTATGTGAATGATAGAGGACTTTAAGAAAGACATAAACAACATCCTGAAAGAAATACAGAAGAACACAGGTAAGCAGATAGAAGCCCTTAAAGAGGAAACACAAAAATCCCTTAAAGAATTATAAAATAAAAACAATAAAAAAAAAACCACCACCACCACCACCAACAACAACAAAAAACCCACAACAAAACAGGTGAAGGAATTAAACAAAACCATCCAGGATCTAAAAATGGAAGTAGAAACAATAAAGAAATCTCAAAGGGAGACTACCCTGAAGATAGAAAACGTAGGAAGTAAATCAGGAGTCATAGATGCAAGCATCACCAACAGAATACAGGAGATAGAAGAGAAAAATCTCAAGGGCAGAAGATACCATGGAAAGGATTGACACAACTGTCAAAGAAAATGCAAAATGCAAAAAGCTCCTAACTCAAAACATTCAGGAAATCCAGCACACAATGAGAAGAGCAAACCTAAGATGATAGGTATAGATGAGAGTGAAAATTTCCAACTTAAAGGGCCAGTAAATATCTTCAACAAAATTACAGAGGAAAACTTTTCTAACATAAAGAAAGAAATTCTGATGAACATAGAAGAAACCTCCAGAACTCCAAATAGACTAGACCAGAAAAGAAATTCCTCCTGTCACATAATAATCAAAACATCAAATGTACAAAACCAAGTAAAACTACTAAAAGCAATAAAGGAAATAGGTCAAGTAACATATAATGGCAGACCTATAAGAATTACACCAGACTTCTCACTAGAGACTATAAAAGTCAGAAGATCCTGGAGTGATATCATGAAGACCCTAAGAGAACACAAATGCCAGCCCAGACTAATATACCCAACAAAACTCTTAATCACTATAGATAAACAAACCAAGATATTTCATGACAAAATCAAATTTACACAATATCTTCCCACAAATTCAGCCCTACAAGGGATAATAGATGAAAAGTTCCAATACAATGAGAGAAACTACAATCTAGAAAAAACAAGAAAGTAATCTTTTAACAAACTCAAAAGAAGATAGCTACACAAACATAATTACAAGTTTAAAAACTAAAATAAAAGGAAGAAACAATTACTTCTCCTTAATACATCTTAATATCAATGAATTCAACTCCCCAATAAAAAGACATAGACTAACACAGACTGAAAACAAAAACAGGACCCAGAATTTTCTTATATACAGGAAATGCACCACAGTGGCAAAGACAGTCATTACCTCAGAGTAAAGGATTGAAAAACAATTTTCCAGCAAATGATCCCAATAAACAGGCTGGAGTAGCCATTCTAATTTTGAATAAAATTGACTTTCAACCAAAACGTATTAAAAAAGATAAGGAAGGACACTTCAAACTCGTTAATAAAACTAATAAGATGAACTCTCAATTTTGAACAACTATGCCCCAAATGCAAGTACGCCCACATTCATGAAAAAAGTCTTTACTAAAACGAAAGCACACATTGCACCTCACACAATAATAGTAGGGGATTTCAACACCCCACTCTCAGCAATGGACAGATCATAGAAACAGAAACTAAACAGAGACATAGTGGAATTAACAAAAGTTATGAACTAAATGGATCTAACGGATATCTATAGAACATTTCATCCTAAAACAAAAGAATATACCTTTTTCTTAGCACCTCATGGTACTTTCTTCAAAATAGACCATATAATTGGTCACAAAGCAGGCCTCAACAGATATAAAAGTACTAAAATAATCTCTTGCATCCTATGAGATCACCATGGACTAAGACTAGGCTTCAATAATAATAAAAAATAAATTAAAAAAAGGAAAGCCTACATATATGTGGGAACTGAACAACGTTCTACTCAATGATAACTTGGTCAAGGAAGAAATAAAAGAATAAATTAAAGATGTTTTAGAATTTAATGAAAATGAAGGCTCAACATACCAAAACTTGTAGGACACAGTGAAAGCAGTGCTAAGGGGAAAACTCGCATCTCTAAGTGTCTACAAAATAAATAAACAAACAAACAAATAAATAAATAAATAAATAAATAAAACTGCAGAGAGTATACACTAGCAGCTTGACAGTAGACATGAAAACTGTAGAACAAAAAGAAGCATCTACACCCAAGAGGAGTAGGAAGCAGGAAATAATCAAACTCAGGGCTGAAACCAACCAAGTAGAAACAAAAGGAACTATACAAAGAATCAACTTAACAATGAACTGTTACTTTGAGTAAATCAACAAGATAAACTAAACAAAGAGCATAGAGAGAGTATCCAAATTAATAAAATTAGAACTGAAAAGGGAGACATAACAACAGAAACTGAGAAAAAATTAAAAAAATCATCTGATCCTACTACAAAAGCTTATACTCAACAAAACTGGAAAATCTGGATAAAATAGACAATTTTCTAGACAGATACCAGGTACCAAAGTTATATCAGGAGCAGATAAACCATCTTAACAGTTCCATCACCCCTAAAGAAATAGCAACAGTCATTAAAAGTCTCCCCACTAAAAAATGCCCAGGACCAGATAGTTTTAGTGCAGAATTCTATCAGACTTTTAAGAAAGACCTAATGCCATTGCTCTTCAAACTATTCCACAAAATAGAAACAGAAGGAATACTACCCAATTTGTTCTATGAAGCAAAAATTAAGCTCATATGTAAACCTCACAAAGACCCAACAAAGAACGTGAACTTCAGAACAGTCTCCCTTATGAATATTAATGCAAAAATACTCAATAAAATTCTCACAAATCGAATCCAAGAACACATCAAAACAATCATTTATCATATTTAAGTAGGCTTTATCCCAAGAATGCAGGGATGGTTCAACATTTGAAAATCCATTAATGTAACCCAGCATATAAACAAACTCAAAGAAAAAAGCCACATAATCATCTCACTAGATGCTGAGAAAATATTTGACAAAATAAAACATCCTTTCATGATAAAAGTCTTAAAAAGATCAGAAATTCAAGGCCCATACCTAAACTTAGTAAAAGCAACGTAGAGCAAACCAGTAGCCAACATTAAACTAAATGGAGAGAAACTTGAAGCAACTCCACTAAAATGAAGGACTAGACAAGGCTGCCTACTCTCTCCATACCTATTAAATATATTACTGGAAGTCCTAGTTAGAGCAATTAGACAACAAATAGAAGTCAAAGGGATACAAATAGAAAAAGAAAAAGAAAAAAAATAATCACTATTTGCAGATGATATGATATTATACTTAAGTGACCCAAAAAATTCCACCAGAGAACTCCTAAACCTGATTAACAACTTCAGCAAAGTAGCTGGTTATAAAATTAACTCAAACAAATCATTAGCTTTCCTCTACTGGAAAGATAAACAGGCTGAGAAAAAAATTAGGGAAATGACACCCTTTACAATAGTCAAAAATAATATAAAATACCTTGGTGTGAATCTAACCAAGCAAGTGAAAGAATGACAAGAATTTCAAGTCTCTGAACAAAGAAATTGAAGAAGATGTTACAAGATAGACAGATCTCCCATGCTCATGGATTGGCAGGATTAATATAGTAAAAATGGCCATCTTGCTGAAAGCAATCTACAGATTCAGTGTAATCCACATTAAAATCCCAACTCAATTCTTCAGAGTTAGAAAGAAAAATTCTCAAATTAATTTGGAATAACAAAAAAAACCCAGGATAGCAAAAACTATTCTAAACAATAAAAGATTTTCTGCAGAAGTCACCATCCCTGACCTCAAGCTCAGTAGAGCAGTAACAGAGCAATAGTGATAAAAAAAAACAAACTGCATGGTATTAGTACAGAGACAGGCAGAAAGATCAATGAAATAGAATTGAAGACCCAGAAATGAACCCACACACCTATGGTCTTTGACAAAGGAGCTAAAACTGTTCAGTGGAAAAAGGACAGCATTTTCAACAAATGGTGCTGTTTCAACTGGAGGACAATGTGTAGAAGAATGCAAATCAATCCATTCTTATCCCCTTGTACAAAGCTCAATCCAAGTGAATAAAGGACATTTACATAAAACTAGATACACTGAAACTAGTAGAAGAGAATGTGGGGAAGAACCTTGAATACTTGGGCACAGGGGAAAAGTTCCTGAACAGAATACCAATGGCTTATGCTCTAAGATCAAGAAGTGACAAATGGGACCTCATAAAATTGCAAAGTTTCTGTAAGGCAAAGGACAGTGTCAATAGGACAAAAGGGTAACCAACAAATTGGGAAAAATCTATACCACATTCAATAGAGGGCTAATATCCAATATATACCAAGAACTCAAGAAATTAGATTCTAGACTTTGGGACCATAAAATGATAGCTTGGCTTCTGGTGGAGCATTGGCTAGAGATGGCCGAAGACCCAACAAGGGATGGCATACATTTAGCCACACTGCCAGAATCTGGGCCCCTGACATGCAGCCCGAAGACCTCCATTGATCTGCACCTATCATTCCTGTAGGGTAATGCCCCTACAACCCCTCCCAAAGAGAGTTTTGTCACCTTGTACAAGAAGAGGTTGTGACTACAGGCCTCAGGGCCTCAAGAGATCTCCATATTAATGAGATACCTATAGGCTAAAGGCCATAACCAATTAAGCATTCCTCCCCAGACTCTCCTCCCTCCCTATTTAGTCAGGCCAGCCCTGTTAACCAGGGAAGGTGGGGGGGCAGCCAGATTCATTTTCCGCCATGACAATAAACCTTTTAAAATCATGGACTTCCTCATGTCTTTGGGGCCACACCATAGGGAATCATGAGGAAGGCCTTTGACTACTGAGCTGCTGCTTAACCTGCCACTAGAAGACTTCTCTACATTTCTGCTGTAGAGCCAGCCAATTCAAGCAAGCTAGCCAAACAAACCAAGCTAGTGCTGTAACCAAGAATCTCTCACCCGACACATGCTGCTGGAGCTTCTGCTCCCTCTAGGTTGCAGGCGGGTCCAGCCTGTATGCCCACTCAGTATCAGTCCTAAGAAAAGACCACTGGTCCACATCTAGCCACTTAGGCCCAGAGATGCGCCCCCCCTCAGAAGCTCTGTCCCCAAGGGACTTTAGGCTTACATCTCAGCACACCCAGGTGTAGTTTGGAGGGTTCTCTCAGCCCAGTATATGCTCAGTGCTTTGAGGGAACTCAGTTAAAAATTCCCATGCTTCTGCCTCCATGAGCTGTGACAGACATGCAGGAACCACAACATAGCCCAACAGGACCCACACCCACACTTGAGTTACAGCCCCACACCAGATAGCCAAATATCCCTATTAAAAATAGAGTACAGAGCTAAACAAAGAATAATCAACTGAAGAAACATGAATAGCAGAGAAGCACCTAAAGAAATTTTCAGCATCCTTAGTCATCAGGAAAATGCAAATCAAAACAACCCTGAGATTCTACCAAACATCAGTCAGAATGACTAAGATCAAAAGTTCAGGTGATAGTAGATGCTGGTGAAGTGTGGAGAAAGAGGGACACTCCTCCATTGTTGGTGGAATTGCAAGCTGGTGCAACCATTCTGGAAATCAGTTTGGCAGTTCCTCAGAAAATTGGACATAGAATTACCTGAGGACCCAGCTATACCACTCTTGTGTATATAGCCAGAAGATGCTCCAACATATAAAAAGGACATATGCTCCACTATGTTCACAGCAGCCTTATTTCTAATAGCCAGAAGCTGGAAAGAACCCAGATGTTTTTCAACAGAGGAATGGATACAAAAAATGTGGTGCATTTACACAATGGACTATTAGCTATTAAAAACAATGAATTTAAGAATTTCTTAGGTAAATGGATAGATTTAGAAAATATTATCCTGAGTGAGATATCCCAATCACAAAATAATACACATGGTATTCACTCACTGATAATTGGATATTATCACAGAAGCTCACAATATCCAAGATAAAACTCTCGTAGAAGAAAGATCAAATTGTGAATGCTTCAGTCCTTCTTAGAAAGAGCAACACAATACTCAGGAGAGCGAATAGGGAGACAAAGGGTGGGATAGAAACAGAAGGAGGGGCCGTCTGAAGGCTGTTCCACCTGGGTATTCACTCGATGTGCAGTCACCAAAGGTAAACGCTGATGTGAATGTCAGGAAGTGCATGCTGACAAGAACCTGATAGAGCTGTCTCCTTAGAGGTCTGCCAGAGTCTGACATATTAAGAGGCAGATGCTCACAGCTAACTAGTGATCTGATCAAGGGGTTCCCAATGGAAGAGAGAAGACTGAAGGAGATGAAAGGGTTTGGGGCCCCATGGGCAGACCAACAATACCAACCAAACAGAACTCCCAGGGTCTAAAGCGCCAGCCTGGGAGCACATAGGGAGAAACTCATGGCTTCATCTGTATATGTAGGGGAAGATGATCTTGTTGGGCATAAGTGAGAGGAGATTATTGGTCTCATGAAGCCTGGAAACTCAGTGTTGGGGAATTTGAGTGTGGGGAGGTTGCAGTGGGTGGGTAAGTGGGGGCACATCCTCATGGAAGCAGGAATAGGGAGGATAGAAATAGGGGGTTCCTGGATGGGGGGAATGGGGAAAGGATATAACATCTGAAATATAAATAAAATATCCAATAAAAAATGTGACAATGATGTTGAGGTATAGATCTCCAGAATAGATGGCTTATGGCTGGAGTGTGAGTGGGGAAGGACCCAGTTTTCTTTAAAGAAAAATGAACAGGCTGGCCACTGAGAGACTGAGAGATTAACCAGGCTCCAGACACTAATTGGGCTTTTTTTCTTTCTTTTTTTTTTTTTTTTTTTTTTTTTTTTTTTTTTTTTTTTTTTTTTTTTTTTTTTTTTTTT
>JANHMN010000009.1:13081257-13117850 GCA_030674055.1 Rhabdomys pumilio | reverse complement strand
TTTTTTTTTTTTTTTTTTTTTTTTTTTTTTTTTTTTTTTTTTTTTTTGCAGGAGTGTCATAAGGGTGGAAGCAGAAATGGCAGTACTGGGGAGTAAGTAGATCTAAATGCACTATGTGAAATTCACAAATAATCAATAAATGATTACATTGGGAAAAAAGAGCTCTCTCTCTCTCTTTCTCCCTTTCACCCCTTCATCTGCCCTCTGTCCCCCTGCCTATCTCTTTCCCTTCCTGCTTTTTGGCTTGGAAGAACATTTATGGAAAAAGCTCATCCTTTGGGTAAGAGATATGGATTTCCTCTTCTGGGGCTTGCAGGAACAACAGAAAAGCAGCTGTCAGGACACAGATAAAAAGTATTCTAGGAAAGAGAGCTAAACATCCCACTTGGGTTTGGAAAAGCTTAAAAAAGAGATAGACTAGTTAGGTAGAATGACAGAGAGAGAAAGAGATTTCTAAAGAGCTAAGTTTAGTTGTAGTATCATGATAGCAAATAGGTATATTTTATGTAGTTCAGAAAATAAAGTTACCTTAATCTAAGCTAGGCAGTTTTCATTTCAGTTTTTGCCTCTATGTGCCCTCCCCCTAGCCTTGAGCATGCCTGATGTCATTTACCACAGTAGACCTAAACAATAGGACCCAGGAGGAACTACCTGCCTTGGCAGCCTGCAGTCTGCTACAGGAGCTAAGAAGAATAGACTGCCTGCTGAACTTGCATTTAGTTACAACTGGACTGTGATCCCCTCATCCACATTGGCTGAAGTGAGAAGTTCTAGTGGTTGGGGTGGTGTTTCCCCTTTATATTTGAAAGCAGAATATTAAATTTCGGGCTTTGATCAGAATACTTTGTTTTGGTTCCATGTTTTCTCTCGCACTCCATTCCCCTTTCATTCCCAACCTTCCTTTCAGGTGAACCTGGTTACCCGTAGCTGCAGACACCTCCGGAGTCTTCATCTGTATAAATATTTGTTTTTCATGGTCTATCATTTTTTTTAATTTGCATAAACACACATACCCATACATGCATACATATATACATACACATATAAATGATAGTCAAACAATAAAATGCATTCAAAATGTATGGGGGTGTTGGGAAGAGTGGGAGGAAGGAGAGAAAGGGGAAAGCTAAGCAAGTACAGTGTTCATACATGAAATTCTCAAAAAAGAAATCCAGCTCTTCAAAATGTTCAACAGACCAACCAGCACTTCACAATATGAAAGCAAATACGACCTTCAACCATGCCAAAGGACACCTCAACTCACTACAAACCTTGAAGATCAAAGTAAGATCAATAAAAAATTATTTCACCCAGCATACTAACACAAACCACAATAACGTTTTATAATTCAAAGTATTTCTTAGAACAAGAAAATAGATTGTCAGGAACTAAGTCAACAGAACCAGGGGTACAATGTGTGTTAATTTTTGTTTGTTTGTTTGTTTGTTTTTATCAAATCATAATTTTTACTTTTTAACACAGGGGTTATAAACACAAAAATGCAGAATGTGGGGAAGGGGATGACACAGGAATATAGATGTTCAGGGGGAGTACAGATATCTTTCAGAACAGGGTATCATCTGGGTGAAGGTTCAGGGGTCAGGTCTCTATGACTCTTCCTATGATACCCTTGTCATAATCTAATTTGGTACTATCTGCCAAAGGCTGCCTATTTACAAGGTTTATGACTACTCAGGCTGGTAGATTTCAACAAAAGCTGCCTGTTTACAATAGTTTATAGCCTCCTGTTTCAGTGTTTTTCCAAAGAGATCCAAGTCTTCATGTTAGCAGGCATATATGTCCGGCCTATTTCTGATTTTAGGCTTATGGTTGATTTTAGGCCTTCAGTGTATAAGCAGGGCTGCCCCTGACATCTCCTCCCTTCTCCAAGTATAGAAGGGCTATGGTGATTCTAATCTTAATAAGGCGGTGATAGAGGCCTGACCTCTAGTAATTAAAGAAGACATTGTAATGGCTCCAGTCCTCCTGTTGTTGTCCAGTGAGGCATAAGGGCCATACCCGTCCCGATGTCTTTTTCCTGGAGAGGGGATACTTTTGACATCTATCCCTATGCATTCAGGCTTGTCCCTCAGGGAACCCAGAAACATATTTTTAACTTTTATTTATATTCCCTTGCAGTGCTTAGCCTCGCAGCCTCAGCAAGAATTCAGATCGCCATGCCCCTTCTCTTTTAATTGACCATTATGGGAAAAGTCACTGAAGGAAAAAGCTGTGGGCCAGGCAGCCACCCACTGTTCACCAAGAAGAGGTCACTGAAAAACCCTTCCTTAACCAGTGGGGCAGGCCTGTGTCTCATCCTTCATCTGAGGTGCAATGGGAACTCGAGCCCTCCCAGATATTAGAAGGTGAGAGCAACCTAGTGTCAGGTCTCGAGGTGCAATGGGAACTCGAGCCCTTCTCAAGCCCGGACTAGGCTCCCAAGGGTAGCAAGGAAATGACGAGCGCCCATCTCTCGTGCAATGGAGTTATAGCTCCCGGAGGTGCAAGGGCCGCCCGAAGGGATTCAGAAAAGATAGTGACTTTGCTCAGACAGGTCTTTTGGTCGATCCTTCATCATAGCTATCCAAAAAGCAGCAGAATTGCCCTGCTCCAGTGCTACAAGTGCCTGCGCAATCACCACCCTATCCTGTTGGCGCTGTGCCTTAAGTCTACAAGTTAGCCAGAGCGTGAGCACCAGACCGCAGCAGAGCACGGCTCCAAAAAGTCCCACCCCCACCCATTCCTTAAAATAAGAAAAGATGGAGGAGATCCAGGTAGATAATCCCTCTGTTAGGGTCAAGTCCAATAGAATTCACTTCAATAATGGCAAATATAAAGTTGGATACATTGACTAGTTCTATTGGGAGAAGGGATAACAGTAAAGCACAAACTTCCTTTTATCATATAGGTATTGTTGGTAATAACTGCATGGCTTTGCTCATCTAGTGGGATAAATGCAAGGCCCAGAGTCCTATTCGTTGTGAAAAAACGCGGGAACACCTATGTGCATTATGCATAACTGGCATGGGTAGCGGGAAAGTGTTCATGATTGCCCATCTCTGAGCTCCCATAGCACTAGGAACTTGAAGGAGGAAGCAGGTTATCAGCAGGCTGAAGTTCAGCATCTTGGTCCAATTCAGGTCCCTTTTTTGCATCTTGGTCAGGCTCGATCACTCTTCTCGTCAGTCTTGCTGGAATCCAGAACGGGACTTCCTCGCCCTGAGGGAAAACACAAACAGCTCCCCTGGATCTTATTAAAATAGGATCCGGTCCTTTCCACTCTTTAGATAACACATCCTTCCATTTGACCAACTCCTTAGGTCGAGCAGGCTCTGAGCAATGACGATCGGCCGCAGAATGGCCTTGCTCGTCTAAATTCAAATAATTGAGAGTAAATAGGGCCATAGAAATGGCCACCCTAGGGCCAGGGAGAGGAAAATCCTTCAGACCCCCTCTTTGTTTAGTCAAATAAGTTTTTATGGTGCGGAGGGGACGGTCTTTCTTAATGGGGGCCTAGCCTGAGGCCTCTTACCTCCATTATCATCTGGGTGATATCTTTCTGCCTCATATCTGACAGCCTCCTCCTCCAGATCCGCCTCATCGGCAGGATCTAAAGTATCAGTGTCAGACAAACCATCAGAGCTGTCTGATTCGTCCAGATCTAGTCCCTCTAAGGATGGATAGAGGCAGTCTCCATCTTTAGTTTCTTGTTTATTAGTTGATTCTTTTCCTCTCTTATCGAGAGGATCCTTGCTAGCCTTTTTTGTTTGAGTACTCTGTTTTTTACGTGCACCTAGTCTCTCACTACGTTCGGTTTCTGACATGCTGTCCTGAACGGTTTCTAGCGTAAGCTGTCCCTTTCTCACTACTGTTTTACAATTCTCATCTTGCAAGCAGTTTTTCACCAGTTTCCAAATTGCTACCGTGCCCATTCTCAAATCATTGCTATCACGATGCCTTTCTAGGTCTTTACCCAGCTTGTTCCAACAGGGGAGGGCCAACGACCCTGAGACTGCGAACCAGGGAGCAACGCGATCCACCTCCTTCATGAAATTCCTCAGCGTCCGTTGATCAACCTTTATGTCGCGATGTTTCAAGACCGTCTCTAAGGTGGTGAGGACAGAGTGAGACGAACCCATGACGGCTGCGGCTTATCTACGTCCGACTGAACACCGTCTCAGAGAACCGTAAGATCCGGCCCGCGGCTTATCTACGTCTGCCTTACAGCTGGCTCAGAACTGAAAACGAAAGCGGTCCTCGAAAGCGGCTTATCTACGTCCGTCTTACTGTTGGAGGGTAAAGGCTGGGTGTTGTTAATAGGACGCTTTATCAATCTTAGCCAGCGGTGTTCACACAATAGGCACCACGAAAACAAAGCAATAAAAGGAGCAAAACGAGCACTGTAAAAATGACAGCAAAAATGAGCCCAAAACACTCAAGGACAGACATACCTCTCGGAACTTACTGCTGCAGTTCTGAATCCTCCTCTAACGAGGGGCTCTCCAAGGTGCTGGCGATGTCAAGGCGTTCCCGGGTTTCAGCACCAGATGTCCCGCACTACCTCCCACCAGCAGGAAAGACGCGGTACACACAGGATCCTTCTGCAGATGAAGCTTTAGTGCATCTTGAGAGCGAGATCACAAGCTTCTTCAAGCAACGAGAAGTGGAGAGCCCCAAGGACAGAAAACCCATCCCTTATATAGAGCCTAACGCTCGCTTAGGACGTGGCAGCTCCTGACAGGCTCCCGCGGTCTCAGACCAGTTAACGTATGGCCTGGGCACACTCGAGCCAGGAAGGGGTGACTCGTAGGCATATGCGCACATTCTTGTTTACTCTACCTAGGACGTGAGCATGTGCACACACCGTAATGTAATGGTGGAGCCGCTTCCCACATCGCCAGACAGAGGGGGTTCTGGGTGGCCCCTCTCTGCTTGGTCTAGAGGTGGAAGCCCCCTCTTTTAGGATGGGTGGAGATGGGACTTAGGAACACCCTGGATAGAGAAATAACCTTATCTAGAGTCTCGTGGTCCTCCAAAGCTAACATATGATAACATATCTGATTAGATTTTGCTATCAGATTATCTATCAGTTGTTTACCAAAGTTAGTCAGCCTATTTAAGGCCCAGGGACCAAAGGAAATAAGCAAAAACAACCCAATTAATAATCCCAAGATGGAAAGAAGTAGGGTTAACAATCATGGAGAGGTTGAAGACCAATTCTTGTACAAGCTCTCCTTTTTCTCTTTCTCTCTCTGTCTTTTCTCAAGACCTTCTCTGGCCTTTTTCATGCTCTCTTTAATCATCCCTGTTTTGTCTATGTAAAAGCAGCATTCTTCTTTAAGGGCTGTACACAGTCTAGAGCTGTTTACAGTCTTTTCTATTGTAAAAGAGAAAATCAGGTCCAATAAAGTCCTATGGAATTTTTGGGGATCGCATCAAACAGAGAAATGAGGAATTTCTTCAGATTAGTGATGTCAATCTACAGCTATTTGATGTCCTTGTCAAAGGCCCATTGGAGGTCTGAGTAGTATAAGTCCAGAGGCCAGCATCAGGATTAGAACTCCTATTAGCAGACATCACAGGTGATTAATTTTTACCTGGAATAGAAAAAAGAAAAGAATTCTCAGGGAAACTTCTCTTCTCTGGATGACAATTGTTATTCATCTTATTTACAATTGGGCCTAGTTTTGGGGAGGTATCTATTTAATTCATTAATTTTTTGGTGGCCATTTAGTTGTGCCTTCTGTGGTATTAAACAGTCATATCAATCCTCGGTCCCATATAGGAATTGGGTCCTGGCCATTCCATTTAAGGGTAAAAAGGTCCTTCCACATAGTTGTGTCTTAGTTTTTATTGGTCTCAGCGATGCCAGAGGCAATCAGCGGCAGATTTGCTGTGGGTTTTCAGTTTTAGAAAGTTAAGAGTAAACAAGGCATGCTCCTTCCACCCTCAAAGAGTCATAAAGACAATATTTAAAGAAATATAATTTATTATTAATAATCTCTTTTATCAAAGGACTATTATAAAACAGCCAACAATTAATCAATCTATATAATATATCAATTAGTGAGAGCTTCTTCTATTTTTTGTAAAATTACTCCTCTTTTGTCAATTAATTGTTGAAGGAAATTAAGATTTGCATCTCTCTTAAGATTATTAAACAGAGACATAAATTCTTTTGTGAAGAGCTTAAATTAAGATCTTAACCAATAAGCATCTCTTGGAAACTTTTGAAAATCATTTGAAATAAGTAAACTATGTTTGTTTGTTTGTTTCTTTCTTTCTTTCTTTTTTTTTTTTTTTTTGCCAGACCAATTATCTGTTATTTCTTTTTTATTGGATATTTTATGTATTTACCTTTCACTATTATCTCCTCTTCCTTTCTCCCCCAAAACCCTTTCTCATACCCCCTCTTCCAATTTTTATGAGGATATGCTCTCATCATTCTCCCAATCCCACCTCCCTGCTCTCACAACACTAGGGATTCAAACTTTCGGGGACCATGGCCCTCCACTTCTACTGTTGCCTAATGAGGCTACCCTCAGTTACCTATACAAGTGGAGCCATGAGTTCCTCCCTTTATGTTTTTAGGCTGGAGTTTTAGTCCCTGGGAGCTCTGATTGAGTATTATGCTACTCCTTCTAAAATAAAACCAAAGCACCTACATGTGTCTATGCATTGTGTCTTAGGTATTGTGAGCTTTTGGGCAAATATCCACTTATCAGTGAGTGCATGCCATGTATGTTCTTTTGTGATTGGGTTATCTCAGTCAGGATGATATTTTCAAGCTCCATCCATTTGCCTAAGAATTTCATGAACTCATTGTTTTTAATAGCTGAGTAGTACTCCATGGTGTAAATATACCACATTTTCTGTATCCATTCCTCTGTTGAAGGACATCTGGGTTCTTTCCAACTTCTGGCTATTATAAATAAGGCTGCTATGAACATAGTGGAGCATGTGTCCCTGTTGTATGTTGAGACATCTTTTGGGTATATGCTCAGGAGTGGTATAGCTGGATCCTCAGGTAATACTATGTTCAATTTTCTGAGGTACCGCCAGACTGATTTCCATAGTGGTTGTGCCAGCTTACAATCCCACCAACAATGGAGGAGTGTTCCTCTTTCTCCACATCCTCGCCAGCATCTGCTGTCACCTGTGTTATCAATCTTAGCCATTCTGAGTGGTGTGAGGTGAAATCTCAGTGTTGTTTTCATTTACATTCCCCTGATGGCTAGGAATGTTGAACACTTCTTTAGGTGCTTCTCAACCATACGAGATTCTTCAGTTGAGAATTCTTTGTTCAGCTCTGTATACCATTTTTAATAGGGTTATTTGATAGTCTAGAGTCTAATTTCTTCAGTTCTTTGTATACCTTGGATATTAGCCCTCTATCAGTTGTAGGATTGGTAAAGATCTTTTCCCAATCCATTGGTTGCTGCTTTGTCCTATTGACGGTGTACTTTGCTTTACAGAAACTTTGCAGTTTTATGAGGTCCCATTTGTCAATTTTTGATCTAAGAGCGCAAGCCAATGGTGTTCTGTTCAGGAACTTGTCCCCTATGCCCATGTGTTCAAGGCTTTTCCCTCTTTTCTCTTATATTAGTTTCAATGTAGCTGGTTTTATGTGGAGATCCTTGACCCACTTGGAGTTGAGCTTTGTACAAGGAGATAAGTATGGATCAATTTGCATTCTTCTACATGCTGACCTCCAGCATGTAGAAGCACCATTTGTTGAAAATGCTGTCTTTTTTTCACTGGATGGTTTTAGCTCCTTTGTCAAAGATCAAGTGACCATAGGTATGTGGGTTCATTTCTGGGTCTTCAATTCTATTCCATTGATCTTCCTGCCTCTCTCTGTTCCAATACCATGCAGTTTTTATCACTATTGCTTTGTAGTATAGCTTGAAATCAGGGATGCTAATTCCCCCAGAAGTTCTTTTATCACTGAGAGTAGTTTTCGATATCTTGGGTTTTTTGTTATTCCAAATAAATTTTAGAATTGCTCTTTCTATCTCTATGAAGAATTGAGTAGGAATTTTGATGGGGATTGAATGAAATCTGTAGATTGCTTTTGGAAAGATGGCCATTTTTACTGTATTAATCCTGCCAATCCATGAACATGGGAGATCTTTCCATCTTCTGAGATCTGTTTCGATTTCTTTCTTCAGGGGCTTGAAGTTTTTGTCATACAGGTCTTTTACTTGCTTGGTTAGATTCACATCAAGGTATTTTATATTATTTGTGACTATAGTAAAGGGCGTTACTTCCATAATTTCTTTCTCAGCTCGTTTATCTTTTGAGTAGACAAAGGCTACTGATTTGTTTGAATTAATTTTATACCCAGCCACTTTACTAAAGTTGTTTATTATGTTTAGGAGTTTTCTGGTGGAAGTTTTGGGGTCACTTAAGTATACTATCATATCATCTGCAAATAGTGAAATTTTGACTTCTTCCTTTCCAATTTGTATCCCTTTGACCTCCTTTTGTTGCCTAATTGCTCTGGCTAGGACTTCCAGTACTATATTGAATAGGTAGGGGGAGACCGGGGAGCCTTGTCTAGTCCCTGATCTTAGTGGGATTGCTTCAGGTTTCTCTCCATTTAGTTTGATGTTGGCTACTGGTTTTTTGTATATGACTTTCACAATGTTTACATATGGATATTGAATTCCTGATCTTTCCAAAACTTTTATCATGAAGGGGTGTTGAATTTTGTCAAATGCTTTCTCAGCATCTAGTGAGATGATTATGTGGTTTTTTTTCTTTGATTTTATTAATATAGTGAATTACATTAATGGACTTCCATATTTTGAACCAACCCTGCATTCCTGGAATAAAGCCTACTTGATCATGATGGATAATTGTTTTGATGTGTTCTTGGATTCTGTTTGCGAGAATTTTATTGAGTATTTTTGCTTCGATATTCATTAGGGAGATTGGTCTGAAGTTCTCTTTCTTTGTTGGGTCTTTGTTTGGTTTAGGTATGAGCATGATTGTGGCTTCATAGAATGAATTGGGTATTGTTCCTTCTGTTTCTACTTTGTGAAATAGTTTAAAAAGAATTGGTATTAGGTCTTCCTTGAAGGTCTGATAGAATTCTGCACTGAAGCCATCTGGTCACGGACTTTTTTTGGTGAGTAGACTTTTAATGAATGCTTCTATTTCTTTCAAGTTTATGGGACTGTTTAGATGGTTTATCTGCTCCTAATTTAACATTGGTAACTGGTACTTGTCTAGAAAATTGTCCATTTCATCCAGATTATCCAATTTTGTTGAGTATAGGCCTTTGTAGTAGGATCTGATGATTTTTTGGATTTCCTCGGGTTCTGTTGTTATGTCCCCCTTTTCAGTTCTGATTTTATTAATTTGAATACTGTCTCTCTGCCCTCTGATTAGTCTAATTATCTATCTTGTTGATTTTCTCATAGAACTAGCTCCTGGTTTTAATGATTCTTTGTATAGTTCTTTTTGTTTCTATTTGGTTGATTTCAGCCCTGAGTTTAATTATTTCTTCCTGTCTACTCCTCTTGGGTGCATTTGCTTCTTTTTGTTCTGGAGCTTTCAGGTGTGTTGTCAAACTATTAGTGTATGCCCTCTCCAGTTTCTTTTTTGTAAGCACTTAGAGCTATGAGTTTTCCTCTTAGTACAGCTTTCATTGTGTCCCATAGGTTTTGATATGATGTGTCTTCGTTTTCATTGAATTCTAAAAAGTCTTTAATTTCTTTCCTTATTTCTTCCCTGACCACATTATCATTGAGTAGAGTATTATTTAATTTCCATGTGAGTGTGGGCTTTTCCTTGTCTTTGTCATTATTAAAAACCAACCTTAGACCATGGTGATCTGATAGGATGCAGGGGATTATTTCGATTTTTTTATATCTGTTGAGGCCCTTTTTGTGACCAATTATATGGTCTATTTTGGAGAAGGTACCATGAGGTGCTGAAAAAAAGTATATTCTTTTGTTTTAGGGTGAAATGTTCTATAAATGTCTGTTAAGTACATTTGGTTCATAATTTCTGTTAGTTTAACTGTATCTCTGTTTAGCTTCTGTTTCATTGATATATCCATTGCTGAGAGTGGGGTATTAAAGTCTCCCACAATTATTGTGTGAGGTGCAATTTTTACTTTGAGCTTTAGTAAGGTTTCTTTTATGAAAGTGGGTGCTCTTGTATTTGGCGCATAAATGTTAAGTATTGAGAGTTCATGTTGGTTGACTTTTCTTTTAACGAGTATGAAATGTCCTTCCTTATCCTTTTTGATGGCTTTAAGTTGAAAGTTGATTTTATTCGATATTAGAATGGCTACTCCAGCTTGTTTCTTAGGACCATTTGCTTGAAAAATTGTTTTCCAGCCTTTTACTCTAAGGTAGTGTCTGTCTTTGTTATTGAGGTGGGTTTCCTGTATGCAGCAAAATGTTGGGTCCTGTTTGCGTATCCAGCCCTTTAGCCTATGTCTTTTTATTGGGGAATTAAGACCATTGATGTTAAGAGATGTTAAGGAGAAGAGATTGTTGCTTCCTGTTATTTTTGTTAATACTGGAGGCATTGTTTGTGTGATTATTTTCTTTTGGGTTTATTGGAAGAGGCTTACTTTCTTGCTCTTTCTGGGGTATAATGGCCCTCCTTGTATTAGTGTTTTCATGCTATTATTCTTTGTAGTGCTGGGTTAGTAGAAAGATATTTTGTAAATTTGGTTTTGTCATGAAATATCTTGGTTTCTCCATCTATGATAATTGAGAGTTTTGCTGGGTATAATATCCTGGGCTGGCATTTATGTTCTCTTAGGGTCTGTATGACATCTGTCCATGATCTTCTAGCTTTTAGAGTCTCTGGTGAAAAATTTGGTGTAATTTTGATAGGTCTGCCTTTATATGTTACTTGGCCTTTTTCTCTTACAGCTTTTAAAATTCTTTCTTTGTTATGTGCATTTTGTGTTTTGATTATTATGTGGCAGGAGGTATTTCTTTTCTGGTCTAGTCTATTTGGCGGTCTGTAGGCTTCTTGTATGATTATGGGCAACTCAATCTTTAGATTAGGGAAGTATTCTTCTATAATTTTGTTGAAGGTATTTATTGGCCCTTTAAGTTGGGAATCCTCACTTTCTTCTATACCTATTATCCTTAAGTTTGGTCTTCTCATTGTGTCCTGAATTTCCTGGATGTTTTGTGTTAAGAACTTTTTGCATTTTGTGTTTTCTTTGACAGTTGTGTTAATATTTTCTATGTTATCTTCTGCACCTGAGATTCTCTCTTCTATCTCTTGTATTCTGTTGGTGATGCTTGTATCTATGACTCCTGATTTCTTTCCCAGATTTTCTATATCCCTGGTAGTCTCCCTTTGTAATTTCTTAATTGTCTCTACTTCCATTTTTATGTTCTCGATGGTTTTGTTAAATTCCTTCACCTGTTTGGTTGTGTTCTCTTGTAATTCTTTAAGGTTTTTTTGTGTTTCCTCTTTAAGGGCTTTCACCTGTTTATCTGTGTTCTCAATTTCTTTGAGCGTGTTACTTATGTCCTTCTTAAAGTTTTCTATCATCATCATTAGAAGTGATTTTAGGTCTGACTCTTGCTTTCCTGGTGATATAGGTAATTCAGGACGTTCTAAGTTGGGAGAACTAGGTTCTGATGAACCCAAGTACCCTGGGTTGTTGATGCTTGTCTTCTTGCACCTGCCTTTAGCCATCTGGATCTCCTTGGTGCTACCTGAGCTGTCTTTGACTGGAGCCTTGTCTTTCCTATTATCTTGGTTGTGTCGGAACTGTTTGGGATGGGTGTTGCTGCTGGGGTTAGAGCTGAGGTCCAAGATCTGCTCAGTGATCAAGTGGAAACAGGAAGGAACCAGTGCTCTGGGCCAGGAGTGAATTCCTGGGTCCCTGCGGGTCCTGGTTACTCCCTGTTTGGATAGAGTATTGCTGTCTCCTGACCTGAGATACTGCCCAGGTTAGAACTCCTGGGCACCCTGCCACCTCTGGGTTTTGAGAGATTGGGTACAGAGGATCTGCTCTGTTCTCAGGCCCAAACAGGAAGGAACCCGGCATTCTTGCCCGGGAGTGAATCCCTGGGTCCTGGTGGGCCCCAGCCACCCTCCACTTGGTGTGAGTGTTGCTGCCTCCTTACCTAAGACACTGCCTGGGTTAAAGCTCCTGATAGCTGGCTTCCTATGGGTTCTGTGAGATTGGGTGCAGAGCTATCTTCCAGGATCTGCTGACTGCTCAGGCCCAGACCAGAAGGTACCAGTGCTCCAGGCCAGGAGTGAATTCCTGGGACCCTGTGTGCCCCGGTTACTCCCTGCTTGGGGCGAGCACTGCTGAGTCCTTACCTTAGATACTGCCCGGGTTAGAGCTCCTGGTAGCCCCATTTCATCTAGGTTTTGTGAGGTTGGGTACAGAGCTGCCACTGGTGATTTCACTCAGTGCTAGGGCCCAGACCACTATAAATATTATATAATTTAAATAGCTACAAGTTTCAGGTCTTTAAGATATCCTATCTCAAAATAATAATAATAATAGTAATAATAATAATAATAGTTATAACAATAATTTATAATATTGTCTCATAATATAATTAGTATTACTACTAATGATGATGATAATAATATATAAATTAGTAGTAGTCATTGTATAGAGTGAAAAACTATTAAAATCATTTTATAAAATGTATATAGTCTTTTCTTTAGGCCTCACTTTAGAGGACATGGAAAATTTCTCTGAAACAAGCAAAAAGGTAGACTGACCAGTTTCAGGAACCAGCTAATCACAAAGGGAAGAGAAGAATCCAAGTTATCTAGGTGGTGCTGAAAAACTAGTGTCCACGATGACAGGGCAGGGCTGTGTCCAGAACAACTGAGAAATAGTTGAGCAAATGACAGGGCAAGGCCATAGTGACATGGCAAGACCACATTTTTGAGAAGAATGAGTATACAGAGTGTTTTCCAGATGACCCTAACTCACTTAGCTTGGGTTCCTCTGGAATTTTCAGCTATTTTTATGTTTTGTTTCCTTGGTAACCTCCTCACCCTCCTTTGTTTGTGGTTCTGCTCAATATAAGCCCTCTACTCCCAGCCCACAAGGTCGACACTCCTCTGCCCCTATGTGGGCCACAAGTCTCTGCCTCAGTTGACTGATCCCAAAATATACCTCTTGCTATTGCATCAAGAATGATGTCTTGTGAGTTATTGGGGTGACCGTGAATTCCTGAGGCTTGAGGGAGGTCCTCCATTCCTGGGGGGGAGGGGGTGTCTTACAATTGTATTAGTAGTTGTCATAATAGTAGTAGTAAGGTAGGTGGAGTCTGAAGGAAGGACTTTACTTCTGATTATGAAAAATAATAAACTACCTACCTCTAGACAAATAATAGTGTTTAACAGTCCTGTTCTTTTCTCTCTTTTTATCTTTAAGGCACCATGTTTAAATTAGATACTATTAACTGGTAAACTCATACAGCTCTGGCTTCATAGAGCCCTCAGGTTGTTGGTAACTGCATTTATGGAGGGCTGTTTAGGACCTGTCTCAAATTTGGGGATTGTGTTCAGGTCTGTAATCTCAGATTCAAGAGGCCAGGGCAGGGGCAAGAGTTCAAGCCCAGCCTGAACTGCAGAATAAAATTATCAGTCAAAAGGCCAAAGAAAAGAAGGAAAAGAAAGGGAAGAAAAAGATTAGAAAAGAAAAAGAGCAAAGGAATAAAAAACAGGAAGAGAAAAAAAGGAACAGAAAGAAATATTTGAGAATATTGATTTCATGATTCAAAAGTAGAGGGTTAACATTACTCACACATTTCCTAGTTTATAAACTTGATTAACTTTAATATTATCCCAAGCTCCTTTGTCACTCAAATTTATGATGAATAAAACATAACAGTAAGAATTGAAGGGGCAGAAGTTTCAATAGTATTCTAGAATAGGGTGGTCCACAGGCACACTACCACATTTCAATTATTCAGTGCTGGGAAGTGACCCCTATCCTTTCTGCATATTGTAAGCACTTCACAACGTGACCTATATTCCCAGTCCTGAACTTGTTTAAAGTACACTAAGTCAAAATCATGCAGCTTTAACCAGTTCATGTGGGAGCCTGGAGCTTTCATTAAGCAAGCAGGCATGATGAGACTATCATTATAGGGACTCCAATGTTCTTAACTAACATATGGGACAAGCTACACTAATGAACTTTGGTTCCTGCTTTCCAGTTCCATCTCTTCATAGTCAAATGATTCAAAATGAAAGGAAAATCCTAAGACTTTTATGGATTGTTTATGACTAGTATTGCCCAAGAAAGATGTTGTGTGTGTGCATGCTTGTGTATGTGTGTGTTGTATGTGTGTGTGCATGTTGTTGTATTACATGAAGTATTAAAATTTCAAGTGATAATGTTAAAAATTATTATTTGTGAACTCTGTTTCATTGGAAAAATATCCATGAATGTTCTTCTTTTGGATACTAAGAACTCTATGTTTATTTGTGTTCTAATCACACAGGGTAACTTAAATTCTTCCTCTAATTGTCAAGATCTGAATCACATCTGGGCAATTTGACCCTTGGCAAACAGTTTCTGGATTTCCTGTTGACAGAGTTTGTGAAAGCCCAGCTGAATTAATCTCCTGACTCAAAGCTTTCTCTACAAACATCTGACACACAGAGATCCTACATAATCCGTAATTACATAAACTGACTTGACTGCCTAATTTAATGGACACTGACATCAGCTTGCTGCAGTTTCCAGGTCTTTTCACAAGTGATTAGCCCTCATTCTTTTTTTCTTTCCATTTTCTTTATATAAGATAAGAGAAGCTTTGGGACTGTGGAAGAAAAAGAACAAAATCCATTTGCTAAATCCCCTCTACTGATAAGATAACAATGCTGGGAGTTTAAGAAAGATTTTAAGCAAGTAGTCTTCAGCTTTACAGCTTCTAGGCTAGGCTGACAGATCTTTCTTGATTTACATAACAGCTGCATTAAGGTTACTATTTTTACTTTATTTTATTTTTAATTTTTTATTAGATATTTTATTTATTTACATTTGAAATGTTATCCCCCTTTTGGGTTTGTCCCCACAAACCCCCCTATTTTATCTCCCCTCCCCCTAATTCTGTGAGGGTGCTTGTCTATTCACTCCTGCCTCACTGCCCTAGCATTCCCCATGCTAAGGCATTGAACCTTCAGAGGACAAAGGGCCTCCCCTCCCACTGATGCTATAAAAGGCAAATCCTCCAGCTGCATCTGTCCATATGCAGCTGGAGCCATGGGGCCCTACATATTCTTTGGTTGCTGATTTACTCCCTGGGAGCTCCAGGGGGGTCTGGTTGGTTGATATTGTTGTTTTTCCTATGGGTTTGTAAACCCCTTCAGCTCCTTCAGTCCTTTCCCTAACTCCTCTATTGGGGTCCCCTGCTCAGTCTGATGGCTGCCTATAAGCATCCTCATCTGTATTGAAAAGGCTCTGACAGAGCTTCTCAGGAGAGAGCTATATCAGGCTCCTGTCAGCAAGTGCTTCTTGGTAACAGCAATAGTGTCTGGGTTTGGTGTCTGCATATGGGATGGATCCCCAGGTGGGGCAGTCCCTGTATGGCCTTTTCTTCAGTGTCTGCTCCATACTTTGTCCCTGTATTTCCTTTAGACAGGAGCAATTCTGGTTTAAAATTTTGTAGATGAGTGGGTGGTCCCATTCCTCAATTGGTGACCTTGCCTAACCTCTAAATATGGTCTCTACAGATTCTCCTGACCCTTTGTTGGGGATTTTAGCTAATGTCATCTCCATTGGGTCCTGGGAGCTTCTTGTTTTCCTGGCATCTGGTACTTCTGGCAGATACTCCTAATTCTCCATCCCCCATTGCTACACACCTTTGATTTATCTTTTTATTTTATTTTTTGTTTCCAGTGAAACTCATTGTTTGTATTGCCTGGGGTTGGATCACAGCCTTTCTGAATTCTTCCTCTCATTTTGGATGGTCATTGTACTTGTATACATTTACCAGCCGTATACTTTCTCCCCGAGTATAGTCAGACTTGAATATACTCAAATCTGTTTTTACATTGGAAGTAAAATATTTCAGTGCATAGTAAATTTTGTGTGTCTTCTAGGGAATTTTAATATTTTTATTGATGTGCAGAACTTGCTAGAAAATTCATTCCTCAATTTGAAATAGTTCAACATGTTTGAGTGCAAGGATACAGATTGTTGAAAAAATGCTGAATTAAAA
Source organism: Rhabdomys pumilio (assembly GCA_030674055.1). NCBI lineage: Eukaryota > Metazoa > Chordata > Mammalia > Rodentia > Muridae > Rhabdomys > Rhabdomys pumilio. The sequence goes on along the minus strand of JANHMN010000009.1, from coordinate 13,101,657 downwards.
TTTCTCTCTTGGATGTGAGAACAAAGCTTAAAAGACTCAATAAAAAAAAAACACATGTTTCATGAAGTTCCAGAAGCCCACCATATTCACTAGGTCCCTCCCAAATGTTATACCCACTATAATCATTTAGAGAGGGAACACTGTAGAATCACTGGAGTTGTCTGAGGGATGAAGCTGGGTTTTCATGGTATCATTGATAGCCTCCCAGTTAAAGTCTTTCAAGTAACCACAATACATTCAGTGGTTCATTGAGTCAGAATTTATTGGACTTCTTGCTGGGGATGTCATAAGTGCCACGTCTGGTGTGAACAGATGTTTATTTCCTCATATCATCTCAGAAGATGCCAGTCACCACTGCTTAGGAATTCCATGTCTGGAGAATATAATTTCATTTAAATGAGACTTTTACAACTTGGATTTCATCTTCAGGAAAATAAAATAATATCTAACATTTGGTTGGAAAGCTGGTTTACACAATGCAGAAGGAAGTTGTTATTTACTGCCACAGGAGAACAAATGATTGAATAAACTATGTTATGAAAACCTAAACAAGTCTCAGACATCAAAGGAAGAACACTGTGACCTTTCAGTGTCACCCTGGTTCCTTTATAACACACCTCCTTCCTGATTATTAAGTTGTCCAAGACCAAGTCAGCTGTGTTTGTACATCATAAGTTTTTCCTATTTGAGGACTGATTAGATTTTAGATACGAAGAAGATACATGCTAGGTAATGAAAATATGCCCTGTAGAGTTTTGGCATCATCTGAGATATGGTGATTGTTACTTACAAGTGTAAGTCTGAGTTAAAGGACACCAAGATAGCAGGTAAAATATAGTCTCTGGTTGTATTAGTGGATGTCTATTGTAAAGATTTACATTTTAATCACTGCACTTAGTGGGGTAGCTCAATCCTCATCCCTGTGAAAAGAAGCCGTGCAGTACCTGGAAAGATGAGCTAAAACAAGTAGGCAGAGCAGGGATGTACTTGCCCCATCTCCTGAGACTTAGACACCAGCTCTAGCTGTTCTTACCTGTCAAAATTGCAGTCTCAAACACTTTTGGATGAGGACAGTTAGAGACAGTTGCTCATTCTTAAGCTTCAGCTCAAGAGCTACTCCAACAGTCATCTCCATTCCCAGATCTCTGGGCTAACAGAGATGCACCAACTTCACTGGTTCTCTAGTTTGTAGAAAGCTCAAGGGGTCATTCTCAGCTTCCATGACCATGTGAACAAGTTCGACAGTGAGCCTCTGCCCACATATATGTATCATCTATTATATGCCTAGTTGCATTTTTGACATATATGTATTTATCAAATACAAATATTTATTTAAACTATGTATTTATTGTAATTTTTGCACATATTATCATAGATAAGTGTAAAAACACATGTACATTGTTTTCTATCTTCCTAGAAAATCCTAATGAATACAGATATTAATTAGTTTTGTCCCTGTCTGTAAATTTATAATACTTCCTTTTATCTTCAGTTCTTGAAGACCTCACATTTCTTGAATAACTTTTCAGTCTTCTCACTTTCATTCTTAAATAGTTGAATGTTTCTTGATGTGCTAATTCAACATTTGTATAAGACCTGTGCTTTTAATTAACCAAATATCATACTCTGAAAGGTATTTACTGCTTAGCACTTTCAAACCATATTCTTGGAAGTGAAAAATTGTATGTAATCTTAATCCCCAATCTCAGAATTCAAACCTATTTTAGCCAAGATGGCTATATTTGAGTGTGTGTGGACAAAAGTGGTGCTTAAGTATTTACAAAAAGCAGTAATTTTGTATAGAGCAGAGACATTAAGGAGAGAAATGAATGCAGTTAACTAAACCAGGGTGCTGTAATTGTATACCATTATGCAAAACACTACATTAGAGAGGCTGGAGATGTCACATCTGAGGCATCTGATGCACAGGCATCTGATGATCACAGCTGATGCAGTGCCTACTCAGAGCTTGATATCCAGTAATATATAATTCATGTATGTCTCCAAAAGCCTATCATCACAGTACTGGGGATACAGAGGATGGAGGACCAGAAGTTCAAAGCCATCTTCATCTGAAAAGTAAGATCTAGGCCTGAGTTGAAGACCCTGTTGCTGAAACAATAGAAAAATCCTGTTGCTCCAGTGGCGTAGTTGCTGACTTATTAATGACAATCTGCTACTGTACACTTGAAACATGACAAGGCTGTAGAACAAATATCCTCAAAATCCACACCAGAAAGAGAGTAGGGGAAGAGAAGTCTACATCAATTTACTAATTGCACTAACCATTTTACAGTGTTCACAGATGTCAAATAATAACAGCATAGAGTTTAATATATGCAATTAATTTGCTACTTTTGCTTCAGTAACACCATAGAAACAATTACTGTGCTAATAATAATTATGTACATATATCTCTCTGTACATTCTGATGTTATAAGTATCCACTGGACAGAGACATATAGAGGGTGCCACTGGATAGAGTGAGGATGTGGGAGGAGATTTTTTGGTGAATTTTTGGCATGGCCATGGCATTCTTCCTTGTGTTGAAGCTATGTCATCTTGGAAATGGGAATTAGGTTAATTGCTCTGTGGAAGGTGGCTGATGTACTATGAGGTAAAGCAGCAAGGCCTTCTGCTCAGTATGTAGCATGTTTCTCACATTTTTTTCAGTTATATGTTACATGAGCTTACAATAAGACTGAATTCCTAGGTACACAATCCAGTACTAATAGAGAAGTTCTTTGATACCTCTGCTGCTATCAGAGTATCTAGCATTTTGTACCTGTGGAACTATCTGCTATGAGAGAGGGGGTATAAATGATGTCTGTCCATTCATAAAGTGAAAGATTTAAAAAATTACATATAGAAATGGGATGCTCAGTCTCTGATTCATTTTGAGCCTTGGTAGTTTATAAACAAGGCATAAATCAAGTATGAGAAAAAGAAAATAATTTTTCTACAATTTTCAGTACCAATTAATGCTAAGTGGTTTCTTCTTAGCTTGCTAAATGTTGCACTTTCTTGTCCATTCATAAGACAAAATCGGTTCTTCACAACACTACTATACTTTAATGTTTTATACTAATGTAATCATAACATATATGCATATATTTTCTATATTAGATAAATATTTTCATACACACATACTCATTACTTTATCCACTAATATGTGTATACATTTTAAATTTTTTGAGTTCTTAGGTTATGTGCTTAAGTTTCCAAAGAGGTTGCAAATTGATTTTTAAAAGTATTTATTTTTATCAATTTTTAATTTATTTATATGTGTCTGTATGAGTATTTGCATGTGTATGTAACATGCTTGTAGAGGCCAGAAGATGGTATCATAACCATTGAAGTCAGAGGTACATATGTTTGTGAGCCACCCTTTATAACAGGTAGGGTGTTTAGGAAGAGCAAGCAAGTACTTTTAACCATTGACCAACCTTTGAAGCTTCTCCATCATGTTTTTTGTTCTATTTCAGTAGGGTCTCTCACTGATATAGGATCTCACTGACTTGGTTACATTGTATAACCAGAATGGCCCACGGATCCTCCTGATTCCATTTACCCTTATAATCCTTGGGTTACTGAGTATACATTATCAGTTTTGGATTTTTATATGAGTGATGAATTTAGGTCCACATGTTTGGGAGGCCAGTATATAGGCCACTGAGTCATCTCCTCAAACCATCAACACTTTATACGTAGCATTCCTATCTTTTTTGAGCAATCATGTGTGAAAATTATAGTACAGTGCCTAACATATAAGAGTACACTTGGAAAGTCATAGGACCACTGACTATTAATTAATTTCTCTAAACTATTAACTTGTAACTCTGTTCGCATTAAAAACTTTCAAGGAGCTGTTTTGTTTGTCCATTCACTTGATCAATACCCAGACAAAACATCTGGTATATGCTTTGGGCAATGTCACTGGAAAAGGTGCAGGTGAAATACACAAACACACACACACACACACACACACACACACACACACACACACACACAGTGTCAGGGGCCAGCCCCAGCATGGTGGGGAAGCTTCTTCTTTCTTTTTCTTCTTGTTGGTTCTTCTTCAGGCAGAGGAGGGGGAAGAGCATCATTGGGGGGTAAGACTTGGTCTTACAAGATATTTAGGGTTGCTGTATAATAAAAGTTTACTTATCTACATATGCTACTGTAGCTGACCTGCCTTCTGTCATCCTCTGACGCCAGAAACTGCAGTTTCTGGCACTTAGCATCTCATCCCCAAAACAGCAAAGGATTAAGTAAATAGCCTTTGTACTATCTCAGCAGGAACTTCTGGGCCCAAAATTATGCCTGCTCGTCTAAGGTCGCAAGAAGAAAAAACACTTAGAGAAGTTATTAGAAAGTTTATTACTAAGTGTAAAAAGCCTCCTATGAAAACTATCTAAGGGGAAAAGTGGGAAGGTCCTAAGTGGGGAAAAGAAAAAAAAATGTAATAAATAAAAGTTTTAAGGAAAAAAATACACTCACATGTTGTTTGTATATTAATAAGTGCAAATCTATACACAGAATTTCACAGAATGTCTATATGGTCCTGTGAAAAAGACTGTTCCTAATCTTCATGAAGCCCTTATTTCCAGGTTTAACACTTCAATAAACAATAACAACAACAACAACAACAACAACAACAACAACAGAATAATATAAAGAATTCCTTGGCAGATATTTAGGTTGGAGGAACATGTGGACTATCTATTACATGGAGTGAAGGATTTTGTGTTGTTTTTACAAAATCATAATCATTTTTGTCAATAAATTCTTAGAAGCTATTTTGCAGGGTGACAGTCTGCTAGTTCAGAGAGGAAGAGAAAATACCCAGCTGAACTTCATCCTCAGGAGATGCTCCAAAACGAAGCTCTCCTTCTCCATTCCACCACCAAAACCCTCAAACAGAATGTCCCTCCTCTCCACTTCCTGTGTATCACTGTATCAGTCCTCCTGATTTACTCTCTATGGAATTTTTTTCTTTTTCTTTGTTCTTTTTTGAAATTTTTTCCAATGTTTAATTGATTGCTTGTCCTGACTCTTGACCTATGGTTAACTTTCTTTAATTCTGTTTACAACAAATAGAAAACTCTTAGATTAGTAGTATGTGCTAGGGATGAGCCACACTACAACTAGAAATGAGTTTTTGCAATAAATAACACAATCTTGAGAATCACAATATTATCAAATATCCTGCAGCATTTTTGCTATAGACTTACCTCACCCAGATTTTCATCTGGACTGTGACTTTGAATGTGACCCCTTATAGCACTTTCTCTCTCCTTAGAATACAGGATGTTTTCATCCAACACATAGATTTCATGTTTAATCCCTATACTTACGCATTCTCCAGTTGAGTTGCAGTGGGCTGGACCTTCCAGTGATATCTGAGGAGCTGCAAAATGCCATTGGTGAGAGGCAGGAGGCCAGTGTTCATCACAGTTATCTGAAAAGATGGTTAAAAGAGAGGTCAGATTCGATGGGAAAAAATACTTTACAAAGAAAAAACTTATAATATAGGCACTCTTTTTATTAACCATCTGCTCTGAAAAAGGTTGGGAACTAGTTTTCAGTCTGTGTATTTGCAGTTGCTTCTCAAAACCTTCAAGCATAGTGTGACTTTCCTTCATTGATGGAGAAAATAGAAGGTGGAGGGGTTCAAAGTCACAACACTAGTAAATAGCATAAGTAAAACTCTCAGGAATATATGTTTGACGTAATAGCCCAGTTACTCATCCTTTTCTTTAGTTGATCATTTGAGTGAAGCCTTACAGTGTGTCTGTGTTTAGCCTATGAGAGGAGAGACTCTTAAAGGGCATCATTTATTCTCTCATCTTCAGCTTCCAAGAACCTTCTAATAAATGTGACTATCAAAATAGAATAATTTTAAATTTTATACTACAACTTTTGTGTGATCAAGTAGGAAAAGTGCTACTTACAGATGTGCTCACTTATGTTACAGGAAATGAAAGAGAATAGTATCTGATCTTGTACAACCTTGAGCTGGATAGAAACTTTCATAGCTAACATTCTAGTTTTCCCTGTTGAGGTACATTCTAAGGCTGCTTTGATAACATTAAACACAATAAGGTCATGAACAAATACATGTGTTGACAACAGGGTTATATCCTTACAAGTTCACACTAATCCATAGCCACAGGACTTCAGATGCTTTATTCTTGAAAGCTCCACTCTCACTGTAAGTTTATTGTTTTACCAGTGTGCTTTCTTATCTTCCTTCGTTCAGTCACAAAGTGAGCATGTTGGCTTTGTTACAGACTGCCATCTTGACAGCAGGCTTCTCATTCTCCAGAGATTTCAGGCAAGAACTGTTTTTTATAAGTAACTCTTTTTTGGATATTCTGTTATAGCTACACAAGACAGGTTAGGGGACATAGTCATCATAAGCTGTAGGGATTTATTTTTTCGGAACCTTCCGAGAGGTGGTCTGTGTTTTTGTGGTTCTTTAGCAATGAATCTACTTCATAATAAAACTCAGGGAAAGGTATGTGAAAAGAATGGGATGGTGAATAATGAAGGTCGGGATAAGAGAAAGGACCAATCAATCAAGCAATTAGCTAATCTCACAAAGCCAACATTTTTTTCATGTTTTCATTTTGTACACAACTGATTCTCTGGGACACTGAAAAATGACACCATATCATCTAGACAGACCTTATTCAAAGCAGATTTGAAGTGTGCTCACTCAAGATACATTTAATGCAATGCTCTTGGAAAAAACTGATTTGACACTTAAAAAGAACATTTATATAAGATCATGATTGTTTATCCAGCTAATTCTTACAAAGCTGTTTTTCAGGTAATTACAGGAAAAATAATTAGAAATGTCAGGTTTAAATTCCTGTTTGTTAAGTGTGTTTAAAAATCATCTAGTTAACTGCATTTCAGGTTTCTCCCAAATGCAAACATTTAAAAATATTTGACAGAATGAAATGGTGGCGTATCCCAACTTGAGAGGAAAATCATCAGAATCATGTCAATGACAGCTTGGAGGTCCTGGGTTTTGGGGCATGCCAGCAGAAAAACTTGGGACATATGGAATTACATTACTCCTAACACAAGATGATGCTAGAGAGCTGAATGTGACTCATAAAACACTTATTAAATCAATCTCTCTCTCTCTCTCTCTCTCTCTCTCTCTCTCTCTCTCTCTCTCTCTTTTCTGTCCTCTCTCTCTTTTTCTGTCCCCTCTCTCTCTCTGTACTTTCTCTCTTTCATGCACATACACACGCACACACAAATATAAGGCAAACACTTTTTTTAATGAATCTTTTTTCAAGAAACATCAGAATATCAGATATAGCTAGAGGCATAGCTTTATTTGCCAAGTGCTCGCTGTGCAACCATAATTACCTTAATTCAACCTTCTAGGTTAAATTCTGGGTGTCATGATGCCCTCTTTTAATGCTAACACTGGAGAGGAAGAGAGAAATGAATCCTTGTACATTGCTTTCTAGTGAGAACAACCTATTGTATGAGCTCTAGTCTAGCCCAAAGAGATACTCTCAAAAGACATGAAGAACAGTATCACAAGGAATGATCATCATTATTGACCTCTGGCTTCTACAGACACAACAAATATTTACCAACAAACATGTGCACCTATACACTAGAGTACAAGCACACACATACACACGCACACACAGAGACAGACAGACAGACAGAGAGAGAGAGAGAGAGAGAGAGAGAGAGAGAGAGAGAGAGAGCAGTTAACCCTCTGCTCTGATAAGTTTTCCATATATCATAGATGACTTTTATAAGTAGTACTGTGCACTTGGCTCTGACCATTCTCTAATTTTTTTTTTAACCAAGTTTTATAGTACAATCACTTTTTCATGTTTTTACATATTTGTATTTTGTATTCTAACAGAACAGAGTATACTCATTTAAAATATCTAAAGTCAGTCCAAATCACACATTACCTAGAAAGTGGTCCTTGTATTTAATAATTTCCTTTTAATTGTAGCTCTTGGGTAAACTTGTAAATTGTGAAAATGCCTGGAATATTGAAACATAGCTGCAATGTAATCATTTAAGTTTAAATCATCCCATACATTTTACGGTTCTGTTTTCATCTGTCCTCAGATGAACACTGGAGATAGAGCTGAGCAAAACAAAGTCATACACCATATGTTAATAACAGATAATTTACTAATACAAATATATAAACAGATACTCTGCAGGGCAAGCTCAGAAAACATTCACTAAGGGTCTAGCACAGCTCAAAATACTTCTATATTTGTCTACCTTTCTGGGCTACCCCAACAACAGCTTTAGGAGAATCTAATCTCCAAGAATCTATTGGTCTCACAGCAATAGCAGCCATGTTCCTTGTTGGCTATTCTCATCTATGACATTCTCTCCTCCTTTCTACTTTGGGTATCAGCCAACCTGGAACAGTGACCTCTGCCAGGGGACAGGCCCAGAGAAAGACTCTGAGTTGCTTTTCCCCACAAACCTAGTGTATTTAAAGAATCCTTTTAAATAACCCATCTGAATTAAGACTTCATGTATCAAAAAATGATAAAAATGGAAAAATTTCAAATTGAAAGAGAGAGAAGTCATTTTGCCTTCCATCTTGAATAAGGTGGTTGTTCCTGCTGTCATCTCCATATTTACCCAATGATCAATAATCATGATAGAGAATAGGCGAGGCCTATGAGCTTGGAGTTCCTAATTTCTATTTCTTTTCTTTCTTTCTTTTTTTTTTTTTTTTTTTTGCTAGAGTGTCAGAACACAATCTAGGTAAGTGGAGCAAGCAGTGTTTTATGTTTGCCAAGTAGAGAGTCATCTGAGACATATTCATCCATAAACTATTTGATGGAATAAAAATAGGAGGATAAAAATTGGTCAATATGAATCTCCCATGAGAGCAGACAGTAGCACAGGCTTTGAAAGATATCTGCCATCATCTAGAAGGAAATCTAAAAGTTTTATTCCTGAAATCTGGCTCCTGTACTATGAAATTCTCCAAAGAACTGGTTGATGGCTCTTCGGTGCTAAAAGCTCACAATGAATCAAGGAAAGAGGAGAAATGTAAATGAAAACAGAAAGAAGACACTGGAGGAGGAGTTCACAAGGTGTATTCAACTCAGCTGGGCAACCTGGTAGAGGCTGGCTTGACTGAAAAGGAAAAAATGGAATGCCATCTGCTCCATAAGTCTTATGGACTTCCAGGAATCCTACTGCACATTGTCTTTCAAATTTAGCCTCCTCTGCTTCTTCAGTTTTCTGCTGTTTCCACAAATGAAGAATCCCACCCCCACCCCCACCCCACCCCCCGACACACACACACAATGTCTGCACTGAATGTATAGGTGTGCCTGCATGTATGTTTAAAGAAGACAAAAGAATGAACAATCCTGATTTAAAAGGAGTTTCTGTTTGTGAGATGGTGGCTCACAATAGCCAATAATCTCTGATTTAGAATCATCCTGCCTCAACTTGCAGGGTACCAAGCTTTCTATTGCGTGGTATGGTTATTTTTCTTTAGCAAATGACTGATCATCTTTGCTGTTTTTTCTTTTTTATAGTCTATTTTATTTCCATTTAGTTACATGTGGGTCTCTGTGTGTCTATGTGAGTATACACATATGTGTGTGTGTCTGTGTGGAAGCTAGAACAGGTTCCCAGAAACAGGAGGAACAGGCTGCTGTGAGCTGTCTGATTTGAGTACTGGGAACTGAACCCATGTCTTGCATAAATGCAACAAGAACTCTTAAATGCTTCACCATCCCTTCCTTACTCCATTATTTTGTTTTCTGACTTAAAAGTGAAGTGCCAGATATACTCCATCCCTACATCAATAAAAATCCAAACCTACAAGGTAGGTATCAAAAGCACCTCTGCTCTTACAGACCAGATGCTATTGACACAACATTTGAACCATTCAACAACAACATATTCTAACATTCAAAGATTTTTGGGTCTATGGAGCCAGAGACACATCAGAACTCACATTATTTATCAGAATATTTTGGATGAAAGATATGAAAGAAAAATCTATCTAGGAATGTTACTGAAGTAGATTGGAAAAGGACATAAGTATATTAATGTGCTCTGGTGACCTCTGGGTGAATGCTACTTCTCTCTGAGACACACATTTATTATTCACATTATTCATAACTATTTATGTAATGTATATTATGTTTTGAATGAGAAATTTTTCTAGAGGATCATAGTGTTGGTGGTGGTATCTGGAAAGCTGTTGAACCCTCAGTTGATGTAGCCACTGAAGAAATCTCAGGTCTCAGACTAAACTTAAAAATTAACTTCTCTGGGCTCCGGGAGAAGTTCATTCCAAAGACTTACATAAATTTCAGGAGAAGGGTCCAAGATAAAAGAGTTCAAGAGTTATCAGGAAGCTGGGCTCTTAGAGCAATTCACCTGGGTAAATAGGAGCTCTGGTAAGATAGACTTAGCAAACACTCACTGTCATAAGATAATGTTGCCAGGAAACCTGGCATGGGAGTGGCCATTTGAGGTCAGCCTTTGTGGGGGATTAATATTGTTTAAAAGATAATTGTAAAACTGTTCTCTTCTCGTAAACCCTGTAAACACTGTAAAAATGGTATAAAAACTGCTCTTTGCTGTAGCTCAGAATTCGTCTAGCCTGTGTGTGGGGGAATCCCATTGCACTGGAATCAATAAACCTCTTGCCTTTGCATCAAACACCCTGTTTGTGAGTATTCCTGTGGAAACATGTCTTACCCATTTGGATCTTAGGGTCCAACACCACTTTGGAAGAAATGGAGCATTGAAGGTACATCTTGAGGACTACAACTCATGCCCACATTCTGGTCATCCTGTGCCTCCTGACACTGGGTTCAGGTTTTTTTTTTTCACCATAATAACAAAGGTAACAAAGATAATATGTAGCACTTAATAATAAAGGTAACTAAGATAATATGTAGCACTTATTAATGTATCTTACTGTTAAACAAAAGTTGTTTTTTTGACAGTAGAAATCCTTGACATGTTAAATTGCATTTTCACAGTTTTGTACATTGTCATTGTATTCTGATTTCTCCTTCAGTGCGTTTCTGACCGTTCCTTGCTAAAGGGGAAGAAGGACTCAGAAAGGACAAAACAGAATAGAAAAATAGAAGAAAACCATCTGTTTATTTCTGTGTATCAGCATGTACACTCAAGAATATTGACATTGCATTGCAGAGGTGGGAATGACTTGTTCTTCACAAGTAAGAACACTTCATTCCAAGAATCTTCTTACATAGCATGGAACAGCACACATAGAATGCAGGTTAGATGCACCATTAGCACAGTGTTTTAGAAGTTACTGTTCAATATTTAAAATGCAGCAGTTTTAAGTAAAATTTTCTTTTGTTGCCAAAGTATATTTTAATTCATTATTATTAAAATTCCAATAGAGTTACCGATGATACAGAAGTGAAATTGTGTGTATCATCTTTATTACTACAGTAAATTGTCTGCTTATGGGGATATGGAGCATAAAAGATTCAGTTGCATTTATTGGCAAGATAAAACTCCTCTTAGCATTGAACACTTAATGACCTACTTTGTGTAAAAGATATAAAGTATGAATTCTCTCCCCTATCTTTACTGGTACTTACTGTGATAACTTGGGATTTTGCCTTCATTTATTATTGTAACATGTAATTTAACTTAGCAAACAATGAGAAGAAATACTGTGGTTTTGCGTTTAAATGTGACCCAATCTCCTTTCTCTTCTATAAAACCCAAGGACAAATGGCTTTACAATGAGGAGACTGAAAATGGCATGGTCTGAGATACAGGACCATGGGCCTGTAATGATGCAACTTTGGAATCAGCAGTTATCAGCCCTCTGTCTATGTCAGAAGTCTGTCTGTCTGGTGTCAGCAGTGATGCAGGGCTTATCTAGGATCATCACTGATAGAGCTCTTTGTCTGATGTCACCAGAAATGCAATGCTCTCTTTGAGGTAGTCAGTAACAGAGCTTTCTGTCTGGGGTTAACACTGATGCAGCCCTCTGGGGGTTTGAAAAAGTGCAGTTCCCAGGATGCTGGGTCAGCTCTCTGTCTTGCAGAAGAAACTAACAAGGGGAACTCCTCTGGGTTGTCAACAGTAGAGCTCTGAGACGTCAAAACTAACAGTATTGACAATACAGTGCATGAGCATGACCCCATGGCACTTGGCAATGGTCATGATGCACACAAAAGCTGCCTTTTTTGGTGTGTATTTTTAATCAGGGTCATTATGAGTCTCTGCCTGTTGTGTGTTTTAAACCTGCTCATCAGTACTAATCTTAGGGTTTTACTGCTATAAACAGACATCATGACCAAGGCAGCTCTTCAGCTCTTATAAGAACAACATTTAATTGGAGCTGTCTTACAGATTCAGAGATTCAGTCCATTATCATTAAGGTGAGAGTATGGGAGTATCCAGACAGACATGGTGCAGGTAGAGCTGAGAGCTCTACATCTTTATCTGAAGGCTGCTAGAACACTGGCTTCTAGGCAGCTAGAATGAGGGTATTAAAGCCCAAACCCTCAGTGGCACACCTAGTTCAACAGGGTCACACCTAATCCAACAAGGCCATAAATCCAAATAGTATCACTCCCTGGCCTAAGCATACTCAAACTATCACAGTACTACAGTGGTAACAGACTGGTGGACTGACTCCCTCATGTGAATTGAGCTTTTACTTTCTCAGATTGTGCATGAACATACGACAATCCCAGACATAATTGCTTTCATATTCAATTATACACACCATCCCAGTTGTGCTGTCATACTGCTATTGGATTTTAATTTTTTTTTTTATTCTTTGGATTTTCTAAACTTTTATACAATGTATATTATCACATCCATCCAGCACTACCACTGCCCCTATTACCTTGAGGGATTTCTATAGCACCACATTCCTAGGTCCATATCTACTTTTCATTTTGTTGTTATTTATATTCCTAGTCCAATTAATACCACCCATATGCCAATCGCCGGAAGAGAATGACACTCTCACCCCTAGGAGACGTCACATGACAGTATCTCCTCCAATTTGGTTGGAGCCTTGTGCGCTCTCTGTTTACATTGCTAGAATTTTGACTAAATTAATTTTGTATGGGTGTTGTGCAAATAGCTACAGCTGCTGGAAATGATGTGTCCAAATGATGTGTCTAGCCATGTTATGTCTAGAAATCCTGTTGATGGTTGTTGACTTTTGTTTTCCTTCCAAGATAAAGAAATTTTTATCTCTGTAAACTACTTTACTATATTGTTTTCCATTTCTGTTTTGAAATCTAATTTGTAAATGGCTTGGTTGAATTGAGCAAAATTTTCTTAGAGATTTTATTCAAGATAATTTCTAAGATAGAAGATGTAAAAGATTACAAAGAATAGACCCGATTCTAAAAGGAAATGCTTGGAAAAGTATCAGAAATCACAGGGTTATGAGAGTTCCTATCCTGAGAAGTGTGTAGAACAGTGTGACTCATCAAAAACCTATCCTCAGCATAGAAAGTGTGCTCTTTTCTAGCAGTGGGAGCTCTAGAGGCCAGGGAGTCAGAGGATGCAACTGAACGTTATGTCAGGTATCTCAGTAAGAAATGGAATGGCAAGCTTAAGTTCCTGTTATGTAATGGGCCAACAATGAAAACAATGAAGCAGAATTCCATTCAATCAATTCTGTTTTTTTTTTTTTTTTTTTTTTTTTTTTTTTTTTTTTTTTTTTTTTTTTGTACAGGCACCATTTGCAAAGGATGTTATTTTTTATTACTATCTTGTTAGAGATGGAAAGTGGAGATAATAATTGAACATATATGATGTGAAAAAAGAAGGGGAAAGACCAGTTGCCTTATGGTGCAAGCAGAGGTGTTCAGGAGATAGGGAAGAGCAATAGGCATTAGAAGGATGACCAGTAAAAAATGACTAATGTATGAAAATACCTTAAAGAAATCTGTCACTTTATATACCAATTAAAATATTAAATTACAATGCATTTTTTATTACTATTGCTTTGTAGAACAGCTTGAGGTGAGGGATGGTGAAACCCCCTGGAGACCTTTTATTGTTGAGAATTGTTTTGGCTATCCTGTGTTTTTCATTTTTCATATGAAGTTGAGAGTTGTTCTTTCCAGTTCTGTGAAGAATTGTATTGAATTTTTGATGTAAATTGCATTGAATCTGTAGACTGCTTTGCTTTTGGTAAGATGGGTGTTTTTCACTATGTTAATTCTACCAGTTAATGAGCATGGGAGATCTTTCTATCTTCTGAGGTATTCTTTGATTTTTTTCTTCAGAGTTGAAGTTCCTTTCCTACAAATGTTCCACTTGCTTGATAAGAGTTATACCATGATATTTTATAAAATGTGTGGCTATTGTGAAGGGTATTGTTTCTATAATTTCTTTCTCAGTCTGTTTATCATTCATATAAAGGATGGTTACTGATTTGTTTAAGTTAATTTTACATCCAGCCACTTTGCTGAAGTTGTTTCTCAGAGGTAGAAGTTTTCTGGTGCAATTCTATCATATCACTTGCAAAGAGTGATATTTTGACTTCTTCCTTTAAAATTTGTGTCCTTTTTATTGTCATTTGTTTACTTTTTTTCCATTTTTTATTGGATATTTCATTTATTTACACTTCAAATGTTATCCACTTCCTGGTTTCTCTTCTGGAAAACCCTTATCCCATCCTTCCTCCCCCTGCTTTTTTGAGAGTGCTGACACACCCACCCACCCACTCCTGCCTCCATGCCCTCAAATTCTCCTACACTGGAGCATGGAGCCTTGTCAGCACCAAGGTCCTCTCTTTCCATTGATGTCCCAGAAGGTCATTCTCTGCTACATATGTGACTGGAGCCATGGAACCCTTCCATGTATACACTTTGGTTGGATGTTTAGGTCCTGGGAGCTCTGGAAGGTTGGTTGGTTGATATTGTTGTTCTTCCTATGGGTTGCAAACACATTAAATTCCTTCAGTCCTTTCTTTAACTCCTGTCTTTTGTTATTTAATTTCTTATGGCTAAAATGTCAAGTACTATATTGTATAAATAGGTAGAGGAGAGTGGGTAACTGTGTCATGTCCCGGATTTTAGTGAGATTGCTTCTAGTTTCTCTCCATTTAATTTGATGGTGGCTGTTGATTTGATACATATTGCTTTTATTATATTTTGGTATGTGCCATGAATTCCTGATCTTTCCAAGACTTTTACAATGAAGGGGTGTTTTATTTTATTAAAGGCTTTTCAATATGTAATGAGATGATCATGTGACTTTTTGAGTGTGTTTATACTGAGTATTATGTTGCTGGATTTACATATATAGAAACATCTTTGAATCCCTGGGATGAAGACTCCATGATCAAGTTGAATGATGGTCTCATCGTGTTCTTGGATTCAGTTTCCAACAATTGTATGGAGTAATTTTACATCAATATTCAAAAGCAAAATTTATCTGAAGTACTCTTTCTTTGTTGGGTCTTTGTGTGATTTATATATCAGAGTAACTGTGACTTTATAGAATAAATTAGGTAATGTTCCTCCTGTTTCTATTTTGTGGATTACTTTGAGGCATATTGGTATTAGCTCTTCAGTAAAGGACTGGTAGAATTCTGTACTAAAATCATCTGGCCCTGGAGATTTTTAATGACTTCTATTTTCTTAGGGGTTAGGGGACAATTCAGATAGTTTACCTGAATTTAATTTAACTTTGTTATGTGGCATCTGTATAGAAACTCATACATTTAATCTAGATTTTCCAATTTTAGAGAGTGTAGGTTTTTATAGTTTGTTTTGATGATTTTTTGAATTTCCTTAGTTTCTGTTGTTATGTCTCTCTCTTCATTTCTGATTTTGGTATTTTAGATACTGTATCTGTGCACTTTAGTTAGTTTGGCCAAGGAATTATTTATCTCATTGATTTTTTCAAAAGACCAGTTCTTAGTTTTGTTGATTCTTTGTATCATATTCTTTGTTTCTAATTGGTTGATTTTAGCCATGTGTTTGATTATTTCCTTCCTTCTACTCCTCTTATTTATATTTGCTTCTTTATTTTCTAGTGTTTTCAGGTGTACTGTTAACTTGTTTGAATGAGATCTCTCCAATTTGTTTATGAAGACACTTCATACTATGAATTTTCCTCTTAACACTGCTTTCATTTTTTCACATAAGTTTGGGTATGATGTGTCTTCTTTTTCAATGAATTCTAAAAGTCTTAGATTTCTTTCTTTATTTCTTCTCTGACAAAGTTATCATTTGTCAGAGAATAGAGAATTGTTCAGTTTTCATGAGTATATAGACTTTCTCTTTGTTTTGATGCTATAAAATCCCAGCCTTAGTACTTGGTGATCTGATAGGATGCATGGGATTATTTCAATCTTCTTGTACTTGTTGAGGCTTGTTACATGACTGATTATACTGTCAGTTTTGTAGATGGTTCCATGATGTGTCTAGAAGAAGGTATATTCTTTTGTTTTAGAATGAAATGTCCCATAGACATCTGATAAATTCATTTGGTTCCCAACTTCTTTTAGTTTCACTGTGTCTCTGTTTAGTTTCTGTTTCATAAAATTTGCTTGGTATTGTTACAGAGACAAACATGTGGATGAATAGAATAGAATCATAGACCTAAATGTTAACCCACTCAGTTACAGACACTTGATATCTCACAGAGAAGTCAATAACATACTGTGGAAAAAGAAACAATTTTGAATAAATGATGATGGTCTAACTGGCTGTCTGTATGTAGAAGACAGAAAATAGAGTCATATTTAGCACTTTTCACAAAGCTCAAGTCCAAGCAAACAAAGGACCTCAATATAAAACCAGATGCACTGAATCTAACAGAAGCAAATATGTGAAAGAACTTGAATTTTTACAAAGAACACCAATGGTTCATGCTCTAAGATCAAGAATTGTTAAATGGGACATCATGAAACTGAAAAGCTTCTGTAAGGCAAAATGCACAGGCAATAGAACAAATCAGCAATACACACATTGGTTGAGAAAAATCTTCACTAACCCTACATCTAATAGAGGGCTAATATCCAAAATATATAAAAAACTCAAGAAGTTAACCTTCAAAAGCCCAAATAACCCTATTTAAAAATGTGGTACCTAGCTAAAGAGAGAATTCACAACAGTAGAATCTTGAATAGTAGAGAAGCACTTAAAGAAACTTTCAAAATCCTTAGTCATCAGAGAAATGCAAATGAAAATGACGCTGAGATTCTACCTCACAGCAATCAGACTGGCTGAGATTAAAAACGCAAGTGGCAGCACCTGCTGGTGAGGATATAGATAAAGAGAAACACTACTCCGTTGCTGGTGGAATTTTAAACTGTTAAAATCACTTTGGAAATCAATCTGGCCATTACTTTGAAAATTAGTAATAGCATATACCCAAGAAATATTCCACCATACCACAAGGATATGTGCTCCACTTATGTTCATAGCAGCCTTATTTTTAATAACATTTAAAACATTTAATAACATTTTTAATAACATCTGGAGACAACCCAGATGTCCCTTAACCAAGAATGGATACAGAAAATGTGGTTCATTTACACAATGGAATATTATTCAGGTATTAAAAGCCAGGACATCATATGGTGACAAAGTGTGGGAAAGAAAGTCAAGGAGGAGCCATCTGGAGACCACGCTACCTTGGTACATGTCCCATGTACAGTCAGCAAAGATAGTCGCCGATATGGATATCAGAAAGTGCATGCGGACAAGAGCCTGATGTAGCTGTCTCCTCAGAGGAATGCCAGAGCCTGACATATCCAGAGGCGGATGCTTGCAGCTACCCATTGATCTGTTCAAGGTTCCCAATGGAGAAGCTAGAGGACTGAAGGAGCTGAAAGGGTTGGTGGCCCCAAGAGGAGAGCAACAGTGCCAACCAACCAGAGCTCCCCAGGACCTACGTCACCAGCCTAGGAGCACAAAGGGAGGCACCCTTGTTTTCAGCTATATATTTAGGGGAGGATGACCTTGTTAGGCATGGGTGGGAGAGGAGATCCTTGATCCCATGAAGGCTGAACACCAAGCAGGGTAGAGAGGGGAGAGGGGAGTTGGGGGTAGGTGGGGCACAACCTTGTGGAGGCAGGAGGGGGAATGCAATAGGGGGCTCCTGGGTAGTGGGGGGAATGGGGTGAGGGGATAAAATCTGAAATGTAAACATAATATCCAATAAAAAATCCAAGACATCGTGGATTTTTCAGGCAAATTGAAAATACTATCCTGTGTGATATAATTTAGACCCAGAGGATATTCATGGTATTTACTCAATGATAAGTTAGTATTAGCCAAAAGGTACAGAATACCTAGGATGCAACTCACAGACAAGAAGAAAGACCTAAGTAAGGATCCTTCAATCCTACTTAGAAAGGGGAACAATATATTGACAGGAGGCAGAAGATGTGAGGAACCTGAGTGGGAGAGAGAACAGGAAACATAAAAAGAGAACAGGATCAGTTATGTTGGTTAGGACAGGAGAGAAGCCCAGAGTACCAGGAGAATGAATAGAAATAGCACCCTTGTGGTGTGGGAGGTTGTAGGACTCCTAGAAAATACCAGAGAACTGGGAAGTGACAGACTCTCCTAACTCAGTGGAGGATGACCTTAACCAAAATACCCAACAATGGGAGGTGGACTTTTCAAAGCATCTACTGCTAGTAGATAAACAGGGATTTAAGGGGAAGGACTATGTTACTAACACATAGTGATAATTTCTGGCCCAGAACTATTCCTGTCTAAAAGAACTGCAGAGACAAAATTGGAGAAGAGACTTAAGAAAATTTTGTCCACTAGGATCCAACTCATGTGGGAGGGGCACTAAGGCATGACACAATTACTGATGCTATAATGTGCTTACAGACAGCAGCCTGGTATGGCTGTCCTCTGAGAGACTCTGCCAGCCTCTGACTATGACAGATGCAGATATTTACACCCAACCATTGGACTGAAGTAGAGGACCCCTATAGTTGAATTTGGGGAAGGCTTGGAGAAGCTGCAGGGGTGAGCAATCCCATGGGAAGAATAGCAGTCTCAGCTAACCTAGAACCCCGGGATATTCCAGAGACTGAGCCTCCAAGCAGGCGCATACAAGGCATGATCTGAGGCTGCTCACACATAAACAGTACAGTAGGTCTTCCTGGTCTGCCTTTAGTGGGAGTAGATGCACTTAATATTTGAGACACTTGAGGCCTCAGAGAAGGAGGAGGCCTAGTGGTGTGGAGAGAACATCTTCTTGGAGGCAAGAGAGAGGAAGAATGAGATGAGGGACTACGGTAGGGAGAACCGGTAGAAGAGCAATGACTGTAATGTAAATAAATAAAATAAATAAATAGATAAAATATTTAAGGTTAAAAAATTTTAAAAATTACCATTAAATTAAAGTGATTAAAGAAAAAATAGAATGATTTATACAAGGCATCTAATATTGACTTATACAATCATCAACAAGCCTTGTCCCCAGAATGGAAGATCATCCTGAGAAGAAGTTAGCTGCTGAAGGAGAGATGAGCGATTCCACGAGACAAAATGTGCACATGCTACTAATGAACTCTTGGGGAGCAAGAGGCTTTGTCTTCAATGGTGTAAACTGTGAGTCCACTAGGCTCCAATGGATAGGTTCAAACTCATGGTCACAAAAACAGTCCTGATTAATATAAATGGACCACAGAACAAAAAGGACAAAGATGTGAAGAAAAAAAAAAAGAACCCCTAAGGAGGAAGAAGACAAGAGTAGTAGAGAAATGTAAGTAGAGGATAAGAGTAAACAATGCAGTGTGTGTGTGTGTGTGTGTGTGTGTGTGTGTGTGTGTGTATAGAGGTGTGTGCCTGATCATTACCAATGTCAAATAACAAATGAAATTAGCTAAAAATATCACATAAATTAAACCCTGGCAACAAGCATAGTACAAACTAGTTCAGGAGGCAGGAGGTTTAACATAGGAGGATGGTGGTGACCTCACCCTCAATTCATAGGAACTGACTCCATAGCCTATGTACAACTTAGATTTTGATAACTCTGAGTCTAATGTGGTACAACTTCTGGGTTCATTTATCTGCCCCAAGGATTATTGCTAGTAGGACTGAGAACTCTAAAGCTGTAGCTGAGTGCCTAACTCTTATAGTTTCACTCACCATGATGATTAATCTTGTATGCATCTCAGGTCTATTGCTTCTTACAGTCTCAGCTTACATGGGAGACAACACAACCAACTCTGAACTTTTTTTAAATTCTTTTTTACGGTTGGAAACTAAGCTGGGACAGAAATCTAGGTACTGAGCAGGTCTCTCTCTCTCTCTCTCTCTCTCTCTCTCTCTCTCTCTCTCTCTGTGTGTGTGTGTGTGTATGTGTGTGTGTGTTTATGTGTATATATAGTTCTTTTCATGTATATAC
>JANHMN010000009.1:13059267-13081247 GCA_030674055.1 Rhabdomys pumilio | reverse complement strand
GTATATACACACAGGTTTATGTGTATGTAGGTATGCCCCATGTGTGTCTGTCCACATGGATTCCAGAGGACAATCTCACTTGCTGTTCTCAGCACCTTTTATGTTGTTTCTTGCGATAGGGGATCTCACTATACCTCATTGATTATATTAGACTGCCAGGTCTACAAACACAAGGGGTCTGCCTTTATCATTTTCCCATCCAGTGCTGGAATTATAAGTGTGTGCCATTGCATGGACTTTTTTTTTTCAATATGTTTTTTGTTGATCAAACTTAGGACCTAGTGTCTGTAAGGCAAATACTTTAACTTCTTAGATACAGCAAATCACTGAATATCAGTAAAATGTTGCATTTTCCAATTCACACTGGTTTGGAATGTGAGCTTATAAAATGGAATGGAGGAAATTAATACCATCCCCAAAGATATATGATTTATAAATGTTTCTATATTTGATTTAAATGTATCTCATGCACGTTGAACCAAGAATGGTGCTAACTACTGGACAGACAATAAACATAGGATTCAAAGTCCTGTGAGATCTCCTGGGAGCAAGGCACTTCTTCCAGCAACAACTTATATTTTGTTAGTAAAGATACATGAAATGTATCAGAAATGAGAAGAGTCTAATTACAGAGAGCCCAGATCTAAGTGTTAAAAATGTGCAAGCCATGCAATGTAAATTAAATTTCATAGTTGTCAATACCATCACCTTGCTAGGATGGTGCCACACAGACTTGAGTAATTCAAGCAAACCCATCTACACTATGTACTGCACTGTCTGCTCAGGACAGAAAAGACAAGGTCTCCTTTCCACAAGTTAACTTCAAGCAAAGACAGCAGCAGCAGCCACTGGCAGAGAACTGTGATTGTCTATAGGATGGGTTCAGTTAACAATAATTACAGCATTGTGATGATAATATACCATGAGGACTACTGAATAAAAAGGTGATGTGTAAATTGTGCAGACATTTGAATCAGAAAGTTGTAAAGTGAAAACACTTCTAATTTATCACCAGGCTCCTTGTGGCTTGAAATTCTGTATTTTATGTTGATGGTATACTAATTATTGCCTAGAAAGAGCCACATCACTATGGACATGAGTGGTCTTCATGAACCCCCTGGTTCCATTTTATACCTTATTTTTTACTGTTCTGGAAAGACATTTTATTATTGCTGCTATGTGCGTGTCCATTCATATCAGTTTGCTCTATGTGGGTGTCTGCATTCATGTAGAAAAAGGTTGGAGGTTTCCTAAAATTTCTTCTCAGCTTCTCTTTTTGTGATTCTCACTAACCCTAAATGTCACTATTTGGCTTTGCTTGTTGACCAGGTCAGTGGTGCCTGCCATCCTCCAGGGCGTACTCCTCAATGTGAAGTTATAGAAACACACTTACTCACTTAGATTTTAAGTGGACATTACAAATTCTAACTCATGTTCCCATGCTTACAGCTCATGGAGCATCTCTCCAAGTCCAAGAAAGACATTTTTTTTTTCCTAAAACAGGAAAGGACAGAATATTGGCAACTGTATATATGGCGTTGTTTTAAAAATGTATCAAAGCCAGAGAGTAAAACTGAATTTATTTGACTTGTGAAAATATTTATTTTAATATCAAGGCAGTCAAAACCCTTGGTGGATTCACTGGGCCAGAGGCTGGACTGTGCTGTGTTACAGCAGTATTCACAATAGCCGGTTGGCATGATGCAAGACAGAGGGAGACCTGGTCTGAGCATTGCCTAACTATTCATTGCAAACAAAATTCTCTGGTATGAAAAACATTGTCATGTGACTACAAAAGTCCCACAGGCTCTGTGGGATGACTGGCTGTTTCTATAATATAATGCTTGAGACATTTCTGGACTCTAGATAATGATTTTTTTTGGGGGGGTGGCAGACTAAAAATAAAACAGCCCTTTCCTAGCAAATGCTTCAGCATGTTCTACTTCTCCTTAAAAAATTTTCTTTTTGCTTGTCGTAAATCACAATTGTGATTGTTGAGCAAACCCTGGTTATATCTATGAGGAAATAAGATGGTATAAATGCTAATGTCAGATAGACAGGTTCATGGATTCTGTTTTTTGAGGAAATAAGATGGTATAAATGCTAATGTCAGATAGACAGGTTCATGGATTCTGTTTTATAATTTGAAACCATCAGTAAAATTTATGTTAGTCACAGTTATGGTCAGATGAATTCAACCTTCATTTTCTACCTCCTGTTACTTCTCGAATTATGATTCAATAGATTAAAAATAGCAGAAAAACACATTGCATTGTTTTCACTAAATATTTTCCACTATACTAAAATACTTAAGCAGTTAAATAACCTGAACAAAAAAAGTTTAACAAGAAAAAAATTTTGATCCTGGGAAAATTACATGTCATTGTTCAATACAAAACCTGGTTGTTTCAATATGATGAACCGAAGGTTTATGGAGGAGGAGGATATAGCAGAGAATGGAGACATTTAACTGTAACATACTCACAAAACTTGAGATGTTGATGCACCAATCCTCAGTAACATCAATTATAACTGCATTTATAGCAGTAAACTTCTTTTCTTTTTCTTAACATTTCTAGTATTTTATTTTATAAGTTGAATGGTCCTGAAAATGAGTTGGTTTGGAATTAAGACATTTTTCCCTTATATTTTAATGTGTGTATGGCCTGTATGTACACATATGTTTGTATATTCAAATGTCTGTATGCACTTGTGTTCTGTAAATGTAGAGACTCAAATGTGTAGTTAGATTTTTACTGTAGTTATTGAGTTACAGTATCTCCATTGAACTTAGAGATTGCTGATTTGCTCTTTTGGCTGCCCAATGTGGACCCCGGGAATCCATGTCGATATGACTGCAGTGCTTGGATTACAGGGTTCTGCAATGTCAGCTCAGCTTTTCACATATTCTAGAGATCTGAACTCCTACCCTAACACTTGCATGACAAGTACTATATCCAGTGACCCATCTTCTTCACCCAGTTAAGGGTTCTTTCAGCCCTTCTCCAAATAAGGTTAAGTTTAGCTTCAGATATCACAATAGTTTAAAAATCTCCCACCAGGCACTTTTCCCAAGAGAGAAAACAAGATAGTTTTTATGACAACTTTAGATCTTTCTCAGGTGGTTAAAAGTCTGTAATTTGGGATAGAAAGGACAGAATGGAAAAAAAATAAACCTTGGTGCTTAAGCGTGATGTGAGGAATCCAGACATCGTAGTTCAAGTGCGATTGGAATAAGTAGGTCACAGCCTACTTGCTGAGAGTCTGCAAAATTTTTCAGAAGTAAATCTAGCTTCTTTATTTGTGTGTGTGTGTGTGTGTGTATGTGTGTGCACATGCGTGTATGTATGTATGCATGTGTGTGTGTGTGTATGTATGTATGTATGTATGTACATAAGTATATGTGTACTTTAGGCCAGAGGTTCCCCATCAGGTGACCTGAATTGCTTCCTGCCTTAGTTTTTGAGATGGGGTCTCTCACTGGGCCTGGAGCTTGCTGCCTTTCTATCACCCCAAGTCTGCCCATCCCTGGGCTTAGATGTGAATATCTTTTCTATAAATGAAATTTTAATTTAAGGATAAATACAGTGTACCCAGACTGTGAACTGGAAGTTTGAGTTAAATAAATTTTTTTCTCCCTTATGTGACTTTCTGTTCAAGTGTTTCATTATAGTGACAGAAAAAAAAAAAAAAAAAGCAGAGCACTCCCCTATATCAAATTAAGTATTACATTTTCTTTCTTTTCATTCCTCACTAGCCTGATTGTGAACATTTATTTCTCTGGCACAAAACTGACTTTGTCCCTTACAGCTTCAGGTGATCCTTGCTGTCTGTATTATCCATGAGGCAGGATCTCAATAGGTGACATAAGTATTACTCTATGGTGCAAATGTCAAGTCACATGAGGAGTCTGGTGTCATATGAAAGGAGTATGGTTTTACATGAAGACTTCTGAGTAATCTATTACTCTCTATGAACTTTTCTCTGGCAAAAATGAGGGAATCCACCTTTCTTAGTAAAACTGCTTCTTGTAGGATTAAATGTGATGAATCCTAAATGATTCAGCCCATTTTCTGAGTTCTATCAATAATCCTCTCTTTTCTTTTTACCAAGCAGATAGATAAGAGTTCTGTAATCTTGAGAAATTGTTACTCTTTAATATTGTTTATTCCTTTATAAGTGATTTGTATACCTAAAAGTGCTCCAGTCTGTGAGGGTGGAGTGACCCGCAGATAGTGTAGTTATTATAAGTTCTGACCTGGTATAAGGCAGTTGAATGAGCTTTAAAACTGATGAATGATGGAATTAATTTTTTACATACAGTGTTAGTCAATTCTAGAACCCAGGCAGGGGCAGGTGAGAAAAGGGATCCATTCAATATTGTTCTTCTATATAGTCACCGACTCTAATGAACTTTGAGGCCAGGGGAAAGATCTATGAGAGTTAAAGGAGATCTGAAGGGAATCCAGGGTATAGTCATCATGCAGATATCAGAAAGTCAAGTGGAAATTATATAACTTAGTGGGTGAATTATGCTGCTTGCTTGTGGTTCACAATCCATTTATGCTGTGACAATATATTTTAAGGATCTGACAGGATGCCTTATTCAGTAAATTGCTTGACTCAGAACTATGAGGACCTGAATTTTACTCCATAGAATACACATGAAAAAGCCAGGTATTGTTCTTGCAGCTGTAATCTTAACACTGAGTGTGGGTGGTAGAGCTGGAGACAGGAGCATCCTTGTAGATAACGTGTCAATCATAATGAATTGATGAGTTTAAGGTAAAACTGTGATATCTTGTACCAATTCTTAAGGTGGATAGTCCTAGAAGAAAGACACCTGAAGTGGTACTTTAGTGTCCGAACACTTGCAGACACACGTGCATAGAGAGCAGCATGCATGCTCTCATCTCCACACACATATATAAACATGGGAACATAAAATACGAAAAGATGTAAACTAAGGGAAAAGGATATAAACCATCTCTTAAGGCAGGTGACTGAAAATAGCAACAGCTCACCCTAGTGGAAGTGTTTTTTTTCTGCTGCTGATTGGATGTTTAGGGATTCATTTAAGATCACATGCCTTTGGCAACAATGTGTTGTATGTATAGACAACTACCAGTAGCTGGATCACGTATTGTGTCATACTAAAATTTGACAAAAAGTAAAATAAAATGTGATATGAATTAAGATAAATACAGAATTTTAAAATAATTAAAAAAATAGTTCATATATATTTAGGTCAACAGTGAAAAATGTCTTGAGAAACATTGTAAAAAATGTCTGGTGCTGAAGAAGAACTGTATGAGTAATAAACTTGTCTCTGAGAGGGGAATGAAATCTAAAAGAATGTAGCAGCAGTCAGCATGACAAGAATGGCTTCACATAGCATGTTATGTAATATTATTTTCAAAATTAAATGCTATGAGGAAAATATGATTAGTTCAAAAGATAGAAATTATATAACCAATAAAATAATCATCTATTATTCACAAGTAGTTTTGTCAAATTAAAGCAGAAAATCGTTGTATTAGTTTATTGTCCTGTTCCTGTGACCAGATACTCAGCAGGCAGCAATTTATAAAAAGACAGATTTATCTTTGCTCCAGTTGTTAGTACAGACCATTTCAATGGAGGACAAACAGGGACAGTAGAGTGAGGAAATCCATTACATCTATAGTCAGGAAGCAGAGGCAGAATAATACCAATACTTAGTTGGCTTTTTCTGTTTATACAGTCCAGAACCCCACCTTGTGAGATAGTGCCAGGCACACTTAATGTGGGTCTTCTCTATTCAGTTAAACATTTTGGAAATGTCATTATATATACAACCAGAAATGCTTTTTCTTGGTGATTTGAACTCCACTTAAATGAGCATGACTGTATTTATGTAGCATTATTTATTTTAGGCAAGATTTGGAATCAGCTTAAATAGTTTATCACCAGAACACTGAGTATAGAAAATGGGGTCTACATATACCTCCCATTCGCCTATACTGTCATTTATATACATAGAAAAGATGTGTGTGTTCAGATTCTCTTCCATGAAGAAAGCTGTTAAAACAAAACAAAACAGGGTATGGCATCTTGGAAAAATTTATTCACAATAAAATTTATAGATTCTTCTAGTAGATGTTAATCTAAGGAATCTTGTGTATCCTGAGCTATATGGCATTGAGTCACCATAGTGTGTCTCTTGTGCTGTTTGTATTTCTCTACACTCTTTAGTCTTTTCAACAGGTATTTCTAAAGTGTTTTATGAACTTTTTATACATTTTAGTATGTTTACACCAAAGCTCTTCTCTGCTAAGTTTTCAATTCAGTCATTTTCTAGTTTATTAGCAAAACATTTTCTTTATATGTCTTGCCTATTAAAATATTTTCTGACTGTTTGCAATGAGAACTGCAGATGCTACAGACCTTAACATTTTAAGACAATTGTGATGATAGTCAATGAACTTGTCAAGCTTTTGTGTTACTAATCTTTTCTTTTTTAGTTGGCACTATGAATAAACATGCTGTCTTAACATGGAAATATGGAGAGCATGAAAATTAATATTGATTGTAACTTGACAGTGTCTAAAATCCCCTAAGAGTCAAGTCTCTGTATATGTCACTGAGGAATTTTCTATCTAGGGTTGATGGATAGGAAGAATCAGTTTAAAATTTGACATTATACCATAGACTAAAGAGCTGTACTGCCTAAACAAGAATAAACAGGCTGAGCATCAGAATTTCTCTCTGTCTCCTGTTACAGATGTGATGAGAGCAGCTGCCCCACAGTCCTGTTGTCCTGCCTTTCCAACTGTCTTAGGATTGTCATTGCTCTGAAAAAATACTACAATGAACGTAACTCTTAAAAAGGAAAACATTTAAAATTGGGGCTGGTTTACAGGTTCTGAGGTCCTGGCACTTATTATCAAGGCAGGAAGTACAGAAGTATCCAGGCTGGATAGAATTGGGAGTTCTACTTCTTCATCCAAAGGAAGCCAGGAGCAGACTACTTTCATGCAGCTAAGAGGCGGGTCTCAAAACTTACACCACTAGTTACACCCCTCCTACAAAAAGCCACACTGACTACAACAAGAACACACCCCCTAATAGTGCCACTACCTGGGCAAAACATATTCAAACCATGACACTCGCCATCTGGAACTATGCATTTCTGCTGTGAGACAGTGTAAAACCTTTCTTATGCTGTTTTTGTCAGTCACCAACAGTGAGAAAAATAGTTATACAACAAGCAATAGTAGTTTGGCTGAACAGACATTTGTGCCACAGAAATGTCTGCCACAATCCGGAGACATATTTGTACACATAAACTCACCTTGTTCTAAAAACTGAGTCAGGAGTTCTTAAGTTAACCTCTCAACATGGGAACCATAATAACTGTAATACATGGAAACTGAAGCTGACAAGAGATAAAGCTTTATCCTGGAAATGAGTATGTATAATTTCAAAATCTTTATCTATTTGCTCTTTTCCAATGGTATCACAAGCATTGCTTCACAACCAGTTGCCAGAGTCTCTGCTCAAACAGGTATCCATTATCTCGTTATCAGAGGTGATATCTCTAACACTGCAAGCAATTGTGCACAAAGCTTGACAATTTTCTCTTTCCCTTGGGAATTTTTCAAATCACTATGTCTTGATCAAGAAAAAATATGCTCCTATTTTTATAAAGTGTCATGTTCACTTTAATAAGAGACCAACACTAAAAGAATAAAAAAAACAGAGTTCTTCCCCACTGTCAAAGCTCCGCGTTTCATGGTAACTTTGGATATTTGGCTGCCTTTCATGAAAATATTCATGAAATTTTGAGAAAACTAAAATTTCTTATTAAAAAATTATAGCATCTGTGCCATTTCTTAATAAAATCATTAAATGAGAGGTTGATGGGATTAGCTTAGTGGGTAATAGCACTTACTGCATAAGCATGAGAACCTGAATTTGACTCTCTAGCACATATGTAATGTAATAAGCAGGTATAGCTGCATACTTTCTTGAAACTTGAGCACTGTGGGAAGAAGAAACAAGGGGATCACAGAGACTTGCTGGCCATCAGTCTAGCGGTTGTTTCAGTGACAGACTCTGTCTCAAGTGACTAAGGCAAAGAGTATTAGCGCAGGATACTTGATTACCTGTCCTTCTCTAGTCACTGTGTGTGTTCACAGGTGAAGAGAGCTACACACATATCTGCATGTGCCACACAAACAAGCACAAAGACACACAAATACATTCAACACACAGACAAATGGGAACTACAAATACATACATCAATACACTTGCCGAAACTTACATTCCACACATACAAATTATATGTGTACACATAATCATACACACAGATATAGACACATAAAATATACATACATGGACACCTAGACACACACAGTCACACACACACACACACACACACACAGACACACACACACACAGACACACACACACACACACACACACACACACACACACACCTCCCAGACAAAAGTGAGCCTGGATATAGGTGTAGAACTGAATGCTGTAGTGTATAACTTGTTTCAGTTTCTTTATCCTCTTCTTTATTGTTTATAGTACTTCCATTCTCTTTCCTATTAATAATTAAAATAATACATATAAACCCAACAGGTATTTTATTTCTCTCATTGCTAATTTTTAAGCCTGAAAAAATAAACTTTGGAATGAATTACAGAGGAGTAGGCAAAGAAGAAATGATAGTTTGTACTAAAGCAGCACAGCAGCCCACTTCTTTTTATCTTTTTATTTGTTTATTTAAAGTCTAATTTTAAGACTTTAAAGTGTGTGTGTGTGTGTGTGTGTGTGTGTGTGTGTTTGTAAGTGTGTGTGTTTGGGGTGCATATGTTTCTCTGTGTGTCTGTGTGTATTTGGGTGTACGTCTCTTTTTGTTCATCTGTCTGCCTCTCTGTCTGTCTCTGTCTGTCTCTGTCTCTCCCTGTCACTATGTCTCTGTCTGTCTGTATCTCTCCCTCTCTTTCTGTGGTTTTAACATATGTATACATGTTTGTGTCTATGTGTCTGAGTCTCTTTACATGTACCTGTGGAGTCCAGTACAGAAAGTTGGATCCACTAGAGCTGTAGTTACAGGCAGCTATAAGGTATGTGGCATGGGTGTTTGGAACTGAATTTGAGTCTCCTGGATGAGCAGCAAATAATCTTTAAACACTGAATTATCTCTACTTTTACAGCTTCATTTTTGTGAACCATAGTTCACTGCATTATGGTCACATCCTTTGTATCATTTCTATAAGTCTACTTTCAACGATATGATAGCAGTGTTAACTAACTAAGAAAAACAGTAAGTCCTGCTTGCCAGATCCCACCTCCTAAATCTTGAATGTGCAATCTCTGTCAACAGGTAAGGTATATGTACATAGAACTTATGCCTGTGTAAGTTCACAAAACAATTCCATGCACCATTGGCAAATGTGTTCTTATGGTGGCCTCTTTTAGAATTATCTTGGTTCCCTGCACACTGTGACAGGTAGCTTTAATCTCTGCCTCTCTTTGCCAGCTGGCTTTCCAATACATGTGCATCCCAGATTGTATTCAGCTCCATGCTTCTTGCCAGAGTAATAAATGCTAAGTAAATTCTCATTGCCGCTTAAATATACATTATTGATTTTTAGTATGGCTGATCCCTTTTAACATTTTTAAAAAACATTTTGAGGTGTTTTTTTTTTTGTTTGTTTGTTTGTTTTGTTTTTCTGGAAATGCCTTTAAATAACTTGCTCATTTGTCTATTGGTGTCATGATATAAGAATTTCAAGTTTCTCCCATAGTTTATAAATAATCCTTTCTGATTTAGGACACTGTGAATAACATCTGCTAATCTGTTATCCATATATTAATTTTTCCATTGTGCTCAAAATGAAGAAAATTTTTGTCCTAGTTTCATTTGTCTTACTGTGATGAATACTTCTGAAATAAGAATATTTGGCTTATTATTCCCAGCTATTATCTCTTATTTGGGGAAATTAAGGCAAGAACTTAAAGCAGCACCCAACACACATATACAATTCTGTTATAACTGTTATGTTACAATGTTCTTTAAACTGTCTCTGGAGGAATTGTAGATGTGGCAACCTTGTGACATGTGTGATAGTAAGTGGCACAGAGAAGAGAGTCTAAGTTTCCCTTCAGTGTTCTCACCTATGAACATTTGAATGATTAGTACCGTTACACTCTCTGGAAAAGGAAAGAAAGAAAGGAGTGTGAAAGAACCACCAATTTGGTGCCACACGTAGACAGGAAGCTAGCCCAAGACAACACGTGTCTGGTGCTACACAGGTCTGGACAGGCTCTCAGTGTGGGGGAGTAAACCAGAGACTAGAAGATCATAGAATATTAGAATATATATCAGCAAGACTTGGGCAGAAGTGAGCACAATACAGACTACCTTCTGCATGGAGTCATGAGGGAAGTCCTGCTGAGGAGTGAGCTTGTGATAACCCTCAGTCTATGAAAATGCTCCCTGAAAGGTTACTTGAAGAGGGGAGAGCTACTCAAGCTAGGTTCCTGGGTTAAATGAGAGAAGAGAAAGTTACCTGGTCTCCAGCACTCATTTCTCTCCTTCCAATTCCTATCATTGTAGTCTGTAGTTTCCAACTGGAGCCAAATGAACCCTTTATCTATAAAAGTACTTCTGTCAGATATGTAGTCACAACAGTGAGAAACTAACTTAGAGAGAGAACCCAAAATCACAGGATGGAACCTTGACCTGCAAAGCAGTTATCTTTCACAGAATGAAAGACTCCCATAGGCTTCAAGTCACCTGGTCTTATCCCCAGCCCTCAGTGTGAAAACTGAAGATATAAAAAGTCTACAGCATGGGAAAGATGCAAGAAGGAGGCTCTACATTCTCACTAAGTGATGTCTACTAATTTTCTTTGTGTTCTTTTTCAGGAACTAATGTTAAAATTTATTAGTAGGTTTTAACTTCTTGTCTTAGTCTAGTGTTTGAGGCCTTACTAGACTCTTTAGCCTTATGTCTCCAGCCCATTAACTCCCATGCTTGCATATCAAGTAATATAGAGTAGGTGCTTTGCAGGGAGTATTAATTCTCTTTTCTCTCTTTGACCTAGGATGCAGTGCTTCCACTCATTTTCTTGGAATCCCTATTATTCTTGCCACTGGAATGTGTCATAATAACTCTAGTGAGAGACAGTAGTGACACCAGTTCTTATAAATATTTTTATCCATTGAGGAGACGGCAAAACATGAGAAGCCACCAATGAAATGACCTGTAGAACAAAGAATAGGTCTGGGAAGAAAAAAACTTCACCCCACTATCACTGATCAGCAAATTCAATGCACCACAGAAGTTCCAGCTTTCTCATATAATATTCTCTGCATAGTTCCTGCAGTTGTCTGACATAAAACCTAACTTCATTATTGTATATGAGAACACTGATATCTCTTCTCACCTTTGCTCTTAATTCATGCATACAAGATGTATCACTTCAGGTTGGTATGGCCCTGATGTATCTTATAGATACCTAGGATGTTGCCCAATGAGTGACAAATGCTGAACTGGCATCCTGCTATCTCACAGCTACCTCAACTTTGAGTTCTCATTAATAATTTCATTACCTTCTTTACCAAGTCTCTTGAAAGATCCAAAGATGAGCACCAGCTCTGCTTTCCCCAGAAACAGCATCTTAAGGGCTTTCAAAGATTATTTTCTTCAATAACAATAGACCCTAAAAAACTATCCACTCTGGGCAGAGTTTTCTATTGCTTGTCTTTGTTTTTAATTTCTGTTCTGTTACTTATAAAACACTTAAGTTGACTCCAAATGGGAAATTTGACTGTCTGAATATGAAAAGTGCCACATTTATTATGCCTATTCCAAAATGACTCATTTCAATTTTAAATCATTGCCACTGCTGTTCCAAGAGCAAAGTGAGCAAGACAAATACATTCATGTCTGTAAATGAAAGATGTGTAAAATACCAAGGTCAAATGTGGAAAGAATCATTCTTTTGTAAAATACTCCAGTTAGTGTTTAGAAGAATCTAAGCATGATAAGGAAAAAAAAAAAGATAAACAAGGGTAAAATAACTTTACATGAATGTTAGGACTTGAGTTAGTGCAACCCACAAAAAAGGAGGGGGGCAAGATGACTTAATGGGTAAATGTACTTGCTTCTAAGCCTAAGGACCTGAATTTGTTTCCTTGGACCCAAAGATTGGAAGAAGAAAACTGATTTTTATATGTTGTCCTTTCACCTCCACATACATGATATGATACATGCACATACATGCACATACATGCACATAGTAAGAAATAAATTGTTCAACAGTTTAAAAGGTAGATTTAGTGGCACAGTAGTAAAATCTTAATACTAATAAGATGCTGACAGGCAGGTCCCTGGGTCTTTCTTGATGTCCTGCCTGATCAAACTGAGATATTATAGATCAAAACTATACATGCACATGTATGCACACATGAAGATGCATGCATTGAACAAATCTTTGCCTAATATTTATTTCCTAGTATGTTGATATTAAAAACATGTCCTAATCTATACAACTGGATATGTTAAAATGTGTGATTCTGAAAATATTTTTACCATATTCTGTTAACTTAAATACTAATTAAACATTTCTTTTTTGTTTATTTTGTTTTACTATAAAATTAAAAGGTGTTTATTATATGAATAGACAAAAGTAAATTTTTCAGTTTATTTTGTAATTGTTTATATAATTAGTATATATGTATATATATTACATATACTAATTTACATAATTTATTACAGAACTTTTATTTCCTCCTTAATAAAAAGAAACTATGTTTTTTCATTTATAATTTGAAAATAATATTCAGGTATAATTATTGCTTTTCAGAGTCATGTTTAGCATTGAGGATGTTGTCTGTTGTTCGTGAGATGGCAAACAAAAGAGCTTGCCATGCAAACCTGAAAGTTTAAGATTATTGAACTCAAGGTCACCCAGGATTCACATAAAGATAGAAAGACAGAATCAACTCCACAGTGACTTCATGCTTGCAACACAGATGCCATAGTATGTGTACCCCCTCCACTAATAGAGGTACCTGTGGCTCCAGCTGTACATGTAGCAGAGCATGGCCTTGTCAGACATCAATGAGAGAAGAGGACCTTGGTCCTGTGAAGGCTCAATGCCCCAATGTAGAGAAATGCCAGGGCAGGGAGGCAAGAATGGGTAGGTGTTTGAGGGAGCACCCTCATAGAAGCAGGTAAAGGGAGGATGGGATAAGGAGTTTCCCGAAGGGAAGCGGGGAAAAATAATATTTGAAATGTAAATAAATAAAATATTCAATAAAGATGAATATTAAAAAAATAATACTATCATGAACTCTCTAAACTTTGGCAAGGCAAGAAGAACTGCTTCCCCAACAATGAATTATCTCCAGAGCCTAATACCACAGAGGTGCAACATAACAACAGAAGTTGACCTTCATGTCAGCATCTTATCAGTACTCCTGTTGAATAAAAATCACATCTGCATTAACAATTTCACAAGATAGCTATTTCAGTCATCATCCATATACATGCTCATGGTTCTTCTTCTGAAGGACTTTTCCACATGTGAAGGAAAGAAAAATATAAAAAAAATAAATCATTAGTACTGTATTTAAGGAAATGCTTAAATGTCTGAATTGTATGCTGGAAGAAAGCCTAAGAAGAAGAGTCCTCCCTTTACCCACAAGCTTAAATCATCAGCTTATCCGTCCTTTCTGGTATATTTCACTAGGTTTTAAATGAACCCTTCTGGGCTGACCATACGATTCTTTTACATGAATTTCAGATATTTGTTTTATATTAAAGAAAATATTGATTAAAAATATGGATTTGGAGCAAAGCCAATGATTTAAATTAAAAAATGGTCACATAATTTGATTTATTAGCCATTGTAAGGCAATAATGCATGGTACAGTGCACTGGTGCTTGGGTTTTTAAATTTTTAACTAGGACTGTGTTTATTGGATGTCAGCAATAGGTAGTAGGTAAGCTCTTTTCTAGGCAGTACCAACACATAATATTAAGACTTCAACTGTGAGTTTTCAAGGCTTTTAAAACATTCAACACTTAAAATTAATTTAATAATTTTTATTTTACACATAAGTAAAACTTTTTAAAGAACCATGTGTTGAACTGGGAAGGTGACTTAGCTATGAAGTTCTAGTCCTACACACATGGATTCCATCTTTCTAGTACTCATGAAAAAGCTGAGTGTAGAGCAGGCATTTTTGACCACAACACTGGAGAGGCAGAAAAGGGCAGATCCGAAAATTGCTGATCAGTCAGTCTAGCCTACTTATCAAGTGATATTTTCTCTTAAGGAACAAAATGGGTGGTTCCTGAGGAAAGAGAGCCAGGTGGTTCTCTGGCATACATTGGTATGCATGCTTGTTGGCCATGAAAAAGGATAGACTACTATAAATGCTTAAAGATTCTATGAGACTTTAGTCAGAAATTACAGATATATATTGGGATATATTCTTAAACACAATAGAAGACACCAAAACAAGTGATTAAAAACATACAAGTGTTCTATTAAACCACACAAGTTTCCAATAAAATCTGTAACAGAAGGTTGAGCTGGCAGAATGATGTTCAGTAAGAAGTTTAATTATTTAGGGTGCAAGCTAAAGCAGCTACATTTATTTCTTTATGGCCAATATGATCAAGGTGACAGGATATAGAAATCCCGTTCATATTTTCGGGAGGTAATTTCTAGATTAATTTCATTGAGCCGGGAAGACTTATTTTAAATTTGAGCAGTATCTTATATAGACTGAGGTTCTGGACTGAGTACAAAGGAAAAAAATGAGCTGAGTGAGCCCCAGCATTCATCTATCTCTGCTTTCTGAATTACGCTGCCCTTTGAACAGCTGCATTATTCCTACTGCCTTGCCTTCCCTGCCATGATGTACAGTGTACTCACACTGTGAGCCAAAACAAACACTACTTAATTAAGTGTTTTAATTAGATATTTCCTCATAACAGTGAGTTAAGCACTATTTTACTTTGTTTGTTGCTTTTTTCCTTTGTCTGTTTTCTTTATTTAATTTTTATTTTTATTGGATCTTTTATTTATTTACATTTCAGATGTTATCCCTTTTCCCTATTTCCCCTCTCTAGAAAACCCCTGTCTCATCCCCCTGCCTTTGGTTTTATTTCAATTTAATTACATGCAAGTTTTAAGGTCAGTTCTAGGTTGAAGAACTAGCAATACAATAGATGCAAATAGTCAAGGAACAAGCATGGCAATAAACATAAATAGTCAAAGAACAAGCAAGGTAAATAAATAAAGTTCTGTGAACACTCCCTTGATGACAGTTTTAAGGGTTTATCAGGATCACCAAAATATCTGGGCCTACTTCCCTATTCTATCTCAAAGTCATTTTTATGTCTGAAGCCTATGTTCTTTTTCTAGCCTAAAATTTAGATTCCTGCCAGAAATTACTCCTTTGTTCTAGCTTAATATTTAGATTCCTGCCTGAAATTACTTCTTTGTTCTAGCCTAATGTCAGATTCCTTCCTGAAGCCAATTTCTTTGTCCTTGGCAAATGTCATATTCCTGCCAAGCAGCTCATTTGCTTATCCTTGGCCCATGTCAGATTCTTGCCAAACAGCCCCCAAAGCTCTCCATCTTTCTCCCTTTTTTATTTCATAAACAACACTAAGCCCATCTTAGGTCATTTCCACAAGAATGCCTTCCTTACCCATGGTAGAATTTGCATTATCAAAAGCAATGCAGTTATGTCTTAGGTTTGTAAGGCTCTGTGCAGAATCTTACCTGTCCTTGGCTTGCCAGCGTATTAATTTAATAACTCTGTCTGGGGGTCCATTTTCAGGTTCATGTCATGTACTTTGACTGGCAACATGTTGTTGTTAAATACAAACTTTAACATGATGGACAGGAAAAAAATATATTCCCAGGATAAAAAGGGCTAGTGAGCTTGCTGTGAGCTTGCTGAGTGCCCTGACAATGGAGAGTGGGAAGCTGTATTAGACATATGTTCCCAATCCACCTTTGCTTACCTATACCCCTGATGGTACAAGTTGCCTCAACATTTTAGACCTTGTAGAACAGAGAATCAAAATGAGAAGTTACAATGGCTTATATATTTTTCTTAAATGTGACCAGTTATTCAGACGCAATCACATACTGGTCAAGAAACCAATCCAATATTGGAAATAACAGACTTCATTTGGAAGGCTTGTTCTGGGCATTTTCAGAGACATATTTGGACGTTAGCTGCAGTTTCCTATGGTGATATGTTAGCGAGAGAAAAAGTTGGTGCAGGGTTTGGTTTACAAACAAGTGTTAGTACATGTGCTAAGGCTCTTTTAATTGTCAAGTTAAAAATACTTTTGTTTCTTCTATAGTATATAATGTAAGTTGCATTGATTGTACACTTTCTAACTGTGTTAGTGTGTTGAAATCTGGAAGGCCAGTTATGGAGGTCTATCAACCAACTTTTGTTTTAGTACCCTGAGTATCACAGAAACTTGGTCATTTGAAAAAAGCTTGTAAGTACTGAAAGACGTGAGTCAGGCTTTAAGCAGAAGCAAGAGGGTAGTGGGCTTGATTATTGCGGGTAAAACAGCTTTAATTACATTAATTGCTAGCACTACTGCTTCTGTAATTGCTTTGGTACAAGAAGACTGCTACTTTTGTTAATCATTTAGCAAATAATGTTACTAATGTGTAGAATGTACAACAGGATTTAGATAGGCATTTGGAAGAATCAATTGATGCTTTTTATACTATTCAAATTATTATAAGGAAGTTCAGAGGTTAAGAGTAAGGAGCCATCTCGAGTGTCATACCAAATACCATTGCATTCGTGTTAGTTCATTTGTTTTCTAGACAAGGTTTCTCTGTGTAGCCGTGGCTTCCATAAAATTCAAGAGATTTGCTGTCTTCTCCCTCTTGAGTGCTGAAAATGCACCAGCATACCAAACAAAGCACAAACTATTTTACCAGATAATACAGTATCAGAAAGTATAACAGTCAGAAGTCTTACACAAATAAAAGCAGTTGGAGAAAATACTTTGCATAAAATACCAGAGATAAATATGTATATTAAACCTAATGAAAATGTCTGGTTGTGGTGTTGCATTACACATTAGAAATGGCCCTGATGACAGCAAAGGCATCTACATGACTCTGACTTTGTAAATATGAAGAGATGGGTTAAAAGAAGGGGATAGTGTAATTTTTATTTCCATGTCTCTTTGATAGAATCATGATTCTGTTGACTGAGCTCTTTTTCTCTCAAGCCAAGTAGTATTATTCATGAAAAATCTTGAAACGAATAATTTGTAGGGTTATGGGATATTTGATTTTAGTTTACAACATAGTTCAGTAAGTGTTCTTTATGGTCTTACTAGTAAAATATTGCACCTATATTCTCAGTTTGTGTGTGAAGGTACCCACTGATAGATATTGTTTATCTCTGTGTCCCTTATAGGATTTGTGTGCACTTATGTGTGTGAGAGACAGTATTTATTGTGTACTTTTGAATATATGGATGAATGTGTGAATGCTCACTTGTAATGTTGAATTTGAAAGACAGAGTCCAATATCAAACATTTTATTTTGTTGAGACAATATATCCCACTGAACAGGAAGCTAGTGGGTTTGTCTAGGCTGCCCACCAACAGGCTCCAGAACCTGAATATCTCTGTCTTCTTAGTTCTAGAGTTATAGATCATACTGCCCTGTCAGTTTTATTATTCTACCTATTTTTTGGTTATGAGATCAAACTCTAGTCCTTATGATTTTGTGACAATCATATTAGTGACTGAAGCATTTTCCCAGATACTGTTCTTACAGAATCTTAAACTTCAGACATTATTATATTTCACTCATGAAACAGTTCCTTGCTATCTTACTTTCCCTTTGACAACCTAAGATGTTTGCTCATACAGATCTTTGCTACATGTTCTGCTAATAATGGCTCATATTATATACCTATTCAGACACCCAAAGCAATGGGTTTGTAAATAACATGCATTATGAAGCAAAGGGAGATAAATCTTTTTTAGAAGAGAACTTGGGGAAAGTAGACTTGCAAAAACAGCGAAAATTCTAACATTTAATGTAGGCATGAAGATTTTTTATCTTCTTTTCTAACTGGAGAGAAGATTCAATTTCACTAGATACAACTAGCCATAAATATTTTGATCTCCAACCTCCAACCTCTAGTATTTCAGTGGTGAATTTTAGTGGAGTTGAAAGTCTTACTTTAATGAGTCATGGGAGGAAAGGGAAAGGCATATCTACAGAATCTACCTGAGTTTCTTTGTGGTACAAGTAACAAGCATAGACCTGGAAGGTAGCTCCTTCTCCCACAATGCATTCCCTTGTGATTGACATGTATAAGGTATCTTCTACACCTTCAGACCACCAATCCCAACATAGGGCAAGTTGCTTTGGCATACCCCAGCAATTTGGAGGCAGTGACCCTACAAATTCTGAACTGAAGGCCTCTGAATAAATTGTTTCAGAAATAAAGTAAAACAAAATCTGCCTAAATCAAAGAGATTGTTCTCCTTGGTTATTCAGTTAATAATGGTATTAACTAATGAAATTACATAAATGGGGAAGTAACCAGTTATATATCTCCTTGACAATTATATTTCAAATATTATATTTCTATGATGTCCTGTGAATCTTCTACCTCTGTCAGTCATGGGAGCACATGCCTATAGTACCAGGTACTTGGAGACAAAAATGGGAGGATTGTAAATTCATGGCCTGCTAAATTATTTGATGAGATAGTCTGGCCAAAACTACTAGGAAAAACAAAACAAAACAAAACAAAACAAAACTCAGAAAACCCAATACAACCACCACCAACAACAAAGCAAATAAATGCAATTACATATTCTCAACAAACTTAAAATAAACCTGATAACCAGAAACCCAAATGTGAAACAAGGGTGAATAAGTGCCTCACTAGAATTCAGGTGAGTGAAATTTCAGCATAATTGCCTGAAGACCCTATAAACCTATGTGAAACTGTGTCAGGAAGTATAGCATTGGCCCCTGGCTAAGGGAGCCTATATTGATTGATTGATTGATTGATTGATTGATTGATTGATTGTGTATGTGTTTATGTGTGTGTGTGTGTGTGTGTGTGTGTGTGTGTGTATTGTTTCCAATATGATACAAATTCTATAAGGCAAAGTATTCTTGCGTATCTGTAACATGAACAAATATAGCAGACACTGACCAAATATTTGTTTCCTGATCAGTAAGAATCAAAACTGAGAATAATCATTTCCAAGGACATGGCTCAAGGATAAAGTGTTTTAATGTACATATTCAAAATCCAATACCTCCCAACATGTTCACTCTTATACAGAGTTAGGTTTTACACACACACACACACACACACACACACACACAACACACACACAAACTTTGTTTTGATGAAATGGTCCTGTAGCAGAGTATTTGCCTAGCCTGTATAAACCTCTGATGTAGACTTCTGAATAGATAGTTAGGTAGATAGATAGATAGATAGATAGATAGATAGATAGATACATACATACATACATACATAGACAGACTACCAGAAATGTTTCTGTGTCCCTTTGCCATCTCCAAAAGCCCCACTCATTCTCCTTCTCTTTTGGGGGGGGGGTTCTCTATATAACCCTGGCTGTCATGGACTCACTCTGTAGACCAGGCTGACCTCAAACTCAGAAATCCACCTGTCTCTGCCTCTAAAGTGCTGGGATTAAAGGTGTGCGCCACCACTGCCCGGCATTCTCCCTCTCTTTAATGTCTCCTCAGTTGCATAAAATTCCTTGTATTTGTCTCTACATGATTCTCATCTCTGTGCTCATCCACACCCACTGATTACATCTCAGTGACATTCTCTGTTCTCTAATATGTCATCACCTTTGAAGACAGTCTTCCATTGATTATATAGTTTTTCAGTTGCTGAGACCATGTTTCCAGCTCACTGCATTATTTGCATTTAACCTTATCTCAGAATGCATAAAATTCAGTCCCCTTTTTAAAATAATTTTAATGTGGGTCTGAGTTTTGCCCTGCCACTGGGGTGTGGGAAACACCGCTGGCCAGATGAAATGCAGAGATATTGACTGTGTTTTCCCTGTGTTTGCCATCACCTGCTGGGCTTCAGGGGTTGGGAAAATGCAGCCTAAAATGTATGAGGCTGATGCTGGGGTCCACTAACTCTTGGGAATCCAATTGCTGCTGGGGTGGCATACATAGTAGTTGGAAATAAAGTTGGTAACATGTGGGCTGATGATGCCAAAGAGCTGGGAGCCAGGGAAAATGAGATCTCCAGTTTAGCTGAGCTAGCTCATTTTTTATTGTCCTTAGCTAAGCAATGGTTGACTGAAAAGCACAAAGAGGCCTTCTATGGGAGACTTAGGCAGCATGTACTTTAGTAGTTGAAAGTTTTCTTTATTCTCCCTGCAGCAGTCTTTGATGAATGAGATAGTTCATGTTTAACCATATCATGTATTGATTGTTAATTGTGAATATAGATACATACCAACTCCTCACAGGAGACCAGAGATTAAATACCTTTTTTTTCGGGGGGGGGGGATGTCCAGGAAGGGAAGCTTGTTGGCTAAACCCTCAGGGCTTTTAGATATTTTATTATCATGGAGAACTCTGTTTTGGGCTATGTGATCACAGATCACATTTCCTTATTTGGGAAGTGAGGCATATGTTCCAGGCCAGGTATCTGGTAGGAAGCCTTCCACCTCAGGTGGATGCCTGTGTGCCAGGGACTCTGAACTCACTCAACTGTACCATGTTTCCTGGCATGCTTGACTGTCCCACAATTTCAGTTACTAGTAAACCAAACTAGGAAGGGAAGCCAAACTTGCAGCAGGGTGTCTTAGTTAGGGTTACAATTGCTGTGATGAAACACCATATCTATAGTACCTAGGAAAGAAAAAGGTTTACTTGGCATATTCGCAGACAGCACTGTTCATCACTGAAAAAGATTAGAATAGGAAAACAAACAATGCATGAAAGCTGATGCATAGGCCACAAAGGACTGATGCTTACTGACTTGTTTCTCATGGCTTGCATAGCCTGCTTCCTTATAGAACACAAGACTGCCAGTCCAGTTTTGGTCCCATCCAAAATAGCATGGGGCCTCTTCCCAACATTCACTTATTAATCAAGTTTCTATAAGAGTTCCTACAATACATGAAGTCATTTTCTAAATTAAGGTTCTATTCTCTTCTAGATTGTATCAAACTGACATAAACTAGTCAGCACACAATACCAACTCTAATTGAGCAATTAATTCTCAGAATGTCAGCTGTGAACTTACTACAGATAAGAAAACTTGACAAAATCTATGAGAATGAATAAATGTGGGAGAACCTCAG
Source organism: Rhabdomys pumilio (assembly GCA_030674055.1). Taxonomy (NCBI): domain Eukaryota; kingdom Metazoa; phylum Chordata; class Mammalia; order Rodentia; family Muridae; genus Rhabdomys; species Rhabdomys pumilio. Next base: position 13,059,841 of record JANHMN010000009.1, on the reverse strand, counting down.
ATACCTGTCGAAACGACTGTGAGGGCTGTTCACAAGTCTGTATTTGAGACATCCTTCATACCTCAAGTTCATCTTACTGATGTTTAGCAGGCTGTCTCTAAGATGTTAATTTCACCATAATTGTGACATATGATTTTCAGTAAACTCTCAGAGATTTTGATTTATTATTATAGTCTTCCTAATAAATTACAGTTAAAATAACTGCCTTTACTTTAGCCTCTGTTTCCTAAAATTGTATATCCAATGTTTTGGATCTAAATTTTGAGATTAAAAACAATTCTCACTGAAATACTGGCTCCTCTGCTATAGAACAAGAACTCCTGACCATGCTGCTAATAGGTGCTGCCTGTTTTCTGTATTGGTATATCTTTAGGATAACAGTGATTAAAAATCCTAGTGTAAGATACAATGTGCCCTGTGAAGCAAGGATTCAGCAACATATAGGAACCACGTTTCTCAAGGTTCTCCCTGTCTCTCTGTCTCTCTGTTTCTGTCTCTTTATCTCTGTCTGTCTGTCTGTCTGTCTGTCTCTCTCTCTCTCTCTCTCTCTCTCTCTCTCTCTCTCTCTCTCTCT
>JANHMN010000009.1:13047147-13059257 GCA_030674055.1 Rhabdomys pumilio | reverse complement strand
TCTCTCTCTCTCTCTCTCTCTCTCTCTCTCTCTCTCTCTCTCTCTCTTTCTCTTGTAGGCTGTATCTCTTTTTCTTATGGGTCATGATGAACTGAGTAAGGGAAAGCAGAGTCTCTAGTTATGTGGATGATATACATATATAATTGAATATGTTTATGTATACGTATGTACATACCCTGGTGTGTGTATGAAGGTCACAGGCAGCCTCATGTGTCAACCCTACCTTCCATCTTATTTGAAAAGGAATGTCATTTTAATTATAGAGATTTCATGAAATTTGATGCTTCTGTTTCCCATCTTCCTGTAAGACTGCTGGGATTGCAGAGACATACATTCAAGGCGGTTTTACCTGGAAATGCAATTTTAAGTCTTCATGCTTATGCCACAAGCATGTTACTCACTTTCTTCATAGGGTTTAACTGCTGTGAACAGACAACTAGAGCAAGGCAACTGTTATAAAGACATTGAATTTGGACTGGTTTATACATAAAGAGATTCAGTCCATTATCATCATGTCAGTAGCATGGCAGCATCTAGGCAGACATGGAGTTGAAGGAACTGAGAGTTCCACATCTTGTTCTGAAAAAATATAGCAGAAGACCAGGCAGCTAGGGTGGGAGTTTTAAAGCCCAAGCCCATGGTGACACACTACTTCATTAAGACTACACCTACTCCAACAAGGTCACATCTCTGAATAGTACCACTTTTTAGACTAGACATACTCAAATCACCACATCTGCTGAGCCATCTCATTAGTTTATCATACACTTCCTTCATATTGTATCTACTCTTTACCTATTGACCCCTAACTCATCTCTAGCACTTTTTTCTCTTTTTCCTCCTTCAAAATCATTTGCCTTTGAAGTGAATGGGCACTTTCAGCAGAGGGGGGAGACATGACTCAGGAGTGCAGGACACATGAGTCTGTGTCGTTTCTGATTAGTAAACACTGGATCAATTGCTATGCAGCTGAGTGATGAAGGAAAAGAGAAAAATGGTTGATATTTGACTTTATAGGAGAAACCCTGTGGTTCTACAAGTTTGTTAACCTTAATTAACTTGGCAGATTCATTTTTGACATATGTCAATGTGGAACTTTCTTCACAAAAATTGAGAAAATCATTTTATTAATAAAGTTTAAAACAGCTAGCAGGTAAAGAAGTCTGTTGGAACACTCTGGTAATGCATTTAATATAAAATAACTTATAATTTTATAATATTATAAAACAATATAAATGCAACAACATAAAATATAAAATTTAATATAAAATAATAATGCAATCATTCACTTAATTATTCCTAAAGATGGAGAGAGATTAATGATGTGCATGTATGCATGCCCAGTATAAATGACACCAAGAAATATATTTATAACTATATTTTCAGGATAAATGTGCCTTAAAATTTTGGAAGATGACTCAATTGAAAAAGTTCTGGTCTTGAAAGCATCTGTAACAAAACTCAGTCCTATAAACCTATGTAAGAGTATCTGGGCATGGTAGTAGAAATTTACAATCTCATTTCTGGGGAGAGAAAGACATGCAGTTCTGTCTCCTGGGAAATGTTGCCCAGCCAGTGTACAAGTTTGAAACCAATTAAAAAAATCAACCCAAAGCAATAACCAAAATAACCCAAACAAAAACAAAAAATTGTCAGTGTAAATAAGATGGAAAGACCCTGAGAATAACAGCCAAGATGTTCCTTCATTCGCTCAATGAATATATACACATGTGCACAAACAAATAGATATCAAGACTCATATAAATAGACATATATACAAAATATATTTCTATGTACACATGGTTGTATAAAATTTATATTTACACTGATCATGTTTCATAAAAAGTTATTTTGATATATTTATATGTGTATGACTATCTTGTTTATATTTTATCTATGTAAGTATAGAACTGCAAATAAATTGCCTGCTTTTAAATATAACACTGAAATATAGACTATAGTTGACAGTTATAATCAACACATATAAAACAGATTTTGTATACATTTTATTTAGAAAAACATACAATATTCCTAATACTACAATGTGGAATTTATATTGAAAGTATTCATGGATATACTCAATATATTCATAATGTTGGGTAAGTTAAGCACTGGAAGGATTAACTTCCCCCATAAATTCAAAGACTACACTCACATAAGTCTAAGCAGTATAGTACAGAATCTAGACAGTTGCTGTGTAAAACAGAATTCACAAGATTCAAAAAGAGAAGGCAGGTAGAATTCAGATGTCAACACTTCTTTTATATTGTGATATATATATATATATATATATATATATATACACACACACACATACATACATATAAATACATATATACACATATATATATAAATCAATTATATATTATAAATATATTACATATATTTATTATATATAATATATATATATATATATATATATATAATATATATATAATAAATATGTAATCAGCCAGAAAAACTTCGATCTATAACTTGTCTTTTCTGAAATATAGTTTGGAAAAATTGTGGCTAAAAACTTTTGGGAATGTCCAACAAATTACTGGTCTTACTTGATTTCCATGCCACATGAGTGAACCTATACCTGATTCTGCCCACTTTGCCAGAAACTGGAACCTGAATAGCAGAGAGACCTAGGGTATAATTAAGTAAAACTTGGGAAAAAATAAGAAATGAAATAAAATTATTCCTAATGATGTCTTGCTATTTTGTTGTGTGCATAGATTAGTGCCTAGCCCGAATGTCATCAGAGAAGCATCATCTAACAAAGATGCGAGCAGATTCATAAACCTGCAGAGTAGACAGAGCTTAGAAAACCCCATAATAGATGGGGTGGAAGGATTATAGCAGCTAGAGGGATCAAAAACACCAGGAAGTCACATCCTACACAATTTACAAACCAGGACTCAGATGAGACTGATCACGGAGATTGCAGTGGCCAAAATGCAGGCTGCATTGGTCTGCACAAGGTCCTCTGTAAGTACATTATAATTTTTTAGCTTGAGGGTTTTATAGAATTCCTAGACCTTGGAGTTGGGGAGTCTCTGATTCTTCTGTTTACTCTTGTGGTCCTTTTTATTTTACTGGATAACCTTCTCCAATATTGATATGAGTGTCTGTGCCCAGTCTTCCAGCATCTTGTTGTGATTTGTTTGGTTGATATTTCAGAGGTTTGCTCCTTTCTGATGGGAAACAGGAAAGCAGTGGATCTGGGCAAGAGAAGAGGTAGGAAAAGAGCTAGAATGTGTAAAGGAAGGAAAAACTGCTGTTGGCAGGTATTGTATGAGAAAAGAATAACTAGAAAGCTTATTTATATATTTGTGTATGTGTGTGTATGTTTGCATGTGTATGTAGGCATTTTATCCATAAAATATCCTCAGAGGCCAGAAGTGGGCAGCAGATCTTCTGGAGCTACAGTTACACTTGTGAGTCCCTGACATGGGTCCTAGGATCTGAACTTGGGTCCTTTGAAAGACCATGAAATGCTGTTAATATTTGGAACCGTCTCAGTGCACTTTAACAACTTGGATTTGAGTCATAGGATAATCCACTGAGTCTTTGTATCTGAGCTGTTGAAAAAATATAGTATGTAATTTACTATTAGCTGCTACTTTTTATATAATCAGATGATGTTATGATTCTTTCTCTTTAGTGTGGTTTATGTTCCATTTTTTACTATCTATAGGATGAACAGAACACCCTGTAAATAGTCCCAGTTTTATTCAGTTTGATAAACAGAACTTCTATGAAAAAGAGGGAAAGAACACAAGGCCCTACATTTTGTCTCAGTGGATGAGATGAGTTAATCTAATTACTGGTCCAATACTTTTAAGAACAATGAATACATGGCAAGGCTTCATGCTGAATCTATTTTCTCTAAAATATAGATAAATGAATTGATAAAACTAAAGTTCAAAATATACTTAGCTGTTCAAGTGAATTTTTTCCAACACATTTTAGAATCATAACGTATCCTTCTGTCATATTGTCTTATTGTCAGGTTTTTAAGTCAAAATATCCTAAATCCTTAAATGGCTACTGGTTAAATTAGGATCAAAGTGTAATACTGGCAATTTTGCTCAGTTTGTTAAGTCAGTCTGTACTCTTCCAGTGCATATAAAAACCTGATATAAACACACAGGGTCCATTATGCTTCAAATGAACATTAGCAATATACAATTGGCTCTTTCCACAAGTTCATGCTTACTAACCAGTAAGAGATTAATTTCAGATATAAAAGGAAGTGACTTGTTCAGCTACTGTCATAGGACATAGGTCCAAGTCCAGCTGGATGAATCCTTGTCAGGTAGACAAGGACATTTTCCTGTTTGACTTGTTTATTTGGTTGAATAGATTTATAGGACACAGAGTGAAATATAAGAGATATAATAATTGCAGAAAAGATAGAATACAAACACTGAAATTGAAAAGAGTTCTATATATGTCTAGAATATACTAAATTTTGTACTATACCAACTTGGTTAAACCCAAGTCATGGGATTTGCAAACAATCAAATTTTGACTCACAATCCTTATAACAGTCCTCAGAATATGGAAAATGTCATACATGTTACCTCAATTCATCCCACAATTATTGATTGAGTTCCTAAAGTGAGGTATTATTCTATTTTCAGCAATTAATTGTGAAGGTCAATTTTGTTAGTCTAAAAAGATCTAGAAATACATCTGGAAATATCTGCAAGGGAGATTTTAGATTGTTCTAATTCAAGTAGAAATACATATAGTAAATGCGGCTGTACCAGGTCATGTTCTAGGTCCCAGATAGAGTAAAAAGGAAACACTAAGCTGAGGACCAACATCTACCTTCTTCTCCTTGCTGATTTTGGTTGTCATACAATCAACTTCCTTACACTCCTCCTGCTATGCATTCTTTCCCAAGATAGACCATGCCACCAAATTGAGACAAAATTAACCTAAAAGAAAAGAGTAACTTTGAGTGCCATGGAAAGGGTTAGTATTGGTTCCAGTGCTCCTAGTTCTTAGAACTAGGCTCTGCTGTCCTCACTAAGGATTCTTCACATTAGCGGCTCAATCACATGGAGCCTAAGTCCAGAAGAGCTCTTTCACCTCTTTCTTCTGAATTTTAAAAGTAGACATGGAAAAACAAGGATAGGTAGTCAAGTATATTATTTTTATAGTACAAGATTTTTAAGTATCACAGCCTTGGATAGTTGGTACAAACAATAGTTTCCTAATTGTATGTTTTTAGAGGTAGACAATTATATTATCAATTAGTGTCTTCTTTGAAATATAGTCAAGCTGATGTAAGAGTGTTATTTTCTATGATAAATAATTCTCAAATAAAATTTCTTATATATGTTATACAAGAGTGTATGAAAAATCAATTCTTAGACACAAATTATTAAATTACAGGATATAGGTTTTACAATTTTTACAATCTTGTCTTTAAAATGAATACCAAGATATACTTTCATTAATATTGTATAATATGCAAATTTTCTGATATCCTTATATATGGATAATTACCCATATTTTTCCTCTTTAATATCTGAGAAATGGAACATTGCAGTATTATTTTTCTCCTCATTGTATCTACATGCAGAAGAAACAATTTAAAGAAAAAAATATTTATTTTAGTTCACAGTGTAAGAGAGTTTAGTCCTTGTTGCCTGTCTCCAGGTAGCAGAATTTGTTTAGAAACAGAACTTCATCATCACAGAAGCATATAATGGAGGAGTTTCTACATAGTGAACAAAAGAAGAGAAACGAGGCTTTCAGGAAGAGTCCAGCTAAAGTAATCTGCTTTCCAAGTAATCCCAACCTCAATTAATGTGTTAATGTAAAGGAGAACACTGATGTACCACAACCCACACAGAAAGAAGAGGATGATGTTATGTGATATTTGTGAGCATCCTAGTTAATTTTCTCTCATTTATGTATCATGACCAAAAGAGACAAAAAAACACCTTGTGCAAGGAAAGAATATATTTTAGCTTAAATTTTCAGGTCACACTCCATTACTAAGTGAAGAAGGTATAAGAGATGAAGCAGAGAGCATGAAGTAATTCTGTTATTGGCTTGTGTCCTGGTTCATGCTCAGCCTGTTCAAAGGAATATGGTGTAGACCCATCTACCTAGGGAAAATGTCACACAGAGTGGATTGGGCCCTATCACATAAAACATCAATCATGACAATACATACCAGATATGGTCACAGGCCAGTCTAATTGAAATAATTCTGATTAAGTTCCTCCTTCAAGTACCACAAGGTTGTGTCAAGTTGATAACAAAACTTAACAAACACAATGGTGGGGGGGGGTCTGTGCCTTCAATATTTTCTATTTAGTGGAAAAGAAGTTATGTTTGTGAATTAATCTACAGTACTATTGAGGAAGAACAAAACAAAAGAATCTTTGGTTCATTTGTAGGATCTAAAGGAGAATATTTATGGACTGTAACTCTGTTGAGAGATAGTATGCAGCTATGCTGTGTGCATGCTGGGAAGTCAGAGAAAGCTGTCTGGAAAATCTCTGTCATTCCAACTTATTGTTATTGTATACATTTTCTGGAAAGCTATGGGCTTTTATCTAAATCAGATAGGGCAGAAATGATATATTAAAAATATGATTTAAGCCAAGTTTAGCTTAGTGGACCACTGAAGTTGCTACAGTTAATTATAGGAGACGAGATGACTCAAGTAACTGCATCACTGCAAATCCCATCCAGTTCAGACAAAGACTCTCAAAACCTACATACATGACACACTTTGTATTACCTGAGGACCAACTAGCAAACAAAGAACATTTATTTCCTAGGCTCCTGTTTCTCTTTATAAAACCTTGGGGAAAGACCCTGTTATTCTTGTGAGTTTCAGGGGCCATCTTTAGCCTAGTCAATTTTATTTACATTCTAAGTCTTAAGAGTCTTCCTTCTCTCCTAAAAAGGTGGGCTTAAATTAGGAGAAATACACTATATTTGTACAAATATCAGTTTTCACCTTAAATTTAGTATTTGTTACATAATATACAAGTGTTTATAGTTTGTGATTATGCTATAGATATGTTTTGTGTCCCCAACTGTCCTTGTGATTGTAGACTAAGTCCACAAAACCTTAAGAGTGACTGTAATATTTTTAAGTTGTTGAAATTTAGAGAGGGGTGGGGTCCTTCACTTCGAACTTGAGTAACAAATTTATCTTGTTGGCTTTGAATTTTCAAGAGAGAAGTGTTACAAAAGCACAAAGCTGACACAATATCCTCTGTTTTCTAAGGCCAGTTTTATGGAAGTGTTCTGTGATATAAAAAAAAAAAATTCAACCAGATTCTATCATTATGTCTCAAATCTCTTTATGAACTTTACAGGCACCAGGTTTTTTTGTTGTAGCTTCAAAGAAGCTGGCTACTAAAGCTTGGGTTTGAGTAAGAAATAAGATTATTAAGTGTTAATTATTCTTAATTACTTCCATTTGCTCATAGTCTCTTAAATAATAAACATTGATATGTCTATGACATTGGCAGGACTATGTGATTTCAATTGCTTTCTCTTGATGTTCTTTAGTCTTTTCTGGGCAAGTCAAATAAAAATTGATATTGGTAGAGGCATCAGAATTAAATAAAAATACTCCATCTTTAGTCTCTGTCTTCCTCCAACCAAGCTTTTGTGACATTGCTCCACATTCTCTCCCAACTGGCTGCCAACTGGTATGACTGATGAATTTTTGTTTGGTTGTATTTTTTTATTATTTTTATTGGTTATTTTGTTTATTTACATTTCAAATGTTATCCCACTTTCCATTTTTCCCTCCACAGATCCCCCTATCCTATCCACCTCTTCCCTCTGCTTCTATAAGGGTGCTTCCCCACCATACTACACATTCACACCTCCCTGACCTAACATTCCCCTATGTTGGGGCATTGAACCTTCCCTGGACCAAGGCCTTGCCCTCACATTGATGCCAAATAAGGCCATCCTCTGCTACATATGCAGCTGAATCTCTGGGTCCTTCATGTGTATTCTTGGTTTGTGGTTTAGTCCCTGGAAGCTCTGGGACTAAACAAATAACCAAACAAACAAACAAACCACCACCACCACCATCACCACCACTACAAACAACAATAGCAGCAGCAGCAACAACATTCTGTGTCATTTGGATGCAGGTCAAGTGATTTGACCCTTGTCATAATTGCCACCTAATTAATAATTGTGTCACTTAACACACAAAACAAAGAGTTTTGCGGTAGTTGGGCTAGCAGGGTTTTCCCTTCTATATAACCATTTCCAGACAAGTGTGGATTATTTGTTTGTTAGCTCATAGTGCCACCACCACTTCAAGAGATTATCAGTGTCCTGCCTTCCCAAGAATGTAAAATAAAAACACAGAATTCCAGTTTTTGTTTCCTGAAATTCATAATGGGATATTGTTAGGGGAATAAAGCCAATTGTCCCACATTATTCAATATGTAGATGCATTTCTAATAGCAGGACTGTTTTTACTCCTTGTCATAGGGTTGTGATTAGTTCTAAGTGGACAAAGCACTAGTCTACCAAATAAGACAACCTGAGTTTAGTTTTCCAGAATTAATGTAAACCAAAGGCAGGCATGATGTAGTGGTGTGCATTTGTAATGCCAGTACTAGTGAAACAACAGAGGCAGTTCCCTGGGACTGACCTACTTTGATGATTTTAGCTCAGTGGAAGAGCATGTCTGAAAAGTCAAGTTGGGTGGTGTCCCAAATAAAGATAACCAGTCATATAACCTCTCCAAACATCCACAAAAAATATAGGCCCATGCACACATACAGGTACACACAGACAGCTGAATACATACTTTAGGTATATATCAATAAACACATATTTAGATACAAACATATTCTGACATAAATGGTCACAACTAGTTTTATTCACTTAGTATTCTGTTCTAGTACTGGGAGGCACTTATGTATTGTGATCACATATCTACATTAAGCAAATACAACACCCATTAAAATTAGAAAGAGAGTTGTCTGAATTTTTTATAATTCTTTTAAATTCCTTTAAATTTTAACTTTTTTAAAAAAGTAATTTTAAATGTTTTCTTTTGTTCCTTCACTATGTTATTTCTTTCTTTCTTTGCTTTAGGAAAAAAAATATGTGTGTTTAAATTTCCATGTTTACCCTTGAACCACTTGAGGTAGTTTTTTTTTTTTATTTTCTCTCTTTCTTTCTTTGTTTCTTTTCTTTTTTTGGTTTGATTGTTTTAGTTTTGTTTTGTTTTTGTTCTTTTGGTTTTGTTTTTAATTTTTAACAAATTTCAGGTACCAATAATCAGAATATACATTGGGGGTCTTCTAGAGTGGTAGACAGACTTCAGCTTTCAAACTATCAGATTTATGATTACGTCCTGAGATTTCTTTCTATATAGGCTCGATTGTTCGTCTAACGGGATACATTAGGAACTATCTGCTCTCTAGTGGTGTTTGTAGTCAGATTTTGAGATGCATGGTAATGGAAATATTTTCTTCATATAAAGTCTGCTACTTTCTATTTATGCTTTTGAACAAATGTGAGAAAAATACATATTTTTGTTTTGATAATTTTATGTAGTACAGAGAAAAGTGAAAATTTATTTAAAAATATGTTTGTGGTTGACAGCTTCCAATGATCAGTGAAGTTAAAATTACCACATTAAATTGGACAGTGAAGTGTAAACAGAATTTTGAAAAGCCTGAGTGTGGAACTAACAATAGAATGCTTGATTAACATGCATGGAAGTTTACGATCCATCTCTACCTAACTACTCCACACATGTTTTAACTTCTTTTAGTTAATGAACACAGTCTCTTGTGGAAATATTCCACAGAAAACTCCTCCTAGTTAGAAGCAGAAGTTTTTACCTGAATTACATATGGTTTCATAAACACTTCAACTTTACAGTAAGGCTTTAGGTGATAATAGAAGCTAGATTTGGCCTACGTGGCCCTAGTATACTTTTGGAATGCATTATTTGGGTAAAAGTAGATATGTGAGGAATCATTTATAAAATTAAGTGTACTGTATGGTAGAGTTTGAGAAAGGTGGGTACAGAATATGTGTTCTTGACTATGAAGGTGAGTAATGCATTTCTTTGTGTACTTGGAATTCAAGAGGGGAAGAATGTTAAAAACGTTCAGGGCTAACTTTATCCACTCAGGCCACATTCCTGCAGGTGTTCTTCAATGTCTGAAACTCGACATGATGTTTAGAATCATGGAAGAGACAGGTCAATAGCCATGCCTATAAAAGTGTACCTGAATTAGGTTACTTGAAGCTAGAAGGCTCATTCTAACTGCAGGAATAGCTTTCCAGGTTTGGACTTTAGACTGAATCAAAACGAGAAACCAGCTTGAACAAACACCAGCATTAACCATTCTTTGGTTCCTAACAGTGGATGTAATCAGCTACCTCCTGTTTCTGACGCAATTCTTTCCCTTCAGATAGACATTTCCTCAAACTATAAACGAAAACAAACTATTGCCTTTTTGGGTTCCTGTTTTTAGATATTTTGTAACTGCAAATAGAAAGGGAACTAATACATAGTTTACTATAAAAAGATGTTTTTGCATTCACAAACATTATAGGAAAAATAGGGTCATAGGTGTATAGTGTGGAATTCACATAGTACAATACTAAGTTGTGAAGCCTCAGCAATAGCATTTCTCTATATGCCATATTCAACCACAATTAATCTTTCTCCTCTCTCTCTCTCTCTCTCTCTCTCTCTCTCTCTCTCTCTCATTTCTCTCTCTCATCCATGTTCACATGTATGAATGCATGCATGTATACAAGCATGCACACATACCAGGAACTCAGCAAAAACCGGACTGATTTTCATTTTCTATCTTGAAAATGTTGAGAAAGAGATTTAAAGAAAATCTGTGGAAAGGATAAACCAGTAAGTTTAATTAGTTGCCTGAAAATTTGGAATCCTATAAAGAGACTTACTAGAGGTCTTACTACAGACCTTTGTCATGCCAAATATTCAGATCATTCTAAAAGTGCTGCCATCGCAGAGAAATATTCCTCTGACACTGGAGATGAGGGAACTCCATCTTTTTGTGGTCCCTGTTAATTAATTTCAATTATGGGAACAAGTATAATGTGACATAGGCATGGAATCTAAGTAAGGTAGAAGCTTATCACAACAAGGGAAAGGAGGGATAAGTGAATATTACTCAAAGATCTGCTAGACAAAGCCTTCATTACTGACTGTGTAATCCTATTAGCAGTGATTCCTACATTTAGAGCAGGAAAGCACAGGCTCACTGATTCCCAGGTTCTAATGTAAATGAGTGTGACTAGTTCTATGCTTTAGATTATTAAACATAATTTAGATTCTCCCTGGCTCTAATGAGAACTGCATGTAATTATTACTATAAAATCTCCCATATGATACTTTAATCAGGGTTATAGTACTTTCATTTAAACAAAACAACAGTCCGTGTAATTCGATCCATGTAGTGTTTTCAGAAGCACAGGTGTTAGGCAACAGGACTAGGGGAAGTGGAAACACAAGAGGACCATCTTAGACTAAGCAGTTGGCTGTTTTGACTTTTGGTTTGTTGGGGATAATAAGCATTCACATTTCAGCCAAAAATGTATTGTGGGACTTAGAAGTTTAGAGGGTGTCAAATTCAGAACATGATCTCTCTATGTCTCTGTGTCTCTGTCTCTGTGTCTCTGTCTCTGTATCTGTGTCTCTGTCTCTCTCTGTCTCTCTCTCTCTCTCTCTCTCTCTCTCTCTCTCTCTCTGTGTGTGTGTGTGTGTGTGTGTGTGTGTGTGTTTGTGTGTGTGTCTTTCTCTCCCATGCTTTGTCTCTAATTTCTCTTCCACTTCCCTTCTAACGCCCTAAATAAACTCTATTCTGTAGTATACCCATTGTGTGGCTGGTAGCTCTGGGGGAACTGATGCCTCAGCGTGGGACTCCAAAGGCACTCCCTTTCATCTCACCATACTAAGGCTCTACAAACATATCCTAGTTCTTTCTTTTTCTTTCTTTCCTTCTTTCTTTCTTTCCTTCCTTCCTTCCTTCCTTCCTTCCTTCCTTCCTTCCTTCCTTTTTTCTTTTCTCCTTCTCCTTCTCCTTCTCCTTCTCCTTCTCCTTCTCCTTCTC
>JANHMN010000009.1:13031122-13047137 GCA_030674055.1 Rhabdomys pumilio | reverse complement strand
CTTCTCCTTCTCCTTCTCCTTCTCCTTCTCCTTCTCCTTCTCCTTCTTCTCCTCCTCTTTCTCCTCCTCCTCCTCTTCTTCCTTCTACTTCTCCTTCTTCTTTTTCTTCTTATTTTTCTTCTTCTTCTCGTCCTTCTTTTTTATAAAACTCAACACCTATCACTCACAATCTGCATAGGTAGAATAGAAAGAACTAATTGCTCTCTAAAAACCATTCTTGTCAAAGTTTCACAGGAACTTCACCTCAATTGGGTAAAACTTCTATTCCTGGCTCTTTTTAGCATATTAGCTTTCTCCAAGTGATCTCTTTTAATCTCACCATTCGAGCTCTGTCTGGATGTCCAGTCTGGATGTCTTTTTTTTTTTTGCCTAAATGCTCTCCTCTCCCTGATCACCTACGTTCCCCATTACATTGCCACCTACACTCTCTCCCATAACTTTACTGACCACCATCTACCAAGGCCACACACTGTTCCCTGTCTGTTAACATTGAAGATCAAGTTCTTCTCTTCCCTCCAGATCATCAGCCCTCACGTCGTTCTCCTAAATGGAATGTCCCCTTCAAGTTTGTGCTTATGACTTCTACAGTTGCTAAACTTGAGGGACACTCTCATTGTATCCACCTGTCTCACCTCAAACTTTCACTCCTCTACTTCAAAATGACTTTTCTTCTTACACTTTGACTTCAACAGGACCCTACTATCTTAAGCTTCAGAAGATGTTGAGACCACCCAGCTTGTCCTTAATCCTTGAAAAATGAGACTGCATTTAGGCAGCTTCACTGGACTTCTCATCCTCCCCCTGTTGTTCCTTTCCATCCAGGGTAGTCACCCACTGATAACAGTTTTTTCAAATAGGGTAAGAAAATTGCTCCATAGCAAGATGCCAGAAGCTGATCCAAATTGATGTCATCACTATATCCACCATTCCATCTAAATATTATGACTTCTTTGTTTGCTTTTTATTTGACAAGACAAAAGATAATTGTAAAAAATGGCCAGATGAATATGGAGGTAGCATAGATTGGTCTTTCTAGATACATATGTTAGGATCATGAACCAATCACTTCTTCAGTCAACAGTTCAAGACCCTCTTCTTCTGTATTCAAGACCCATGGAATTCCAGGTAGAAAACAAGCATTGTTGGTAAGCTCTATCATAAAACCAATCTGGGTCTCCAGTAAGTACAATTCATATCCAGAGAAAATATGTCTCAATTGTCCATATTCTAGGTATAAGAAAAATAGGAGAAGTAATCAAACACTCCTCTAAGGTCCTGACATTCTTGACATCCCCCCTCATAAATGGTACTAACCTGTAATTTTGTCTTCTGCTTCAGAAACTGACCTCAGCCTATCCACTCCTTAACATCACCTGACATGGTCACTTTAAAGATTGCTGGCTATGTGTACCCTCAGAACTAACTCACAATTACCACTTACAGCTTCTCCAGTGATCCTGCCAAGCAACTTTACCTAATCTGTCATCAGCTACCCCATATTTGGGACATGTTCTGTAGAAACATTAATCTACCTAGACTGCAATAGAACCATAAGACTTGATACTTCTCTACCACAATACCCTGCAGTGTAGAACATGCAATTCTCTGCGAAACTCAGTCTACCTGCCAACTGGTCAGGAGTCCGCAAGTTAGTCTTCCTTTACCCTGAATTATGAGTAATCCATGTAAAAGAGCCTGTACCAATCTGGACTGTAGACACAATACCTGCCCAACATAACAAGAGGACAGTTCAGGTTGTAACATTCCTGGTGGCTGCTCTAATAAATACAGGTGCTAGAGCTAGAAGGGCAGGGTTGACTACTTCTCTGATAGTAAATAAATGAATGAATAACTAACTAACTAACTAAATAAATAAATTCTCTTCTCAGCTTGACAACGGTCTTTAAGAAGTGACCCAAACCGTGCTCACGATCCCCAAACCACATAGATTCTTTGGCAGCAGTGGTGCTTCAGAATCAATGGTAACTAAATATTCTTACAGCTACAGAAGGTAGACTTTGCCTGTTTCTTCAAGAATTATGCTACTTCTAAGTCATTGAATCTGGGATAGTGAGAAACAAAATCCAGTAGCTACAGTCAGACTTCCAGAAACACAGGGAACAATGATAACCAGCCACTCTCCACAGAGGATCTTGATTTGAATCACGATCAAATGACCTTCAATGGTGAGGGTCAGCTACACTCCAAAACTGATGAAGCTGCTAGAGAGCAGGAAGTAGTTTAAGAGATCTGACCACCCATTCCAACCTCACTATAGCCTTTCCCTGTTTTGCCCTCTCTTTATGTTAAGAAAAAGAGAGGAATCAGATGCATCCATAGACAGTCAGAAGTTGTTTATAGCCAGCCCAGACCAGGAGATGATGTCATCTCTAAGTGACAGCTCCGCTCCTGTGTCCATTGCCATGGCACCAATCACAGCACACCTCTTTGCTCATGTGTCACCTGCATCACAGCTCTGATAAAATGTGTGTAACCTGGCCCTTAGTTCTCTTGCTTCTTCACTTTTTCGCCCTAGATGCCCCTCCTGCACCAGAGGTACTGCTGTTAATAAAGCCTCCCTTGTGAAACTTGTACTGGCTTGGCATGACTTCTCCAGAAATGCACCATTTATTCTAAAATATAATGAAACACTGCTTTAAATTTAATATCAACAAATTTATTTAATATTGAATAAATTTAATTTAATTTATGTGAGCTCACCAGGTTTCACAAGGTGCTAAAGCTGTTAGCACTTTGAGGTGCTAAAGGCCAGAGAATGTAATTTTTGCCCTCAGAGGGACTCAGGCATGGCAGATACCACTGCAAAGTAATTTAGACATGAGATAGGTATATGTTTTGTAAGGAAAAGTCAACTTTAAATATCTTTTAAGACTAAGTCTTTCACCCCTTTCCAACTGAGTCTCTTCTCCCTCAGTTTACCTCAAGAGGGAATCAAGAAAGTAGAACCTCAAACTGCTAGGGCTGCTACCCCTACCCCACATAGGCAGTCTGTTATACACATATCTAGCATGCCATAGCTGAAAGACACTGTTCATATTTTCCTCTACAATGAGAGATGTACACGTGTTTAATTTTACTAATAAACATGGGATACTGATACCAATATTAACATAAGAAACACTAGCCTAAAAAGTATCAATATTTGTTAATCACATCAACATGACTGTCACAAAAAGATAATAATATTATATATTACATATACCTTCTATGCTCATTGATATGAATGATAGTCACCAAAGGACACATAAAATCATAAGAAACAGAAAAAGCCAAACGATTTAATATCAACAGAAAAAAAAAAACCCTCCTCGTCTTGTGCAATACAAAATGAACAGCATCTACCAGAGTCTTTAGTCCAATAGCTCAGCAACAAGGCTGAGACCACGTTCTTTGAATATTTTCCCATGATCATTGTTTTCTGTTTCCCTTCTCTAAGTTGCCCAGATTGATGCTATGACAATGTTTAATAGAAGACAATGATGTGTTTAATCTTTTATTCTTTTAAAACTCCAATACTTCAATGGAGATTCATCACAATCCCTTGCCAGTTTTAACCTACTAGACACATGACCTTAAAGAGGACAATGGTATTTAGAGCTCCCAATGATGATACACTTAAATAAACTGTGGGGCAGTGTGTGTGTGAGGAGGGAGAAGGCAACAACCATGGTGAATCTCCTAAATCATGAACAAAAGTAAAACTTATGTCTTCATAAGTTGATCCCACCAAAAATTTAGAGTAGAAATACAGTTTTTCTTCTAAAATGAACCATAAAGATAAATTTTACCTGTACTATAACAATATAAAAAAATATTTACCAACTGATGTATTTAGTAAAAATACTAAGTGGATAGATAGTTAAAAAAATAAAAGAAAAATTAAAGTGGGGAAATTAGAACACAAATGAGTAAAAAGTCATGTCAGATTTTTGCCCTCAGGGTCCTATAAATAGCTACCGCACTAGAGAACATAGAAATTAAACTGTGAAGTAACAGGAGACATATCAGAGAATCTCACTGTGCATAACTTCATTCATTAATATAAAAAATTATAGGGTAGGGATGAGCTCAGTAGATAAAATACTTTCCATAAAACTATGAGGATCTGAATTTGAATCTGTAGTATGCATAAAGCTGAATTTGGTAGTACATATGCAATCCCAGGGTTTCTATAGAAGTGGGAGACACAAACAGGAGAAGCCTCAAAAGTTTTCTTGTCACCTAGCCTGGTATACACGTTGTGAAGACAAGAGACCCTGTCTCAGACATGGTGAAAAGTGAAGAGCATTACTTGATGTCCTCTGATCTCTACATATGTATTAGAGTATGCAGTACTTTGTATGAACACACACACACACACACACACACACACACACACACACACAGAGAGAGAGAGAGAGAGAGAGAGAGAGAGAGAGAGAGAGAATTGTAAGAAATAGATGGCTGTTTTAAAGTTATAATGTGCATGATATTTAGCTTGGGCAGATACACTGAGCAACACAGTGGCCCCTGTAGTCAGTTCTCAAGAAACCCCATTAAGTTCTGAAAAAAACAAGGTCTGATCCTGGGAGTCATTCTGTAGGCCAGCATTCCATGTGTCCTCTGGCTACAAGTGACTATCATTTTAAA
This sequence comes from Rhabdomys pumilio, assembly GCA_030674055.1. Classification (NCBI taxonomy): domain Eukaryota; kingdom Metazoa; phylum Chordata; class Mammalia; order Rodentia; family Muridae; genus Rhabdomys; species Rhabdomys pumilio. Next base: position 13,042,487 of record JANHMN010000009.1, on the reverse strand, counting down.
ATATTTGTTGACTCTTCTTTGTGCATTTATGTCTTAGATTGATCTGTATTTTATTTAGTTTTCTGTTTTTCCTTCTTTGTTCTGTTATATTCCAAATATAGCTTCTCTATTTTCCAGAATCTATGAGTAATATAAATTATTTAAGTCACATCATTATGCTACAAGTGAGTTAAGTTTCTTAGAAATCATCTGGCAGTAATCTTGACCTTAAATCTGAGCTTTAGCCTAAGGAAATTTCAGTTGGATAATTACTCCCAGAATATTCACCCCACGAGTACTCTCAATGACACTGACCCTAGAATTCTGGTTTGGAACTTTTCTAGTAGTGCACCTAGCAATCAGCATTGTTCAATATCTTTTGTCTGACACTGGTGTGATTTAGGCCAAAAATCAACCTTGAATATTGTCCTTCAAGTGCACTTCATCTTGTTATTTGCTGTTTGTTTTGTTCTGTTGACAGGATCTCCACTGATCTAATTGTATGGTGAGGCTAGACTGACTGCAAGCTTCAATGTTTCATCAATTTTCATTTCTCATACAGTAGAATTATAAGACATGCTACCACATCCAATCTTTTATGTTGTTTCTGGGGAGTTAACTTATGTTCTCATGCTTGCAAGGCAAGAACTTATGTAACTAAGTTATCTTTCTAGCCATTGCAACATTATTTTAATAGGAATCTATAAAAAAATGAACGTTGCTGACCAAGCAATGACAGGTTGCTATTAAAAAGGCATATTTACTAACTCTATATTTACATATTAAAAGCTATGCTCCTACCTGTATGTTATTCTCATGAACTCTCAAGGTTCTACTGTTCTTTCCATGAACATCATTTTTCTTGTTTTCTTGATTGCACATCTTTCCTTTCTCCTGAATACCTTCATAAATTATCCTTGGTGCTCTCTCTCTCTCTCTCTCTCTCTCTCTCTCTCTCTCTCTCTCTCTCTCTCCTTCTTTCTCTCTTCTCTAAATACTCTTTATTCTTCACTAACATATTTCATTATTTTGTGGTTTTTGTTTTGTTTTGTTTTGTTTTCTGAGACAGGGTTTCTCCATGTAGCCCTGGTTGTCCTGGAACTCACTCTGTAGACCAGGCTGGCTTTGAAGTCACAAATCCTCCTGCCTCTACCTCCCAAGTGCTGGGATTAAAGGCGTGTGACACCACTGCCTAGCACAAATTGCATTTTTAAGTGAAAACCAAACAATTAATATATTACACATATATCAACATATAGATATATATAACATATATACATATTGATAAAAATTGAGATATAAAAATATTATCATGTAATTTTCTGTAAGTAGGATGATTGTAATCTGGTGTGAATGATATTGGAAAGCCCAAGAGGCAGCAAAATGCCTCAACCTAAGGTACTACATACATAGGGTATTATCTGTATATATCATACATTAGATAATTGATAACTAGATAACCATCAGCATTTTATGTTGCTATTTCCTTAAGTATACTCAGATAAGGCACAGAGACTTAAAAAAATAGAAAAACTTTGATTGACAGCATTCTTGTACATGTACTCATAAGTAGGCACTAGACTACAACTAGCCATGTAACCATTGAGAATATTTTAGAAAGTTGGAACTCTACTTACCTTGTGTAGGTATCCTTTTAACAATCCATGTGAAAACTTAACAACCTTATCTTCACATACCATATATAAAAAACATTGTTCTATTGGTACATATAATGATTTATGACCAAGTCTGTATTGAGTTACATGAACATCACACTTTGAACAATGTCTTCTCTAATAACCAACCAGAACTTTTAATGAAGCATTTCAGTTCAAATGTATTCCAGATCATATCCAACTGAAAACAGGATGATCTATAATGAGTTTGAATGCAGTAGCAGTAAGCTAGAAGAGAAAATTCTATTTGAGCCATGCTTAATTGGACATGCATACAACTAACGTCAGGTGCATCTTAGGAAACTATGTGTACAGTTCATAAGGCTTGCATAATTCAAGCTTCCCAAACAGATGGAAGCTGTTCATAATATACATCTTGGCAACTGTCTTACTTCCCCTAGATTTCCATAAAGGGTGACATAAAACAACCTGAGGTTCCTGAGTACTCTTCTGGTCAGGTGAGATGCTGTTGTTTGCACTGTATTTTTGAAATTTGTTTTACTTTTTGGTTGTTTTCTTGCTGCTTTAAAATCCAAGTGTCTTTATTCTTATTATTTGAGTAAAATGCCAAGAATGTGAAAATACCTAATTTAAAAAAAATTGCAGTCAATACAAATTTCATCTACTTCATGTCACTCAGCTCCACATCCTTGTCTATAAAAATGCATGTGTTAATATCCACTAACATGCCAGTCAGGTTTATTTCAATGAACATTGAATGCAAAATACTTGTCAGCAGAATCTTTTAAAGTTGTCTTCCATAAAGATGTTATTTTTCCCTCTCTTACTGATTCTCTTCCTTTACCTTTTAAGAAGTTGCAATTTCTTCAGCTGTTGGGAACCGACTTTTAACAGAAAGCAGCTAGAAAGCAGCTATCCATGCCTGCAAGGCTTACATCATATCCACAACCCTACAAGGGGAGTGGCAAAGTGTATAAATACCCCAGATTTTCCTTCAATAAAAGAGACTAGACTTGAGACTGGATCAGAACCTCTGTCTTGTCTCCATTCCTAGCATCTGTTCCCCTTATCCCCATTCTCTTTCCCTCTAGACTCTGACCTGAAGATCAGAGCAAGCCGAAACACTTTTTGTTAAGTCTTTTGTCTCAAGCCAGGCAGAGCAGAGACAGTTGCAACATTTTTCACTCTCAATGAGAGGCAGAGGGAACAGAGACCCAGAGAGGTGACATAGGACATTGGAGCTGTTGGAGTCCTTGGTGGAAGGACAAGAAGGAGGAGGAGAATGTGGCTTAGAAAACCGCAGGTTGTAAGGGATCTCATAGCTGGGAAATAGAGTAGTTCACTTAGGACTTAACAAACCTGAGATAAAAGTTCATTGCACCCTAATCTCTGAATATGGCTCAGCAGCATTCTATGCTGCACCACCAGTGTGTATTGAAAGCTGAGTGGGTCTGAGGGCCTACAAAGAAGTTACAAAGTTTCAGTGCCCTCTAAAAACTGCAAGAAGAGAACTCAACTGCCTGTGAGGTCGTTTTTCAGACAGAAACAGTGAACTGAAAGCTCTGGACCAAGTAACCTTTTGATACTTAAAGATGAGCAAAAGAATGGATATCTTTTGGGCTTTGTATGATGATATTTCAAATGGTTTGATAGGAATCAACTTAGAGAACATAGACACCTTATCATTTATCAGTATGGCAATATTTATTGTCTTGGTTTACTATGTTTTCTCAAAAGACAGTGCCCTAGAGAAAAAATTCCTTGCCTTAGAAAAGAGATTACAAGTAACACTAGAACTAAAGGTACAGGATTTTATAGGTCAAAATAAGCAACAGCAAGGAGATAGAGATAAAATTTGGATACAAAGTCTAGAAGATAATTTACTAAAGTTAGCAAATCAAAATAAGGCAGGTGCTGCAATGTTACAATTACAACATAAAGAGAAGCTTATGACTTGGCAACAAGGCTTCTAGGAAGAGGCAGTTAAATATTATGACTCTGAAAGGCCCTCTCTCAGTGCACCTCCACTTCCAGAGGCTCCCATTCTAGAGACAGTGGTTGTAGATCCCAGAAAGGAGATACAGGATAAAATTTCTATTGTTAAACAACGAATAGAGTTGGAAAAAGAGTATCAGGCCTTAATTAATCAGCTACAAAAATTAAGGACAGGGAAGAGGTCTCGAGAGGCCAACTGCAAAAAATCCCCCAGATGAAAATCCTCAACCCAGTGTCCAAAAGCAGTCCCTATCCTCTAGTTTTAATTCAGCTACAGATCAGCCAGAGAAGGGAGAAGCTGAGGCTTTCCCTATATCAGAGACCAGAGACGCTCAAGGAGTTGCTTGGAGACATCACACAGGGTTTAATTTTCAAATTTAATAATTTTAAGAATTTAAAAATGCTGTATCTCAATACGGGTACAGCCCATAGTTAAACAAAAACCTATGATGACAATTTGGCTTGATGGAAAGGCATTCCAAGTCTTGGTTGATACAGGAGCTGATGTGACTATCCTAAAACAAAGCGATTGGCCTGCCACCTGGCCTCTGACCGCAACCTTAACCAACTTAAGGGGTATTGGCCAAAGTCAAAATCCACAGCAAAGCTCTAAAGTGCTGATGTGGAAAGATAAAGAAGGACATACAGGGAATATACAACCCTATGTCATCCCGGGCCTTCCTATTAATCTCTGGGGCTGAGATCTCTTATCCCAGTTGGGATTGATTTTGTCTAGCCCTAATAAAGTAATTACAGCTTAAATGATAAACTCTGGATTTTCTCCAGGGAAAGGATTAGGAAAAAGTGAAGATGGAATCTCTCATCCTATTGAGGTTTATGGTAACACTGGAAGAAGAGGCTTGGGGTATTTTTTGATGGGTGCTAATGATTTAGCTACACCCCTAGGGTGTTGTGCAGATTCCATCACCTGGAAGGGGGACTCGCTTGTCTGGGTGGATCAGTGGTACCTAACCACTGAAAAATTACAAGCTGCCCAGTTGCTAGTGCAGAAGCAATTACAGGCAGGACATTTAGAAGAAAGTGTTATGAAGGAAAATCTGCTGCAGATAGATTCTGGCATCCTGATACCAAAAAGAATTTTGCAACAGTCCTCTGGAAAGACCCATTAACTGGAATCTGGAATGGACCAGATCCAGCGCTTATCTGGAGAAGAGGTTCTGTTTACATATATTCCCAAACTGCAGATGTTACACGTTGGCTGCCAGAAAGACTGATTAAGCAAATAGACAACAATAACAAATCCAGGGAGGAGAAACCCCCCGAGAAGCGGATTTTTTTCTTTGCAGGAAATATGAAGGAAACATGAAGATGCTTCACAATTGTCTTCAAACTGGAACAGATCAATGAGCAAACCTGACTTGGGAAGTTCTCAATGCTGAAGGAGACATCACCACCTGAATCTCCAGGGTGGTTCTATTGGACTCTTGTTTCTCTGACCTATAGTTTAGTGGGGTACACTGTTTAAAACCACTGCCACAGTTATTATAGTTGTTTTTTGGGTTTGAGATTGATTAAGCAGGGACAGGGAATTTCCTTACTTGTTTTGTTAAGATCAAAGCTATGATCAGTTCTGTATTTCTGTGTGTTGCCCTTTAAAAAGAGTGTAGCTGTTATACTGACTATTTAGGCATTAAGTCTCTTGTCTCTCGGGTTTATGCTGTTCAACAGACTGATGGCTTTTGTACGGCAACAGATAGATGCTATCTGTTGAAATGAAACCCATACAGGTCCATTATTACAGGCTGGAAGTAGGGGACTCTGAAACATCTGTCATCAAGACTGATGAGGATTAACCCCTAACTTACGCGCTAAGCCAGATAGTCAACTATGGGTAAGAGAACATATGGAGACCCTTGCCCCTAAAAGTAGAAAGGCCTCACCATCCTAAGACAGAAACTCAACCAATGGCTGTTGAGTATCCAAGGATGGGAAAGGGAGGCTGGGGTCCTTTGGTCCAACCTAAGATAGGCACAGTTTCCATAAGTTTTCCCAGCCTTCCCTTTCAAAAAAAATAATTTAAAAGCGGGACCTATTGGGAGCCGACTTTTAACAGAAAGTGACTAGAAAGCAGCTATCCATGACTGTAAGGCACACATGGTATCCAAGCCTGCAAGGCTTACATCATATTCACGACCCTACAAGGGGCATGGCAAAGTGTATAAATACCCCAGATTTCCCTTCATTAAAAGAGACTAGACTTGAGATTGGGTCAGAACCTCTGTCTTGTCTCCATTCCTAGCGTCTCTTCCCTTTATCCCCATTCTCTTTCCCTCTAGACCCTGACCCAAAGACCGGTGCAAGCCGCAACATTTTTTTGTTAAGTCTTTTGTCTCAAGCTAGGTAGAACTGAGCCAGTTGCAACACTCAGCAACTGTCAGTCTCTAGTTCTCACAAGATAATTAATGCATTGTTAGGTGCCTGAGGACATATGCACATTTTGTTCAAAGACATGCAGTGTAGAAGCAGGCTAAACTAATAGTAGTTGTTACTGAATCCTTGGTCTGCGGTTTGTTGACTCCTAGTAACATGAATTATAGAGATTACTTAGCTAAGTAGACAAGAGTATGTGGTCATCAACATAAGCTAATTCTACACAGGAAGGTTGTATTCTATCTATCTATCTATCTATCTATCTATCTATCTATCTATGTCTTTCTGTCTATCCATCTACATATATATGTGTATGTATATATACATACACACACACACACACATATATATATATGTGTATGTGTATATATATATATAGGGAGGAGAGGGAGGAGAGGGAGGGGGAGAGGGAGAGGGAGAGGGAGAGGGAGAGGGAGAGGGAGGAGAGGGAGGAGAGGGAGGAGAGGGAGGAGAGGGAGGAGAGGGAGGAGAGGGAGGGGGAGAGGGAGAGGGAGACTGAATTTATTATATATATAATAAATTCCACTGAAGTCGCTATAGTCAATGAGTCAGGCTATTTAATTACACTTAACATTGCTCTAATAATAAATAACATTGTTAGAGACTGAAATATAAGCTTAATTAACAGTCTATTTGGAGACCGAATTAAGGGAGACAACCTCAGCAAAATGAGTCTTAAATCACAAATGGTTGAATGGAAGACCTGGATTTTAACCTGGAACCACAGACTCTAAAGTCATTTTATTAGACTATCAGTGATTGCTAAGACCCAAGAGGATGTTCAGGAGAGTACTCAAAGATGGAATAACAGATCCTATGTAGAGTAAGCTTAGTAAGATACCAGGATATCAGAAGATACCAATGGATATTTTTCTCCTGGTATGATATTGGTCTTAAAATGTACCATAAAGTCCTGGGGTTGACCACAGGATTCATGAGTTCCAGTCTAGCTTAATGCCTATCCTGAGTGCAAGACCTTTACACACAAAGATCCAGACCTTCCACACTTACATCACAGTGAAGCACGATCATCCTGAGTCCTTTTATGAGAATTCTTTAGGAGCTCAACCACCTTCTAGAAATTTTTCTTCTCTGCCTTTTGTCAGGGACTAAGGTATGTTTGCTATTTTTCACAAAACTCCATATGCATTTTTTGAGTACCTCCTACATGCCAAGTCTTTACTGCTGACATAAAGCTTTATTCCTGGGCAGAAATTTGATGTTTAGTGGGAACTTTCAAAAAAAAAAGTTTGAACATACTTACTCCTATCAAAAGAACAACATGTTTTATTTCAGAAGGTATAGTGGCTAAGAAATACTCTCTCTCTCTCTCTCTCTCTCTCTCTCTCTCTCTCTCTCTCTCTTTCTCTACACACACACACACACACACACACACACACACACACATATATATATGAAGTATGTTAGTGTATATGTGCACTTATGTGTATATGTATTTCTAATTATTATCTCTCAATTACATAAAGTGGCAGAGATAAGTAACTTAGATCTGCAATACACCTAATCATAGCTCTGTGTTTGACCAAAAAGTAACTGTGGCAGTTTCTGTTTATTGATTTCATGCATTCTTATATATTGGTGATTCTAGTCACAAACTAATATTTTAACTGGCATTATATAAATTGATATTAAACATGTATACTGGTAACAATCAATTTAGGGAAATTGCATTTTATGTTTCACGCTGTTGTTATAAAAATACTATAGGCCAGACAAATAAATCAACAAATATTTACTACTCGGCTTGAAAGACTGGAAATATGAGTTCAATGTGCTGGTTTCAGATTGTTGTCATCAATCTGTAACCTCATAAATTGAAGAAGAAGAGAATATTTCCTTCTTTTTATGAGAACGTTAATTTAATCACATGTTGTCTTCCAACATGAAATTAATTAACTCTCAAAGATTCTATTTGGCAATGAGAATTTAGGCAAGTAATTTTAAAGGGCACACACATACACAAACATATATATCCTTAGATACAACCCAGCTCTAAGTGTTTTGTTATTAGAGCAAAAGTACACAATTTTTGGCTTTTCTGACAGGATCACATATAAATTCCACAGAATTTAATGGAAATCAAATGGGCACACTAATACAGAACTACCTTTTTTTATATTGTATTTTATTAACTCTACATGTGTTTTTGAATACATGTATAGGAGACAAAGAGGTCAGAGGACAAATTCATGTGCCAGATTCGCCTTCCCTTTTGTTTGAGACACTTTAGTTTTTTCTTTATCATCGCATATGCATGTTGATAGAGACTGGTCTGAAGATGTAAAAGGGCACCTACACAATCTGTAATGATGTGATTGGAGAAAAACCTGTCTTTAGGATGCTCAGTGAGTCCAAAGGAAAATGATTTTTGCAGTACCAAATAATGCACGGGTGATTTGGTCAGATGAACCTCTTCAGTGTTTGTTTGGTCCAGGAAACCATATCCTTCAGAGAGGATGGAGCACCATGGCTGAATAAACAGTCTGGAATTGGATGAAATGTTTATTAGCTGAATAAACAGTCTGGAATTGGATGAAATGTTTATGGCTTACTATAGGTCCATGTTCCTTACCCAAAGTTATAGCTAACTCACCCTAAAATTAATTTTGAAAACCTGAGGAAGGCCTGTTCTATGAGAACAAAACCTTTAGTAGAAGATCCTAAATCAATCTAGAGAAGCACTTCTGTCTATAAAACCTAACTTGTCATCTTCCTTTCTTTACACTAAGTACATTTTTTTAAAAACTGTATAAGAAAAATAAGGAGGAACTCATGGAGTCTTCTATTGTCTCAATTTTTAAATTCATTTAAAATTAAATCAAAAGTGTAACTCACTTCAAAAATATTATGTATATGTTTGTGTGTATATTTGTATATACATACACAAATATATATACACATGTGTGTGCATGTGTGTGTGATTTAAACATATTTTTTAGATTCTGATGTATGGATATATTATGATAAATATAAGCCAGGTGGTGGTGGCACATGCCTTTAATCCCAGCACTTGGGAGGCAGAGGCAGGTGGATTTCTGAGTTCGAGGCCAGCCTGGTCTACCGAGTGAGTTCCAGGACAAGCAGGGCTATACAAAAAACTCTGTCTCGAAAAACAAACAAAAAATGATAAATATATTATTTATGTATTATTTATAATATAGAATATTTAAACATGTATAGTTTTGTAGAATTACTTTCTGAATGCTCCCTTCCATAATTCTTAGACTAATATCTTTACAACACAGACTAAGCAGTTTGTTCTTATATCTTTATCCCATTATATGTAATACATAGTAAGATTGTGTAAAGAAGAGAAAGCATGAATTTGTTTGGGTTGGTAAAAGATAAGATGGATAATAGGAAGAAGGGCAAACAGAAAATTTTGTAATTACATTTTAATTTTAAAATGTTAATGTTTCTATTTTTTTATGTACAAAAGAATGATATATGTGAGAATCTTTAATAATATATCCAGGGTGTTAAAGATCTTTAGAATTAAAAAATAATGAACATTTCTGACTTCCCTGTGTCCTACCTTCAAGACTATCAAGAGGTGTATGTTTATGTGGTATGTTTGTGTTTCTTGTTTGGAACAAAATATAGAACTTTAGGCACAAATTTTAAGCATTTAGCATCTTGTTTTCAAATTGACCAGGCAGCTTCCAGAGAAAAGCACACTTGCCCTTTGTCTCTATATTTGGTGTGAGGGTCCATCTTTGCTTTGAATGTCTGCCTGGTTCTCTCTTTGCTTATGCCTCCTTGTTTCTTTGTTGGCAGCTACAGCTGGTTATTAATTCTACACAGCAGCACGAAGCGTGTTGTTAGTTATGTACTATTTATAGCTCCTATCAATGTGCATTGATTTTCTATCCATTTTAAAAAACTTAAAGTAGAAAATCTCATTGAATTCTTAAAATATCAAACCATTCCTCTAATTGATAGAAGTAGTTGGAAACAGAATTTTTATAAATAGATACTGTTATTCAACAACAGTACATATGAAAGAGAGACCAAACAAAATAGGCAATTACTGTTGAAGATACTTGGACTACTCTTGAAAGAGTATGGAGCTGAACCACACTAAAACCACACTGTGTGATAGGCATATTATCTGCACCTGTTTCCTTCTCAGTTTGTGGGGAACAGGCTCCTGGAGGATGACTCTATTGAAGGCCCATAACAGTAGAAATGTCCCATGGCTTTCAGGAGCTCTATTCCTGAGAATGTTTGTGTGTTAACTTGCTAGAGCAACACTCGAAAGTGGTGTACCATCTTAGATCAGTGTATTATGCATGCATGTTAAATATTTTATTCTATATCAGTTATTTCTTGAAGAGAGCTAAAGACATATCTCATGTGACAGAATAAAACTTCTCTGGCATTCATGAAGCCAAGTGTTTCTGTTTCAAAATGGCATTGTGATGCACAACTTTGATTCTCACAATTGGGATGTAGATGTGGAAAGGTTAAGAATTCAAGTTTATACTTTGCTACATAGTATATTTTCTGTCAGCCTGAGATACATGAGAAACTGTCTCAAAAAAAAATTTTTTTTTGGTAAAAGAAATTAAGGATGGCACACGAATGAAGAAATGGGGAAAAACAGGAAGGGAGAGAGAAAGAGAAGAGAAAGCAGATTTCTTTTGTAAAAACAAACTTACTATCCTTAGCTTTGACTTTCTTACATCTTACAGCAACCTAAAACAAATAAAATAAATGAATAACTGCCACAGATGTTCATTTCCAGGATGAAATAAAGTATGAACAACTGCAGAGATGTAGAGGAAAGGAACTTATTCTAAGTCAAATTACAGAACCACAAAGTAAAGACCTACTTATTGTTATACCCAGAAGCCACTAATACACAACTTAGAAATGTAGAACATTTCAGGAAAAGTAAGTATAAGAAATAACATTTGAAGTTCTAAAAAGATGTCTCAGTTGATAACAATCCTGCTGTGCAAACACAAGGATATAAGTTCTATATCCTCAGAACTAAAAGAAGCTCATTATGGTAATGTATACCTGTAATCTGTGTGCTAAGGAGTTGGAGACTCGAGGATCTCTGGGTATCAATTATAAGACAGTTTAATCAAATCTCAAAAATCCAAGTCACAATGGGAGACAAGGTTCCCTGAAAGACTGTGGAGATCACCTGAGGAATGATATCATACTATTGGCTCCATATTATGTATATATGCATCTTATTCAGTACACAGGGGAAAAATGAACATGTGTGCATGCATGTGTGTGTCTCACACAAACACCCACACCAGAGAGAGAGAGAGAGAGAGAGAGAGAGAGAGAGAGAGAGAGAGAGA
>JANHMN010000009.1:12972612-13031112 GCA_030674055.1 Rhabdomys pumilio | reverse complement strand
AGAGAGAGAGAGAGAGAGAGAGAGAGAGAGAGAGAGAGAGAGAGAGAAACACATGTTATTTGCAATGGATAGATGATTCCTGATGAAAGGACTCTTTATAAATGATACAACAAATAATACAACAGGGGTTAGAAAAGCTTTTGCCAGCAAGTTACAGTATAAACTTTGTGTGTTATAGTTTCACTCACACACATACCTTAGTCAAGATAATGGGAGATTTCTCATTTGTTTCCACTATCATGAGTTCTTTCATTCTTATACCCTTTGACTGCAGAAGCATATGAGGTTCCAGAGCAATTGTTCAGCCTTCTGTGATTCAATGAGAGCTCTGGGACTTATATAACAGAATAAACATGATTATCTGTCTTTGATTGAGTCAAATGACTGCAAGACAAAGTCATGCTCTCAGAGGAAAAACGGGAACTACATTTAGAAAAAAAAATCTCTCTTTTATAATGAAAACAATGTGCCCTAGATTTTCTGTTTGGCACAGCTTTAAAACTTGTCATTGTACTCTACTGTTGGAGACTTAGAAATTAGATTTAGAGGTTCATTATTACTGCAAAAATCTATTGTATGATGAATAAAGATCAAGGGATCTTATGTCTTTGGGGAGAACAATGCTATCTAGCTTATAGAAAAATGATGATAATGAAGATCATGCTAAATCAAAAAGCTAGACACATTTGGTCTCATAGACAGGGTCTCTATCATCTGCCCATCATTTATTACCTACCTATCATTCATCCATATTCTTTATATCTGCCTATCTATCTATCTATCTATCTATCTATCTATCTATCATCATCTATCTGATTTGAAGAATGAGATGAAAACTTTAGAAAGAAGAGTTAAGTTTACTTTGGAAAATAGGGGTAAACAGTAAATACTGGGGACATATATGATATGTATGTAGAAAAATGTCACAAAGAAATTCAGCATTTTATCAAAAAAATAAATCAATGATATTTTTCATTTTTATTGTTATTTTATTTACAGACATTTCAAATGTTATCCCTCTTACCAACTTCTGCTCCACAAATCACCTCTCCTCTTCCATCTCCCCTGCTTCTATGAGGGTTCTTCTCCAACTGCCCACCCACTCCTGCCTCAAGGCTCTATCATTCCTCTACTCTGGGTCTTCAAACCTCCACAGAACCAAGAAGTTCCCCTCCCAGTGATTCCCGATAAGGCAACCCTCTGATACATATCCAGTGGGAGCCATGGGTCCTTACATGTGTACTCTTTGGTTGGTGGTTTAGTTCCTAGGAGGTTGAGGGTGTCTGGTTGATATTGTGGTTCTTCGTATGGGGTTGCAAACCCCTTCCGCTCCTTCAGTCCTTGTCCTAACTTCTCTACTGGGATCTCTGCACTCAGTTTGATATTTGGCTGCATGCATCCACATCTGTATTGATCAGACTCTGGCAGATTCTCTTAGGAAACAGCTATATCAGGCTCTTTTCAGAAAGCACTTCTTGGTAATGTTTAAGTGATAACTGACAGTGTAAACAAGAAGTAAAGTCCAAACCTCAGTCCATACAAACACAGTAGAAATCAGAAAATTAAAAAAGAAATGAAGAAATCTAACCAAACTTTCTGTTTCTTGCTTGTAGAAGAAAAGGTGGTGGCTGGACGAGGGTAAGCATGTAGGAGTTGCCAATAGTAAGATAAGTGTGGCAAATGGAAAATCAGGTGGGAAGAGGTAATAAAGGGATTCAGTTTGAGGGGGAATTCACATTCTTTTGATGAGTTTATTTCCTACTAGCTCTTCAGGAGCACAGTGGTCTTTATGTCTCTCTTCAGTAAAAACAAGGAGGCACGAAGGGACTCAAGCTACATTCCTTTTTGTAAGAGTGAGGCCCATAGGAACATGAGAGGACAGAGAATAATTTCCTTGTGAAAAGTTTTGGGTTCAATCTCCAGCATGAAAATAAAACTAAAATATGAGACAGATGCTTCCAATTTGCCATGTGTTTGAGGTGTGAGGAACATCTAAGATTCAAGCTCACATTGTCTTCTGATAACGAAGCATGTCTAGAATGTTGAACCTCATCTTGAGTTGTGCTGGGACAAGACATCTCCAACAAATATGATTTCTCAGAAACACTGCAAGTTGTAGGATTTCATAAGAAATGAAAGTCTTGTCCAATTGTCAAGTTATGCCAAGGCATCAGGGTGTTTACAGGTTGCCTTACATTTGCCTTTCTATACTCAGGGTTACTACCTCTGTCATTTTCATTCTACAAGATCTTTTGAGGAGATATGTTTATTCTAATTAAACAAGTTATATCAGCCAATATGCTGACATAAATTAAGTCATACAACCAGAAAGCAGTAAAAATCACATTCTTAATCCTAGGTCATCTAATTACAGACTTTAGTGGCATTTCTACATCCTGACATTTTTTTTCTTCTAAGTGCTTGTGTGTGTGTGTGTGTGTGTGTGTGTGTGTGTGTGTGTGTGTGCTCACATGTATTTGTTATATGGGCGAGTATGTGCTATAGAAGCAAAAATGAGTCTGAATCCCAGATTATGTGTCAAGTAAACTTGATATCAAATTGTATTGTAGAAGTCTTTCTACGTAGCTTCTTTGGCTTCCTTTTGGTCTTCCAATAGGAAGGTATTTTCTGAGCTACAAATGGGGTTAGGAGTATGATGTTCTTGTCATTACTTGGTCCTGGAGGGAACTTTCTCAGTCCACTTTCATACAGGACAAGCACTAGGTGTCTCTCTTTCTGAATGTGACCTTTAAGAACACTATTTTCTAAGGTACTATCACAGGATGGCTGTGATATAAAAATACCCTGTGTCAATTCAAGGTACAAGAACTGTGAGGTCCCATTAATCCAAGAGAATACATACAGGATTTCACCCCCACTGTATTGGACATTTTATAGCCCTTGTCAGTAACTGTTCTTATGCCAGTGATGCATGTACTGACGTTTAGCTGCACACATAGATAGAAAATTAACCAAGTAAACTATTCTGGCTTTCAGAATTTTCTAAAAATTAAACTCCAAAATGCCTGTTATTACCAATATTAATTTGTAGAACTGTGATTCATAGAAGCTTTGTACTTCTGAGAATTAACATGATATGACATCATACAACAACGGATGAAACCAACTAATAATAATTTGTGCATCTTTATTACACTGATTGGTTCAGTGTTGTAAGAGTTAACCTTGACTGTCATTTTGACCATACAGAATTACCATGAAACACATCACTAGGTGTGTGTGTGTTTGTGTGTGTGTTTGTGTGTATGTGTGTGTGTGTGCATGTATGCATGTATGCACATATGTGTGTGTGTGTGTATTTGTGTGTGTGTGTGTGTGTGTGTGTGTGTGTTTCTAACTGGGTTAGCTTAGGTATGTGGGTGGAATCAGTCTATGAACAGGAATCTAATAAAGCAGAGAATGTGGGCTGAACAGCAGCCTTCATTTCCTCCTGCTTCCTGACTGCAGATGCAATGGGACCTGTCATTTCAGCTCCTGTTCTCACGACTTTCCTGCCATGGTAGATGAACTGTAACCTCTTAAACTGTAAGCCCAAAATATCAGTTTCTCTTTTAAGCTGCTTTTGTCTGGTACTTGTTTACAGTGACAAAAAAATGTAACTAGCACAGCATTTGCTAGTTACATTTGCTGTCTACTCAGGCTGCAATGCAGCACTGGGTGTGAAAGGAAGAGGCTATGCATGATGCTAATGGTAAACTACTCGAGGTTAATCTATATCAAAGATTATAAAAATCATACAAAAATGCAAGTATAAATGTTAGATGAATATGGGGCTAACTTGTATTGTTTGAAGTAATTAAAGGGTCCTAGAGCCAAAAAGGGATAACCCCAAATATAGGACAAGTATGAACAGATAGGATGACCAGAGTTTCTGCCTAGTACTGCAAATTTTGTTAATTAAAAAATGTAAGAACTATAATCTTGTTTATTTCAATTTCAAGTGTTAGATTTTTAAACATGGATAGTCCAAAGGCCATAATTCTAGGTGAACAATAATGTAATACTTTGGATTGAAGGAGGGATAGATAGGTGTGGCTGGCAGGATTCTGGGCAACAGTGTGTGCGTGTGCATGTGCGTGTGCGTGTGATTGTTAAGAGTTAAATGGGCTAAAACACTGGACTCTTCCACTTAAGAACCAAACAGGCTAAAGTAGAAAAAAGTGAGTCATATTTTATTTTCCTTCCTCTTCACACATGTCATCATTAGTGCTTTAAAGTCAGTCAAATTTACCACACAGGAAGTTATGCAAGCAGTAATATACTCATTGAGGAGTACCTGCATGCACACACGCATGCACACATATGCACACACACACACACACACACACACACACACACACAAATATGCACATGCACACACACGAAACCATCCACTACACACATGTATTCACACATACTTGTAGTAGTTAGGAAATTTCTCAGACACAAATAATTTACTGAAAGATTACCAGATGTAGACTCTGATGATACATTTGTAATGTGTAATTTCAAGTAAAACTCTTTGTTATCAGCAAAAGAAATCCTGGGAGAGAAATAATTTTAATGTGTAATCGCAACCATAGTTACTGGCCTTTAACTTGGCAAGATGACAATCAATGTAGAAAGAAGATAAGGTCTTAGGTCATAATTTAATGGGCAAAAGGCCATTTTTTGTGTGTGCATGTAACTCCTTGTGCCTCATTTGTGCTCTAAGAATTAAGTACATTGACAGACAGTATTTTGGTATGCAAGGTAGGTCAGCATGTAGCTGCCCTTTCTCTTAATGTCACAAAGGAAAATAAAGTGATTTTAAAAGCAATCATTGTTTTTAACTTCTACTAAAGCTTCCCAAATATATATTAACAAAATGCTGAAGCCTTTCATCTTAAGGTACACTTTTATTGTCCTTATTCTAATATGTGTGATGGATAGAATACACACATGTTGCTTTAAATAAGCAATATGTTATACTTAAGTATATATTTATTCAGAGAATAAGAAAGTACATGAGGATAATTTTGAAAGTGTTATAAATTGCTCTGGCCTCTCTCTTTTCTTGTGTGTGTATGTGTATTTGTGAATGTTTGTCCATATGTGTGTATAGGTGCCTCTTTATAGATGTGTGAACATGAAGCCCAGAAGCAGATGTGCTATTCTTTCTTCAGTCCGTCTTCACTCTATATTTTGAGAGTGTATATCTGAGTGAAGCTGAAGCTCACAGATACAGCTAGACTGCCTAGTTAGTGAGCTCCATGGACACTCCTGCCTCTGTAGCCTCTGCTGAGGTTACAGATTGATGTTATTCTACATGGGTTTTATATGTATTTGTGAATCAGAACTCAGTTGCTCATAACAATAACACTTTACTAATCAACTACTTTTTCTACTCTCTTTTGAGTTCTTGTAGGTTGATAAGAAATACTTCCATTCAATTTTCTCTTAACCAATAGAATGAATATTATTGTTACACTTTAGGGAAGAAGATGAAGATATAACTGGATAAGGCACTTCCAGCCACATAATTTTCCATCTGACCTAACCAAAGCCACATTTCTCTTTAATTTTCAGTGACTACAAATATTCCATGTTTTAAATTATTCAATCCAGGAAGTGACTACCTCTGAGGGAAAATTCTACTTTTTTTAAATTTTATCTACTTAATGTGCTGAAGACTTATAGAAGGATACACATATCTTGGAAGAAAAAAATACCTCAGTGGAAAATAAATCAACTTTATAGCAGCTGCATCTGAGCAGACATTTCTGTGATACTCTAATTCTTACATATGTTGCATAGCCAGTTATAGATTACTATGCCAGATAGGGAAATTTACTTTAGTAATATAACCAACAATGAAGAACCTACATTCTTATGAACAACACATTTCTTATGATTCTGTTTGTAACTTTGATACAATTTGTTGGATCAAGAAAAACCACTAAAGTAGAAAGGGACATGAAGAAGAACAGAATTCACACTGGACAAGAGAGGATTATTGGGATGAGTGTGACCACAATACATGATGTAAATCTATATAAATGTAAACTAGCAAGACATTTTACAATGAAATCTTGTCATTTTAAACTAAGTATTGTTGGAGAAGGTAATTTTTTAAAGCATGGCTATTTTATTTTCACTACTTGGAGTTTTGTTTTGTTTTTTCATTTGTCAAATACAAAAGGTACAGTCAGCAATCAGAAGGTGTTATGAGACTGTCACAGATGAACATGCTTTACTTCATAGTACTGTCTCTCCAGCATTTTCCTTCTTCCCTCCTCAATCTACACTTTGGCTCCTAGAAACTGAAAAGCTTAGAAGTCGCTTCTAAAGTTGGATGAAGATAATATTCAAAAAAGATAGAAAGAGAAAGTGGGATATGGATGAAGTTGTCTTCTTGGGTTTGGAGATTTTAGATTGACTGTCACCTATAGAACTGCCAATTCCATAGGAATGAGTACTTTAGTCTTGGGCAGACAAATAGAAACAGTTTCAGTCAAATAAGTCAATATGAAAATCCATAAAATATAAGTGAACTGTAGGACATTAAATATATCTGTGCTTGATTGCCTGCCTAATGTCCCATGATTTAATTAGTAATATCATTTCCCTGGACTGAAGGCTACCCATAATATCACAGTTATTTTATTTCTGGATGTTTAAAAATAGCTGAATGTGGGTTCTGGCATTGTTCCTTTTGGGAAGATAATTGAGAGTTTTCAGAGAGAAAACACCAGCAAAAATAATTAAGATTACTCTGACTTTGAATCATCAAGTAATTCCACCTACAATAAATCCAGAGCCATTTAATTTCTCCTCCATTTTCTTTCATTAATTGACTGACATGGAATCTCCAGCAGAAAGCTCATAAAAGAGCTGAAGAGGAAGAAAATGAACAAAAAAAGATAATTAATCTAATTAATGGCAGCAATAGAGTCATGCATCTCATTAGTACTGTTCATCTCATTGGAGGGATTTTTTTTGTTTTTTTTTTTTGGTTTTTCGAGACAGGGTTTCTCTGTGTATCTCTGGCTGTCCTGGAACTCACTCTATAGACCAGGCTGGCCTCAAACTCAGAAATCCACCTGTCTCTGCCTCCCAAGTGCTGGGAATAAAGGCATGAGCCACCACTGCCCGACTTTGGAGGCACTTTTGCAAAAGTGATTTTCATTTCCTCAGTTAATCAGTGTTAAATGTTATTTTGTATGATATACACTATAACTTATGATATTCCAAGAAGAGAGAGATCAACATGGGTTGCTTGGTAGGAAAGCATTCATGTCTCCAAGCCATTTGTAAATGTGGAATGCAGTAGGAATCTCAGGAAAGGACACAATGGAAGCAAATGTTCCATAGTTCATTTTCTATGGCACAGCTCTTAAGGCAAAATAACTCATCATTTTTCTATCTTTAGACTTTCTTTAAATCTAATTCAGCATTTACCACAAAGACATACGCTTTTAGCTCTGTAACCTTCCTCATTGATGATAAAAGTACCGGAAGCCAGGCATAAGAAATAACAGTGTTGATTGTGCAAATGTACCAATCACAGGCTGCTTTTCTCCTGCAGCTCAATGACCTCAGCTGAACTGACTTTGATGAAACCAAAATACTTAAAAATGAGAATGCTTCTGAAATATTTAAAGAAAAAATAAATTAAACATAAAATGCAAGCAAGGAAATATGTGTACCCATGTGCTGACAGGTCAGATCGGGAGAGAACAGTGGGCTTTTTCAGTCAAGGTTTTTCAGTATGTTTTTTCCTTTGTTTATTTATTTATTTATTTATTTTCACTCCAGATTTTATTCCCCTCCCAGTTTTACATCCCATACCTCCTTTTCACCCCTTTTTAACACCAGGCTGTCACCACCACCACCACCACCACCACCACCACCACCAGACCACTAAATACCTTGGGGCCTCTAGTCTCCTAAGGGTTAGGTGCACCTTCTCTGACTGAACCCAGACCCAGCAGTCCTCTGTTGTATGTGTGTTTGGGGCCTCATATCAGCCTATATACTCTGTCTGGTTGGTGATCCAGTGCCTAAGAGATTATGGGAGTCCAGGTTAATTGATACTGCTGGTCTTCCTATAGCGTTGTGCTCCTCCTCAGATTCTTCCAGCATTTCCCTAGTTCAACCACAGAGGTCAGAATCTTCTATCCTTTGGTTGAGTGCAAATATATGCATCTGACTCTTTCAGCTGCTTGTTGGGTCTTTCATAGGGTAGTCATGATAGATCCCTTATTTTGAGGACTCTATAGCCTCAATAATAGTGTCAGGCCTTGGGGCCTTCCCTTGTGCTCAGTCCTACTTCGGGCCTGTCACTGGACTTGATTTTCTTCAGACTCTTCTCCCTTTCCATCCCTGCAGTTATGTATGTCCTTTTGGGTCTGAGTTACCTCACTCAGGATTTTCTAGTTCCATCCATTTGCCTGCAAAACACAGGATGTCCTCATATTTAATAGCTGAGTAGTATTTTATTGTGTAAATGAATCACATTTCTGTATCCATTATTCTGTCGTGGGACATCTGGGTTTTTGCCAGCTTCTGGCTATCACAAATAAGGCCACTGTGAAGATAGTGGAACTTGTGACCCTGTGGCATGAAGGGGCATCTTTTGAGTATATTCCCAAGAGTGGTATTGCTGGTTCTTCAGGCAGATCTATTTCCAATTTTCTGAGGAACCTCCAGATTAGTTTCCAGAGTGGTTGTATCAGTTTGCAATCCTACCAGCAATGCAGGAGTGTACCCCTTTCTCCACATGCTCACCAACATGTTTTATCACCTGTGGTTTTGATCTTAGTCATTCTGATTTATGTAAGGTGGAATCTCAGGGTTATTTTGATTTGCATTTCTTTGATCACTAAGGTCTTTGAACATTTCTTTAGGTTCTCCTCAGCCATTGGAGATTCCTCTGTTGTGAATTCTCAATTTAGTTCTATATCCTATTTTTTGATTGGTTTTTTTTTTTTTTTGTAGCTTCTTGAGTTTTGTATATATTTTGGATATTAGCCCTCTATCGGATGTGAGGTTAGTGAAGATTTTTTCCCCAATCTGTAGGTTGACCCTTTTGTCTTATTGACTATGTCCTTTGCCTTACAGAAGCTTTCGAGTTTCATGACATCACATTTATAAATTCTTGATTTTAGAGCATGAGCCATTGGAGTTCTGTTTAAAAAATTTGCCCATGTGCCAATGAGATCTAGGCCCTTTCCCACTTTCTCTTCTATTAGATTCAGTGTATCTGGTTTTAGGTTGAGGTCCTTGATCCACTTGGATTTGAGCTTTGTGCAATTTGACAAATATGGACCTATTTTCATTTTTCTACATGCCAGTCAAACCAGCAACGTTTATTGAAAATCCTTTTTTTTTTTATTGTATATGTTTGGCATCTTTGTCAAAGATTAAGTGTCTGTAAGTGTGTGGTTTTATTTCTGGGTTTTCAATTCTATTCCATTGATGAACATGTCTGTCTCTGTACAAATACCATGCAGTTTTTACAAGTCTTGCTCTCTATTAAATCTTGAAGTCAGGGATAGTGATTCCCCCAGCCATTCTTTTATTTTTTTTAAGTTGAAAATAAATATTTATTTTCAATCATATAAAATTATATGCTGTCTACATATTTACAATACTTTTTTTGTCAATTCTCTGTACTTTGACATCTGCTTTTAAAATTGCAATTGTTCTACCAACAAAAAGTTATCATCATTTTCTATTTTCTAGTATAAAAGGAACTATTTTATAGGACCGAAGAAAAGATGCTGCCTCTTCTATCAGAAGACCTTAGTCATAGCCAGTGTATCTCTTTGCATGAAAATTTGTTACTTTATTTGTATATACCTATTTCTTCTATATAGTAGAATCTTTGAAGACAATTTTATGTTTACCATAAATATAATTGACTAATATCTGACAAAATTCATCTGAATAAAAACATGTCTTTAAACTTTTAGAATACATTATATGTAAACAAAAATCAAAAATAGAAACTATTCTGTTTGTTTTGCTTTGATTCCAATTTTCTTTAGGAAATGACTTCTGGATAGAGACCCATTTTCATGAAAATTTATAGCTGAATGAAGTAGCCTTGGAACTGTGTTCTTGTAGGAAAATTGCTAGTCCTTGAACATAGTTCAAAACTCTTGAAGTTAGTTTGACTTAGCAGTGGATCTGAGAGCATGTTTACCTCTCTACTTTCCTTTCTTCTCAATCCATTTCAACATTTTCATCGAATAAATGAAGAAAACTAGAATAGGAGAGAAATATAATAAAGATGTGAATCAACTTTTTCATGTTACAGAGGAGGAAACTGAGTTTAGAGTCTTTAAACTACAATTGAATCATAACATGTGCTGTTAGCTGATGGTACTGAATTTGTATTCCACACTTAATCTGTGGTACTATCTTCAGCACTGCACTACCTTTCTTTAGTTCTCCTCTTTCTTTCTTCATGTGTTCTTGTGTGGGAGTGCACATGCATGACTGTGGTTTTATTGTTAAGAATTGTTTTTGTTATTATGGGGTTTTTTTGCCTTTACAGATCAGTTTGAGAATTTTTCTTTCCATATCTTTGAAGAATACGTTGGAATTTTGGTGAGGATTTTATTGAATCTGTAGATTGCCTTTGGTAGGATGGCCATTTTTACTATGTTATTTCTGCCAATCCATGAGCATGTGAGATATCTCCATTTTCTGAGATCTTCTTTGATTTCTTTATTGAGAGACTTGAAGTTATTGTTAAACATATCTTTTACTTGTTTGGTTAGAGTAATCCCAAAATATTTTATGTTATTTATAGCTACTGTGAAGGGAGTTGTTTCCCTAATTTCTCTCTCAGCCTAGTGATTATTTGAATAAAGAAAAGCTACTGATTTATTTGAGTTAATTTTATATCTTCCCACTTTTCTGAAGTTGTTTATCAGCTGGAGCAGTTCTCTGGTAGAATTTTTGGGGTCATTCATATATACTATCATATTATCTGCAAATAGTGATACTTTTACTACTTCTTTGCCAATTTCTATCTCCTTGATTTCTTTTTGTTTCTCTTAGTGTTCTAGATATCACTTCAAGTACTATATTGACTAAATATAGGGAGAGTGGGCTTCCTTGTTTTGTCCCTAATTTATTGAGATTGCTTCAAGTATGTCTTCATTTAATTTAATATTGCCTGTTGGTTTGCACTAAATTGCCAGTAAATTGCGTTTATTATGTTTAGGTATGGGCCTTGAATTTCTAATCTCTCCAATACTTTTAACATAAAGGGCTGTTATATTTTGTCAAATGCTTTTTCTGCATCTAAGGAGATGATCATGTAATTTTTTTTCTTTGAGTTTGTTTATATAGTGGTTTATATTAATAGATTTTTGTATATTGTACAACTCTTGCATTCCTGGGATGAAGTCCACTTGATTGTGGTGAATGACAGATTTGATGTGTTCTTAGATTTGGTTTGCAATAATTTTATTGAGTATTTTTGCATGAATATTCATAAGCAAGATTGTCTGAAGTTTTCTTTTTTGGTTGGGTCCTTGTGTTGTTTAGGGATTAGAGTAATTGTGGCTTCATAGAATGAATTACATAGTATTCCTTCTGTTTCTATTTTATAGAATAGTTTGAGTAATATTGATATCAGGTCTTCTTTGAAGGTCTGGTAAAATTCTGCACTAAATCCATCTGTCCAATGGCTTTTTTTGGTTGGAAGGTTTTTAATGACTTCTATTTCCTTATGGTATATGTGCCAGTTTAGATAGTTTACCTGCTATTGATTAGATTTTAAAATAAAGAAAAAGAAATAAATGACTTCCTCGAATTTAATGAAAAATGTTGACAGATCATACCCAAACTTGTGGGATACAGTGAAAGCAGCACTAAGTGCCCTGGTAAAGAAACTGGAGAAATCTTACACTAGCATCTTAAGAGCACATCTGAGAGCTTTTAGAATAAAAAGAAGCCTCACCCATGAGGAGTAGATGGCAGGAAATAGTCGAACTCAGGGTTGAAGTCAACCAAATAAAAACAAAGAGAATAATACAAAGAATCAACAAAAACAAAAAACTGGTGAGAATTAACAAGATGAATAAAACACTAGCCAAACTAAGTAAAGGGCCCAGAGGCAGTATACAAATTAAAAAAATTATAAATGTAAAGGGAGACATAACAAGAGAAATGTAGAAAACTCAAAAAAAAAAAAAACATCAGATTCTACTACAAAAGCCTATATACTCAACAAAACTGGAAAATCTAGATTAAGTGGATAGTGTTTTGGTTTTTTGTTTGTTTGTTTGTTTTTTGTTTTTGTTTTGTTTTGTTTTGTTTTGTTTTGTTTTGTTTGTTTTTCGAGACAGGGTTTCTCTGTGTTTCCTGGCTGTCCTGGAACTCACTCAGTAGACCAGGCTGGCCTTGAACTCAGAAATCCGCCTGCCTCTGCCTCCCAAGTGCTGGGATTAAAGGCGTGCGCCACCACCACCCAGCAAGTGGATAGTTTTCTAAACAGATATCATATACCAAGTTTTTCTAGTATTGAAACTTGATTTAAAGAGTCAGTCTCTAGCTGATAACAGAGTTAAGACTTTCAGAGGTGACTTAGCAAGTTTTTTTTTTAATTTAAATAAAAGAAAAGACCATCTCTCTCTCTCTCTCTCTCTCTCTCTCTCTCTCTCTCTCTCTCTCTGTGTGTGTGTATGTGTATCTGTATGTGTATGTGTGTGTGTATGCATATGTGTATGTGTATGTGTATATGTATGTGTGTATGTGTTTGTGTTGGTGGTGGGAATGTTTTAACAATACCAAAATCTTTCATACTGCTAGTACAGAAAATTCTTGCCAAAAATATGTCCTTAGCTTTTTAAATTACTTTTCAATTTTTGTGAAAGAAACACCATAACTTAGGTAACTTATAAAATAAAGTATTGAATTTGGGATACATAAGCATCAAGGTGAGGAGCATGGCAACAGACAGTCAGGCATGATGCTGGAGAAATAGCTGAGAACTCATATCATGATTCACAAACACAATGTAAAGTAAAGCTAACAAGAAAGGATTTGGGGTTGTAAATTCATCACACAGAGGAATCAGTATATGACCCTATTGCTTTAGTGCATTAATTACCTTTTAGTTGCTTTGATAAGATTCTACTTTGAATAATGAAAGGCTTATTTTGCATTACTTATGTACAGAGTTTATGCAGTTTATTATGGGGGGAAGTATCACATCTAAAATATAATTTCTTTGATTGATTGTCAGAGTGATCTCATTTTATCCATCCACAGGAAGAAGGGATAGGGCTCAGGAGGTGAGGCCAAGTTATTAAACCTCAAAGCATTCATTCCCAGTGGCATATTTCCTTCAGCAAGGTTCTCAGAAAAGCAAAGCCCACAGTGTGTGGTGGTAATGATGGGGTGTCTGCACATGTTCATATGGGTGTGAGCATATGTATGTATACAATTAAGTTTGAAAAGGCCAGATGCCTTTTTGAATTGTTTTCTGTGGCAAGATTTATCACTAAACTTACATCTCAATTTTGCTAACCAGTCTGTCCAATGATCTCCAGAGATCTGCTATGCCTGCCCACTCATGTCGGGAATTAGCATTGTGCCAAGCCTTTTTATGTAGATTTATCATTCTTGAATTGCAGGCAGATTACCGGATGAGTCACATACCTATTCTAAGAACAGTCATTTTATAAAAGAACAACATATTTTGAAAACAGACTGCAGTGAGGGCAGGTGAATAGCTAGGGATTTCCATCAGGTCATACAACACAATAAATGCCATGTATGTGTACATTCTGTAGCAATCTACATTTCACCTATGTACAATTAATATCACCAATCCTAAACATGCTTGCACAAAAGTCTCCAGGCATATTTATCAGTATAGTTTGAGCTTTTGCCAAAATTTGGTAGTTTTTTTTGGGTACAATTAGTATAGATAATGTATCACAAGTTTGTCACTGGTAAACTTAGCTAGTTAGATGAGATAGTATGTACATATTTCTCCTTTTATTTTTTTCTGTTTGTTTTTTCACGTGTTCTTTTCTTTCATTCTCTATCTTTCTCCCTCCCCATCTACTTCCTTCTTCATCCTCTTCTCACACTTCTTCCCTATCTACCTTTTCACCTCCTTGCTTCCTTCTTTCCTCTCTTGCGCTGAGTTATGAGAGACAACCAGGTGCCCAGTTGAACGAGCTTCTGAACCCCGGAGACCCTTTTGGGACAGCAGGCGTTCAGCTCTGTTCCTGGCCCCCTGTCTCTCCCAGCTTCCGCCCTTCACAGCCCCTCCCACAGAGAGAGGTTGGGAGGTCTACGACCATTGACCATCGGGTCACTTAAGAATAGTGCCCCAGGTTCTCCCCACATGCATATGAGGCATCCCCAAAACCTCAGACTAAGCCAATGGGATTACCTGCTGCTAAAACCTTCACCCATCCCAAACTGTATATATTGAGCTTAATTGAGAAATAAAGCACGCAAGAACCATCCTGTTGTCGGAGAGCTTCTGTCTCAGACCCTCCCCTCTTTGCCTGCTAGCCAGCTCCAGAGCTGTAAACACTGGGCAAGAGATCTACTCTCTTTCCCTGCTACCTAGCAGGCACTTCCCAGCTTAGGAAAGAGCTGTAACACTTCAGAACCCGCCGGCTCTCCGGAAGTACAGGTAGAAGCAGACCTTCCCCACTGGCTGCCTTGGACCACCCATGGGCAGGGGCAGCTACAGAGACAGAGAAGGTGACTGTCTACATCCTATCTCCTGCCGAACAGGAGACATTGTGGGACCCAGCTGGAGACGGGTCCCACACCTAGCTTTATTTCTTTTTTTACCCATATATTCATGGATAAAAAAATGACAAATATTTCAATTTTTTAACTCTTCCTTATTAATTTCTTTCCCTTTTTTGCTACAATATTCTTCCTCAGGCTTTGTGTACCTCTACTACACTGCTCTACTAAGGCTCTGAGAGGTAATCATTGTATGGTTAGGAAAGACAAGCCTGTGTTTCTATAGCAAGTCTTAGTCTGGGTTATCATCAAAGTTTGTGTCTAGTTGTATATCATGATAATTCTGTCTGTTTCTATCCTTGACCTGAGACACATAGTAGTCACTCTTCTTTCTTCATTCCAGTTTCTCTTAACACTATAGAAGGGTATTATGGGACCACAGGGTATTCTACAGAAGAAATATGTCTTATGCTACTTAGAGCACACATCCAGCAAGATTTTCTGCCTTCAAATGATACCAAGTTTGAGAGGCACTTACTCACAGAGTCTAGGGCAAGGCTTTTTCCAACTGTTCCCTCCTAAGTAGGCTCTATCCTGTTGAAAAGACCAACAGTCCTTTCCCTGTTTTGTTTCTTATGGTTTGTTTTGTTGTTTTTTCATGGTATATTTTACCTTTACAGTCTGTGGCACTGATTGAAGCCAATGAAAGTCTGAGTTCAGTTTATCATAGATTATTATTGTACAGCATGGTGCCATGAATATATAATTTGATTAATAAGGTTATTACAAATGAAAACTACTTATTTTGACAGAAATTCTTAAAAACAAAATTTCAGTGTTTTATTCTCATTGGTAACAGTTGAAATTATTTTGTTAAAAATGTACAGTAATTACCTCCAATCTCACTAAAGGTTCAGTGTATTATGAAGGACAAGAAAGCACACAATCCTTGAAGGTTTATATTCTAAAAGAGAAGTGAAGACCAGAATTCACAGAAGGCATAAACACTTCTCTATTCTGAGCTTATGATGACCAGGAGAAAAAAGAGACAAGAGAGTGAGCCAGGAAGTTCCCTGTACTGGGTGATCAGGAGTAAATGCCTGGCTTCCACCAACCTAATGGCTAAAGCATTTTCAGAGGACAACATCTGTATCCTTCAGGGAGTTTCAACCTCTTATTTCTATCAATGTTCTAGGAAATTACACTACAACTTTCTTTGCCTTATTATTGTACATGAAACTATTATCATGTTAGAACATGGTATGTGCAATAATCTATATGAGTCTATGAGTGCTCATTCATATTTGACTATATAATAAACAATCTATTCCTTTGAGGACAGTGTTATGTTTCAGTGTTGATATTAGTATGTGGATGATGATAGAGATGGGGCTATCCAGGGACATTCATAAGGAATGCTAAGTATTTAATAACTATTGGTTTCTCTTCATGCCCTGTGTCATTCAACTGTTGCCAGGCAACAATACAAGTCCCATAGCAAGCAGCTTTCATTGTCAAGTATACATGTTTCCTTGACGTCTCACTAAACTTATATCTCTACAGGGACTTCTGTCAGTTTTCTTTCTGAATCCTAGTATTTCCACAACTGATTGGGTCAGACTGTTTTGCAACTAAATCAGCTTACCAGCCCAGCATATTCTAAGGGTAGACAACCTCATAATTTTTGAGTCCACTTTGATGATCCTCCATTCTGCTCAGTGACAGATGTTTACCCTAGGATGGACAGGTCTGGGATTGCCTTGTCACTTTTGTGTTTAATGCTGGCTGTGTTACCCAGATAAACTGCAATTCAAAGCAAGCCTTGTGCTTTGTGGCTCTAAAGTTTTTAAAACATTTATTCAAGTATATTTGTGTGTTATATATTCTTTATGAGTATTCATGTACAGAATAATATATGTGCTCACACCTGCATGTGTATATACAAATATATATTTATGTCCTATACAAATTTATACAGTGAAATATATGGACATATTCTCAACTCTTTGTTATCACTATTTCAATATTTGTCATATCTTCTTAAACGATTTAAAAAAAGTTTGAGAGAGTGCTTCACATAGTCAAAGCTGTCTACTAACTTCTCACATATACAGTGATGACCTTGAACATCTAATTCTCTTGTCTTTATGTCTTGAATACCAGGACTATAGGCATGCAGCATGCTGCTTTGTTTATGTGGCACTAGGAGCAACCTTGAGATTGTGTACTTCTAGGCCAGAACTCTACCAACAGGGCTTTACTTTCTGGTCTGAACAGAAAATATATCTTGTTTGTTTAAAGCATTTCAAATTCACAGTGTTTGATCTTCTCCTTTGTCAAATATCAGAAAAGGAGGTAAGTTGATCTAATAAATAATAATACAACATGTCAAAATGTTACAGAGGAAAATCTGAAACATGAAATTTTAGATAAGGTGGCTAGAGCAGAATTCTAGAGGAAAAGATCCTTCTCAACTCTCAGAGCTTTCAAGTATACCAAATAAGTTAATTTTTGCAAGGACTGCAGGAGATTCAGACATATCAAAATGATTTAACCAAGTGACATCTGGGAGCTCAGCTGTAAACAGGAAATCTATATCACTATTTCAGAGAGGTAAAGAACTGCTATGAAATGATGTCTTTTGGAAATGGTATGACTGTTGTACCCCTTGGACTCAGAGCAGTTGTGACTGCCAGGACAAGATAAAGTCAGTTAAAATTCCAATGTAGATGATGAATAGTCCCCCAAATAATTCAGGTTTTTGTTAGGGAGAATGTTTATCCCCAAGTTCCTGATGGTAAGATTTTATTGATTAAGAAACAACATACACAAGTGACAGAACATGAAGAAATCAAGCTTGTACTAGCCTTTATAATTTATCCCTACTCTGTAGCTTTTGTAGGACCAGGAGGTGCTTTTGCACGTTTTATGATAGTACAGGAGAAAAGTAATCATCAACTTTACCTAGCTAGGATCACTGAGGACTTTAATAACTGGCTTGACATGTTCATTGGTGCAATAATGGCACAAACATAATAGGAAAAAATAATCATTTTCTGATTGGGTTTAAGACAAAATCCGTATGTTCAAAAACATTCTTGACACTGGTATTAAGGTCATGAGGTGTTGGTAGACAGAATATAGTTCATAGAACCTACCTACTATTATTACTCTATAAAAGGCTAGGTATTTAAATAGACTGAAAATGTGTTATTATTATACCTAAGACTGAGTGTATCTCTTCTTCAGTAGATAGTGATTAGTACAGATACCCACAACTGGTTAAAGTATAGAAAATATTACATGGTAAAGAGCATAAAATATTAAGACATATTTAAAGCACCTCTCTTTCTGAGACCGAGAGTTCATTTTTGAAGAGGTATTGTATTGCTAGACTCTCAACCTAGAATGTACCTTAATACATGCCTATAATCAAAATGGTATAAAAGCATAAATGGGAAGGGGAGGATAGGGGTTCTAGGTAGGGGAAGCAGGGAAAGAGGATGACATCTGTATTATAAATAAATAAAATATCCAATAGAAAAAAGAAAAAAAACAAAAGAAAAGAAAGGAAAAGAAAAAAGACTAGAAGATTGAGTGATTAAAAATGAGTGCTGGATTCAATAAATCAATTGCACATATGAATCCACAGCAATTCTAACACCATATTTAAGACCTGAGCAAACTTAAGTTGGAAAGAAAGTAGTTTTTTCTTCCCCTACTCTGCGTACCTCTGTCTCTGTTTCTCTTTTCTACCCCAATCTTGCTGTGTGTGTGTGTGTGTGTGTGTGTGTGTGTGTGTGTGTGTGTGTGTTCATTCATGTTCCAGTGGATAGCACACATATAATAATGGAGAAGCAGCATATATTGTACCTGATTGCCCTAAAATGAAAAGATATGGAAGAGAAAAAATAAAAAAGAAGGTGAATTCAATGCAAAATCAAAGGAGGTAGGAAGGGAGAGACTAAATATGATCAAAATTAATTGGACAAAATTCTCAAAGAACTACTTTATAGTGGGGGAGAAAAATGTTGTCTAACTCTGAGTTATACTTAAAAGGCAAAACCAAATATTGACACTGAGAACCACATTTGTCTATAAAACTTATAAATCCTGGGGAGAGATATATAAGACTAGTTTTATAGAAATACATGTTCACTTCTTCAAATTTGTCTTCACAAAATCTCTAAAATCTGAAATGTATGAATATACAAATAAATAACTCTTGTTATTTATATTGTTAGATATATTTTCCCAATGTTAGAAGGTGTACCTATACATGCAAAATCCCACAAAGATGAAGCAATTCTAGGAAAATCCAATTCACCAGGAACTATCTGGTATAATTCATGCATGGAGTGATTCCATGCAAACTCAAAGAGCAGAAAAGGCATAGGAAATTAATGAAAGGCAAAAAGCAGATATATCATAAAATAACACTATATTACTGCTGTTCAAGGTTGTCGGTACTTTTCAAACTATAATTAGTTGCCTTTTCTGTTCCTTTCTCCTTTCTTTTTCCTCATTCTGTTGTTTTTATTTCCCCTTCCCTTTCCTTCTTTTTCTCTTCTTCCTTTCTTTGATCTCAATTCATTTCTCTTTTCTTTTATTTTCTTTTATTTCACTTTCCTTTCTTTTCTTTTTTTTCTTTGCATCTTTCCTTTCCTTTCCAAAAGTATGATACAGTCTCATGTTTCTCAGAAAGGATTTAAACTCTGTATACAGTTTAATCTGGTCTTAAGTATCTAATAAATTTCTTGTGATGGCAGTTTTCACTTATTCCTTCTTCTTAATTATTTGTTTATTCTTCAAAAGCAACCAAAATATAGCTAACTATAAAAGCATTTAGTGATTTCCTTTATTCTTGTATGTTTGTTTTAACACAACACAGAAAAAAAATAATACTAATGAAGCGTCACCAGTGCATTAAGCATTAAACTAACTGACATTTTGTTTCCCAGGACACATTCAATAGGAACTGGGGAAATGTAGTTTGTAAAGCACTTGTCCTGAGAGCATGAGGAGGTGAGTTTAATCTGCAACAAGCATGTATGAAAATCTGGGTGTGGTGGTATGCATTTCTAAACCTCATGCTAGGACTTACTGGCTTCAGCCAGCCTGGCTTCATTGGTCTGGCTAGGGAAAGTTACTGTTGTATTCCCTTCTGCATCAGCAATATCTCTTGGTACATAGTTGGAAGTACTGGACCTACAAAGTATGTGTAAGATTATGCAATGACGGAAAATCAGGAATACCCACAGTATGGTGACTCAGAACATATATTGGAGAAACTACAAAATCACAAATGAAAGCTACTACTTGGAAGAATGATGAATGTGAGGAAGGGTCAGAAAGAAAATAAATTGGTGATATGGAAGTTTTTATGCTAGCATCAGTGAGTCATTAGTGTTAGTCATTAGAGGTTGGAGTGTTGGCTATTTCTTCTCACACCTTCTCTTCTGACTTTGCGTCAGTCATGTTGTAGCCTCTCCACTGTTTTCAGTAATTCACATCAATTTTGGAACCCAGACTAAGTGAAAATGATTTTGAGCTACAAGACGAGAACAATTTCATCATTCTCCCAGAAAATGAGATGAAAGTTTTAATAGGCACACATGTTTCAGAGTTTAGGTAATTTTGGACCCATTGGCAACATCCATGTCTCTCACTGTTATAAACAGTGAATCTCAGCTGATCTGTCCCAGGAGAATATGGAAGCAGCAACATAAAGATTGACACATGAAAGAAGTCAGTTCAGATTGTCTCATAGTTTGGGGCTCTTCAAACAAAGTCCAAAGACCTGAGTTGGATGCCAGGAACAACATGATCATTTTCTTACTTTGATGAATGCTGTATAGCATATACACTTCTCTCTTTCTCTGCTCTCTGTATGTCTCGGTCTTTCATATATATATATATATATATATATATATATATATATATATACAAGCAGAGTCACTGAGATAACACATCATATAAGTAAAATATAATAAGAAAGGAGACAGTGTATAAAAAAGACTAGAAATACTTTGTCACCCAGGATATAATAAAAAGAATAAAAAAAACAGTAAGAAGATGCATGAAAAAATCCTATGATAGCATATGCAGAAAACCTTTGTGTAATAAAAATGAACACTGAAGGATAATGAGCTTCATGCCTAGAATACCACTGAAAGGTCATGTGCATCATACCTAGGTTAGAAAGAGATGTCTTCTAATATCACTAGACTTCTTGCATTCTCAGAATGCTTGCACTTTTAAAATAGAAGAATTTTATTTTTATTAATAACCACATATTCCTACTATAATTATTTTTCTTAGCACACACAGACTTGAAAACTTTGTTGGGTACCTCCAAGGTTCAGACCTAAGCATATATATCAAAACAGACTGAAAAATTTATGAAAAATCTCAGCTGCCATACCTACCCCTATGCTAGGCAGAAAGGACACTCTTGCTTATCTGCAGTAACATATATTTCATGCACTTCCAGCTTTCTGTCTAAGATATGCACTGTGCACAATCCCTTTCTACAATGTGTATCCAGATGTTTTAGACATTCAAATGTATCCCAAATTCTCAAGAGTTCTCTCCTTTTGTGTTCATCTGTTGATCCCTATGGCCTGTCTCAAGCTATGTATGTAATTTGCTCAAATTTTGTTACATTTTTTATTATCTGTCAGTCAGATAATAAGAGACATCTGATGGAAGGCTTGCTTAAGTGCTCTATCCAGTGTTGTTGATGCTGCATGCATTATTCATGTAGCACCACCCAACAAACAACACTTTGATTATATAGTCATTTTTCAGTTCATTCATTTACCAGACAATTTAGATATTATGGGAGATGAGAGGAAACACACTTATAAATCAATAATTAACTTTGTCTCTTTACCATCTCTGTGTCCTCAGCTCTTCTCTCTGGTGTGGTTGACCTCAGGCAAGGGCCTTTCTGATGATCAAATGAAGGAATAGATTGAAAAGATCTCTGAATGGTAAATGCACCAAAAAGACAGAAACACTTAAACTTGGAAAATGGTCTTTGAGTACAATGTTTAGCAATCAGAGAGATTTTCTTATGAGTGTCAAAGTATGTAAGTGATCTCTCAGAACAATTTAAACTCTCATGTAGCTAGTTGAGTGATTTTAAACTGAGGAAAATATGGTTTCAGTAGGTAAACTGCATGCTATGCAGTCACAAAAACTGCAGTTCAAATCCATGATCCAATGCAAAATTCTAAACATAGTTAGAAATGCCTGTCATTCCAGTGTTGGATGACAAGGAGGGCAAAAATAAAAGATGATCTTTGAAGATCATTGGCCAGTGAACCAAGCCTAAATATTAAATTTCAGGTTTCAAAAACTGAGATGGAAATCCACTGAGGATCCACAACCATTGTTGATATCTGACCTCGACACATATGGACACATATACACAAAGATCATAAATCATAGACATAAAACACACACTTATGTGTACCTGTGACTATACACAAAGCAAAAGGACAGAAGTCCACTGTCAGTACAGTAGCCTCATCTAGGTCTCGTGCAACGGCCTTTTAGTAATCCTTTTCCCATTTGCTCATTGTTGTTTTCCTCATTGACTCTATTGTGAACTCCATCATTTTGTTTACCTTTCTTTAATGTGAACCCTGCTGCCAGCTTGAGTCTACAATCCTGAGACACAGATCAGCTTTGTTGTCCTTTCATCTGGGGCCAAACACGGTCAAGTATATGCATAGGAACATGGCTTCTTCATGTTCATAAGCATGAGAGTACAATCCCTATGACAACAGAAGGACATAGTGGAAAGATACAACGAAATACTGAAAGCTGTTCTCAGCCTGTAGTAATGCACACACACACATACATACAAATGCACACACCACACATTTATATATAATATATAAATATAATATTTTAATTCTATTTTCTCATTTCTCTTAGTCGTGTATAATTATTTGCTATTTACTATTTTGTGTTCACAACTTACATCAACATGAACAACATGCAGGAAGTGGAAGTTAGCTGAAACACCTTGAGCATTGGAAAATAAATTAATATGGTTTATCGGATACCACTTTGCTTGCCACATTCTTAATGTTGTGTCATATTCAATAGGAACGTTAGAGTCTTCTTGCCACAAGCCCTCTTCCCAGTCTAAGAGTTTGTTACTCCTGCTTCAGGACATATTACCTGAATAAAGAGTTGATGAGAATCTGCCTCTAATGAGCTGTCTGCCTATTTTGCTATGATATTGACAACCTAGGGAGGTATATACTTTTATGTCTTGTATAAAAATGCTTTCACTGAAATGTGTGATCAGCCTCAACTCTTCTGTGGATGTTGTGGATGGGACTGGCTCTAGATCTGCATTAAACATACACTATGTGAATGTGAAGACCAGGAGTTTGGCTGAGTATGAAACATCAGTTGTTGGCACATTAAGAATGCATTGATTTCGAAGAACAAATGCTATAATGACTCCAGGACCCGTTCTATCACAGGGGATTTCATTTCCCTAGCAAAAATTCAAAGATGACACCCTTCATAACTTCAAGTGTTCCCAAATAAGAATCATTTTGAGCTTGGAAACCTAAGTGACTGCACTGGTCAGGGTTGATGAAGCTGCCATTGATTATTGGTATTATCATGCTGAGAGGGACTGCAGTTATGATGAAAGCTCTGAACTTATACTCTCTTCAAAGTTCTACTTTTATCATTTTAACATGATCTTAAAACCCAGTTCAAGCCTGGCAATTTGGCTCAGTGGGTAAAGTTCTTGCAATCAAAAGTGATTGACTTAGAGCATTAGAGCCCATCTATGGAAGACAAGTATGATTAAAAGGATTGGCTTCTCTTCTTAAGGGCCCAAGTTTAATTCCCAACACCACATGGTGACTCACAGCTATCTGTAACTGCAGTGCCATAATATCCAGTTTTATTTTCTGACCTCTGTATGCACTACAAGCACACATGCAGTACAAAGAGATTACATGTGTGCAAATACACATACCTACACACACATAACTATTTATCTCTCTATATGTGTATTTACACATGTATCTCTATATGTGCATATTTACATACACACATATATATGTATACACACACACACACACACACACACACACACACATATATATATATATATATATATACTTAACAATACATCTATATATTTCTACTGCTTTCTCTTCATAGGTAAAAATTAACAACCAATATAAAAGATCTTAAGTTCATAAGTTAGTAGCATCATTCCCTAATGCAGTTAGGAAGAGAAAAATACCAGAATATTTCATGTGAGAATTAAAAAAAACAATAGGAATCAAGGAAGGGAACAATGTTTGGTGCCTCAGTATTGTTTTTTGTTGCTGTGATTTGAAATTCTGACCAAAGTAACTAGGAGGAAAATTTTTAAAAAATTTTAAAAAGCTCGTGATTTAAGATTCTAGTTCATTATAGAAAAAAAAAATGTCATTGCTACAGGAGTTAGGAAAACAGTTCACAATACATTCTCAAAGGGCAGAGATCAGTACATGTCTGTGCTCAGCATATGTGTGTGGGTTGTTTGTTTGTTTGTTTTGTTTCATTTTTTCTCTCTTTTTCAGTTCATTCTCTTGATAGGGAACGATGCAACCCACATTAGTCAGATCTTTTAACATAATCAAAAGAATCCCTCACAGACATGACAACATGCCTATCTAATCTAGACAATCCATCATAAAAAATCCCTTTCCCAGGAGATATTAGATTTTGTCAAGTTTGAAAATCTATTTATCACACGTAGTCTGTAATTTCCCCTTGTCATCATACATGAAGATTTGAGCTCAATTCTCAGCATCCAACTAAAAGTGCTATGTAATGTGATATACATTCGTCATCCTTGCACTGTGGAAGTGGAAATAGGAAGATCCCTGAAAATTACTGTCCTGCTGGTTAAGTTGAATGGTAACTGCAATTAACAGAGAATGTATATGAGTGTGGACAGGGTACATGTTAGTTGAAATTTATGGGGCGATGTATTAAATAGGGTTCATAAAGTTTCCTCTTTCTATTTTTACTCATTTGAATAGGAGACAGAGTATCTCTGAATCTTGGGTCACAATTCTGAATATTTGAAAATAGGATCAGGATTCCTGTTTTGATGGAGCAGTCTTGCTTCTAGGATTTTTTATATATGAATTCAAATATTTGCATAATGTTATGCATACAAAGATAGTTACTGAACTTGCTATTTATATTATTTAGCTGTGTAGCTATATTTGTATGTGTTCATATGCACACACGTGCACGCTGAAGACAGAATTCAAATTTGACTTTTGTTCCTCAGGTCCTGGTTACCTTAGATTTAGAGCAGGGTCTCTAACTAATAAGCAACCCACAAGTTAGGCTAATCTGACTGTCTAAGAAGGACAGGGCAGTCTCTATCCTACCAGTACTAGGATTCTAATCAGTTCCATTACATT
Source organism: Rhabdomys pumilio (assembly GCA_030674055.1). Lineage (NCBI taxonomy): Eukaryota > Metazoa > Chordata > Mammalia > Rodentia > Muridae > Rhabdomys > Rhabdomys pumilio. The sequence goes on along the minus strand of JANHMN010000009.1, from coordinate 13,005,925 downwards.
TACTTTTTATTTAGGAATTGAATTGGCATTGTCATGTTTATGCACCAAATAATTTTCTTACTGAGCTATAATCAGCTATACTATTTCAAAAGTAGTAATTAGTGACAATCCACATGCCCATTAGTTGAAAATAGGTTGAGAAAAACTATGACACACCCACACAGTTTGATATCATGCATGTTTACAAGAAATTAAAGTTTTAAATTACTGATATGAAAGGTTCACTAAGACATGTACTTATTTGGAAAAATATGTAATTCAATCTGTTTAAGTATACACAGTGCATTTGTATTTAAAGGCAAGTTCCCTTTGTATATTGATAAAAATGCAGAGCATTCCTGAATGACACAGAATTACTTGGAAAGTTACTATCTATTTTGTTTATGAATAAATATCTCTGAAACCATATTTGTCTTTTCTCATTTTCAAGTATATATGTATGGTTTATGTGGAGGTTTCTGCCTGATTTTATGTACACAGGTGAATGCATGTACATGTACATGTGTTCTCATGTGTTTTCAGGCCCAAGTTTGATGAGGGAAAATTTCCCAGTTCCTCTCCACCTTATTCTTTGAGACAAGGTATCTTAAACTCATAACTTGCCTATTTGGCTAGTCTCCCTGAAATCTCTTGCCTGCTTCCAAAGAATGCAAATAGAGGTGAGCTGCCATACCCACACAATATGTGCCTGGGTTCTAAGTATTAAGATGCTTGTCTTCAATCTTGGACAGCACCTGCGTTAATTGCTGAGCCCTCTCCTCTGGATTTAGCAGAGTTTCAAATATAGTTATGTACATTTATCACTGTGTATTAAATATCACAAAGAAATAAAAGTCCAAAACAATCCTATTCAATGTACAAAGCTATAATAAATATGAATAATTTTGTCCTTTTGCAGAAAGAAGAAATGGATTGGATATAGTACTAAGCCTTGTTCATGAGTCCTGAGTCTCACGATGCTATCTTATAGATCAATTCAGAGCCTGCCCTCTCCATGACTTCCACCCATACTGAAAGTGTGTCCAGGAAAGTAAACAGGTCCTAGAATAAGACTGTCTTTCAAAAAACATGACTGCATCCTGTAGCAAATAGTGCTTACATTTATATTTCCATCAATGTGTCTTGCACATCAACCATGAACTTGCATAGAGAAACATATATTTGCAATATTCTTGATCATAACAGTCATTCTTTTCCATGTTCCATTTTATTTGTATAGTGCTCAGCACACTATAGAAGCCTGGGATCCCTGTGTTTGAACTTAGCATTCTTATTCCATAGGAGCTTGGACTCTAGAATCTAGTTATAGCAAATATTCTCTTAGTGTCACATGTGATTGCACGTGTGTTATTCCTATGTATTTCAGTGTTTACCTTACCTGCATTTGAATCATGGTGTGAGTGTGGTGGTTGGAGGATAGACATGCCTGCCTTCCACCATGTTTCAGACATGGTTTCCTGTTGGGTGTACTAGGCTAGTTGGCTTGTGAATTTCCAGGGTTCTTTACCAGAACGCTGAGGTTAGAAGTATGTGCTATCATATCCCAGTTCTTGTGGGTTCTAGACATTCATATGCCAAGACTCCAGTTTAAATTGCTATGGCTTTACTCTCTGAGTCATCTCAGCACAATTCTTTCTGGATTCACCATTTGACATGTACTTTGAAAGCAATGGTGCATAGTTTTTCACACTCATCCTTAAAACATCCTTCTGAGGTGAATAACTTGCTTTAGTGAAATGTTTAGTTGTACAGACTGAAATATTGAGAGGTGAATGTATTGGTCAGGACAGATTGTCACTAGGAGTAGTAAGATTTCTCAGGGTAAATTACACATGAAGAGAGATCAGATTTGCTCAGAGGCAAATCTTATATTGAAGATGAATATATTGGTCTGGGTTCTCATTAGAATTAATAAAAGGTGGATAGATAGAGAGCCAGACTGAGCATAGCTTTCTCATCACTTTCTAATTTGCCTCTACAAGTTCAATTAGTTGCATTTCTCTGTGGTAAAAGGTCAGTATGCTCTCCACCCCACTGTGCAAAATCAAACCACTTTATCTTGCCTGGGGAGAGACCAGAAAGCCAGAGAATGGGCCACATAGCTTCTGGTTCCTTGCTCTTTTCATCTAAAAAGTTACCCAGAGTTCAGGACATAATTTCCCCCTGAGGATAATTTACATTTCTTTACTGCACTATTCAGCAATTTTAGGTGGGAGCTTCTACATCTATTTCATAGAACAGTTTAATCATATATTTTTAATTTTTTTTTAAAAACTGTCCCCAGTGATTTGATTACTTTCTATGCTTGTGTAGTATCCTTAATATCTGCATAAGAAATCTGAAACGTCACTTTCTTCTTCCATATTTTCTGTTTTTCAATATTCAATTCTGAGAGTGTAATAAAAAGATTTGAAGTTGCAGCATTGGGTAAAAAGTTCACTCATAAGGAGATCATTGTTCTATTTAACATCTGCAGTAGGTATTATAGGATTCTCTGCTTCTAAGACTAAGCAGAAAAGACAGACCTATGTGACATAAGTATCAGGCAGGAGGAGAGAGTTGCTGACTAGACCCTAAACTGATAGTCCACATTAATTATAATGCAAGTCTTAGAAAACTCACAATCCTCAGAGAGAGGCCTTAAATAAATGACTAACATGGTACAGATGTTCACATGATCAGTGATGTCAATGCCAAATTGCAGTCCTATGAAGTTATGTTGACAAACCTGTAGAAATTTGTGTGTATGGGTTGAATACCTCTAAAACAGTATACAGATAAATTGCATAAGCCTAGGGATCTATTCAATAAGTAGAGAGAATAATTTTACCCAGATTTACTTTTTAACCTATATACTGAAGCAGGGTTATATGTTACAGGAAAGCCATAATAGTGCTTGAAATGCAGTCAGTGCCTCTGCACAATTCTGAGGACTGTACCTGTGTATGTATGTGTGTACAATGTATATGTCTGTTTCTGTGTGTCTTGCTTGTTAGGCTTGCATGCTGTTAGGATCCAACTCTTGGTCACAAACTGGTAGTAAATATATTTGAAATCTCTTTCAAGCAAGTTTCTCGCTTTTTTTTCTTTGTCTTTTCCTGCTTGTCTTTTCTATGAATCTTTTGCTATTTTCTACTTCTGGTGCTTCAAGTTGTCATACACAGTTATTGACATCTGAGTGGAGGATGTCTTTAAACACAAATGCATTGGAGGGTTCCTGCTCCAGGTATAGGATTGGATGTCAGTGAGACCAGGTATGAGTTTGAAGTCTATATTTCTTCCTTAGTACATTGTTTCTCCACATCTTCAATAGTTTCAAAGCAGCACTTCAATCACGAACTCAAGCCCCTTATGCAATATCTCAAATTTTCCATAAAACACGCTGACGGGTATTGGGAAGATAGCTCAATATAAAAAATTTTTATGGATCCCTCCTGACACACCCTAGAGGGTGCACGGAACACAGAGTAGTAGGTAAGAAGACCCTCTCACTGCCCTAGGCCCAGAACTGAGTGCAGGTAGTGCTTAGATTCCAGCAGAACCCCAAACTCCGCCCCTGAAAATAGCACACCCCTTCTTCCCCTCTCCTGAATCTGAGGTCTGAGGCAGACCCCCGCCCGGTCTGCTCCTGGGGACACCAAATTCCTCCTGAACCACCTTAGAGGATCCAGTGAACCCAGAGTGGCAGAGGACCAAAGGAACTCAGAGCGACAGACAACATATCCCGAGATGTAATACAGGAGCCACAGCACTGAGAGAAGTGGACACATTAGCCTGAGACATCCTAGAAGAGACATAACACCCAGAACAGTGGACACCTAGCTGAACTGCTACCTAGCAGACACAATATTCTGAGTAATCCTAGAGCTGCCATTGTATTCAGAGCAGCTGATCACAGAGACATTGGGACTCCGAGGAGACCAGACACAAGAAAGATAACCTGAAAGAGAGGCTTCAGTCAGAGACAGAAAGTACAGGGAACACTAGAGTTAACCAGATGACAAAAGGCAAGCACAAGAACACAAGCAACAGAATCCAAAGTTACATGGAAACACCAGAACCCAGTTCCCCCATCATAGCAAGCCCTGAACACCCCATCACAGCAGAAAAGCAGGATTCAGAATTAAAACCTATTCTCAAGTTGATGATAGAGGACTTTAAGAAGGACAGAAATAACACTCTCAAAGAATTTAAGGAGAACACAGGCAGAAAGATAGAAGCCCTTAAAGAGGAAACACAAAAATCCCTTAAGGAATTGGAAGAAAAAATAACCAAACAGGAGAAGGAATCAAACAAAACTTTCCAGGAACTAAAAACGAAAGTAGAAACAATAAAGGAATAACAAAGGGAGACTATCCTGGAGATAGAAAACCTAAAAAATAATCAGGAGTCATAGACACAAGTATCACCAACAGAATACAAGAGATAGAAGAGAGAATCTCATGTGCAGAAGATACCATGGAAAACATTGACACAACTGTCAAAGAAAATGCAAAATGCAAAAATCTACTAACCCAAAACATACAAGAAATCCAGGACACAATGAGAAGGCCAAACCTAAGGATAATAGGTATAGATGAGGGGGAAGACTCCCAACTTAAAGGACCAGTAAATATCTTCAACAAAATTATAGAGGAAAACTTCCCTAACCTAAAGAAAGAGATTTCCATAAACATACAAGAAGCCTACAGAACTCTAAATACTTTAGACCAGAAGAGAAATACCTCCCGTCACATAATAATCAAAACATCAAATGTACAAAACAAAGAAAAAATACTAAAAACAGTAAGGGGAAAAGGTAAAGTAACATATAAAGGACGACCTATAAGAATTATACCAGACTTCTCACCAGAGACGATAAAAGCAAAAGATCCTGGACAGATATCATAAAGACCCTAAGAGAACACAAATGCCAGCCCAGACTACTATACCCAGCAAAACTTTCAATCAATATTGATGGAGAAACAAACATATTCCATGACAAAATCAAATGTGCACAATATCTTAACACAAATCCAGCACTTCAAAGGATAATTGGGGGAAAACTCCAAAACAAGGAGGGAAACTACAACCTAGAAAAAGCAATAAAGTAATCTTCCAACAAGCCTAAAATAAGACCGCTACACAAACATAACTCCAACGCCAATAACAAAAATAACAGGAAACAACATTCATTATTCCTTAATATCTCTTAATATCAATGGATTCAATTCTCCAATAAAAAGACATAGACTATCAAACTGGATATATAAACACAACCCAGAATTTTGCTGCATATAGGAAACACACCTCTGTGAAAAAAAACAAAGACTACCTCAGAGTAAAAGGATGGCATACAATCTTACAGGCATATGGTCCCAAGAAACAAGCTGGAGTAGCCATTCTAATATCAAATAAAATAAATTTTCAACCAATAGTAATCAAAAAAGATAAAGAAGGTCATATTCATCAAAGGAAAAGTGTACCAAGAGGAGCTTGCAATTCTGAACATCTATGCTCCAAATGCAAGGGCATCCACATACATAAAAGACACTTTACTAAAATTTAAAGCATATATTACACCCCACACAATAATAGTGGGAGATTTCAACACCCCACTCTCAGCTATGGACATATCATGGAAACAGAAACTAAATAGAGACAAATGAAACTAACAAAACTTATGAACCAATTGGACTTAACTGACATCTATAGAACATTTCATCCTAAAACAAAAGAATATAACTTTTTCACAGGACCTCATGGTACCTTCTCCAAAATCCACCATATAATTGGTCAAAAAACAGGCCTCAACAGATACAAAAAGATTGAAATAATCCCTTGTACCCTATCAGACCACCATGGACTAAGACTTGTCTTTGACATGGACAAAAACAACGGAAAGCCCACATACACGTGGAAACTGAACAATGCTCTACTCAATGATAACTTGGTCAAGGAAGAAATAAACAAAGAAATTAACGACTTTTTAGATTTAAATGAAAATGAGGACACTTCATATCAAAATTTGTGGGACTCCATGAAAGCAGTACTGAGAGGAAAAGTCATAGCTCTAAGTGCCCACAAAAGAAATGGAAAGAGCATACATTAACAATTTGACAACACACCTGAAATCATTAGAACAAAAATAAGTTAATGTACCCAAGAGGAGTAGATGGCAGGAAATAATCAAACTCAGGGCCGAAATCAACCAAGTTGAAACAAAAAGAACTATACAAAATATCAACAAAACCAGGAGCTGGTTCTTTGAGAAAATCAACAAGATAGACAAACCCTTAGCCAGACTAACCAAAGGGAGTAGAGACAGCACTCAAATCAATAAATTTAGTACTGAAAAGAGAGACATAACAGAAACAGAGGATATTAAAAAAATTGTTAGATCCTACTACAAAGGCCAATACTCAAAAAAATTGGAAAATCTGGATGAAATGGACTGTTTTCTAGATAAATACCATGTACCAAAGTTAAACGAGGAGCAGATAAACCATCTAAACAGTCCTTAACCCCTAAAGAAACAGAAGCAGTCATCAAAAATCTCCCCACCAAAAAAAGTCCGGGGCCAGGTTAATGCAGAATCCTACCAGACTTTCCAGGAAGACCTAATACCAATTCTCTTCAAACTATTCCACAGAATAGAAACAGAAAGAACAATACCCAATCTGTTCTACGAAGCTATAATTACACTCATACCAAAGCCTCACAAAGACCCAACAAACAAAAAGAAGTACAGACATATCTCTCTTATAAATATTAATGCAAAAATACTCAATAAAAATCTCGAAAACCAAATCCAAGAACACATCAAAGCAATCATCCATCATGATCAAGTAGGCTTTATCCCAGGAATGCAGGGTTGGTTCAACATTTAAAAATCCATCAATGTAATCAACTACATAAATAAACTCAAAGAAAAAAACCACATGATAATCTCACTGGATTCTGAGAAAATATTTGACAAAATTCAACATCCCTTCATGTTAAAAGTCCTGGAAAGAGCAGGAATTCAAGGTCCATACCTAAACATAGTAAAAGCAATATACAGCAAGCCAGTAGCCAACATTAAACTAAATGGAGAGAAACTTGAAGCAACCCCTCTAAGATCAGGGACTAGACAAGGCTTTCCACTCTCATACTACCTATTCAATATTGTACTGGAAGTCCTAGCTAGAGCGATTAGATAACAAAAGGAAGTCAAAGGGATTCAAATAGAAAAAGAAGAAATGAAAATTTCTCTATTTGCAGATGATATGATTGTATACTTAAGTGACCCTAAAATTTCCACCAGAGAACTCCTAAACCTGATAAACAACTTCAGTAAAGTGGCTGGATATAAAATCAACTCAAACAAATCAGTAGCCTTCCTATACTCAAATGATAAACAGGCTGAGAAAGAAATTAGGGAAATGACACCCTTCACAATAGTTACAAACAATATAAAATATCTTGGAGTGAACCTAACCAAGCAAGTGAAAGATCTGTATGACAAGAACTTTAAGTCTCTGAAGAAAGAAATAGAAGAAGACCTCAGAAAATGTAAAGATCTCTCATGCTCCTGGATTGGCAGGATTAATCTAGTAAAAATGGCCATCTTGCCAAAATCAATCTGTAGATTCAATGCAATCCCCATCAAAATTCCAAATCAATTCTTCACAGAGATAGAAAGAGCATTTTGCAAATTTAATTGGAACAATAAAAAACCCAGGATAGCGAGAACTATTCTCAACAACATAAGAACTTCGGGGGGAATCACCATCCCTGACTTCAAACTGTACTACAGGGCAATAGTAAGAAAAACTGCATGGTATTGGTACAGATACAGGCAGAAACATCAATGCAATAGAATTGAAGATCCAGAAATCAGACCACACACCTATTATAATTTGATCTTTGACAAAGGAGCTAAAACCATCCAGTGGAAAAAGGACAGCATTTTCAGCAAATGGTGCTGGTTCAACTAGAGGTCAACATGCAGAAATATGCAAATTGATCCATTCATATCTCCTTGTAAAAAGCTCAAATCCAAGTGGATAAAAGACCTTCACTTAAAACCAAATACACTGAAACAAATAGAAAAGAAGGTGGGGAAGACTCTCTAATACCTAGGCACAGGGGAAAAGTCGCTGAACAGAACACCAATGGCTTATGCTCTAAGATCAAGAATTGACAAATGGGACCTCATAAAATGGCAAAGCTTCTGTAAGGCAAAGGTCATTGTCAGTAAGACAAAACGGTAACCAACAGATTGGGAAAAGATCTTAACCAATCCAACATCCAATAGAGGGCTAATATCCAAGATGTACAAAGAACTCAAGAAATTATACTCCAGCAAACCATATAACCCTATTAAAAAAATGGGTTACAGAGGTAAACAAATAATTCTCAAGAAAGGAAACTCGAATGGCTGAGAAACACCTTAAGAAATGCTCAACATCCTTAGTCATCAGGGAAATGCAAATCAAATCAATCCTGAGATACCATCTCATACCAGTCAGAATGGCTAAGACCAAAAACTGAGGTGATAGTAGATGCTGGCGAGGATGTGAAGAAAGAGGGACACTCCTCCACTCTTGGTGGGGTTGCAAGCTGTTACAACCACTCTGGAAATCAGTCTGGCGGTTCCTAAGAAAACTGGACATAGCATTACCTGAGGATCCAGCTATACCACTCCTGGGCATATACCCAGAAGACGCTCTAACATATAACAAGGACATATGCTCCACTATGTTCATAGCAACCTTATTTATAATAGCCGGAAGCTGAAAAGAACCAAAATGTCCCTCAACGGATGAATGGATACAAAAAATGTGGTACATCTACACAATGGAGCATTACTCAGCTATTAAAAATAATGAATTTGAGAAATTTATAGTAAAATGAATGGATCTAGAAATAACCATCCTCAGTGAGTTAACCCAATCACAAAAGAACACACATGGTATTTACTCACTGTTAAGCGGATGTTAGCCCAAAAACTTAGAATAGTGAAGATTCAACCCACAGACCAAGTGAAGCTCATGAAGAAGAAAGACCAAGAAGGGATGCCTCAGTTCTACTTAGAACCAGTAACAAAAATACTCAGGAAGCCATTATGGAAATAATGGGACAGAAACTGAAGGAAGAGCTATCAGGAGACCATTCCACCTGGGTATCCACCCCATGTACTGTCACCTAAGCTAGATGTTGATGTGGATGACTGGAAAGGCATGCTGTCAAGAAGTATTATAGCTGTCTCCTTAGAGATCTGCCAGAGACTGACACATTCAGAGGACAATGCTCACAGCTAACCATTGATATGATCAAGGGTTTCCCAATGGAGAACTTAGAAGACTGAAGGAGCAGAAAGTGTCTGTGACCCCATGAGGAAATCAACAATACCAAACAACCAGAGCCCCCAGGGTCTAAACCACCAGCCTGGGAGCGCATAGGGAGGGATCTACGACTCTAGTGGTATACGTAGGGGAGGACGGCCTTGTTGGGCATAGGTGGAAGAGGAGATTCTTGGTCCCATGAAAAACGAACACAGAATGGGGGGGAATGTGAGGGTGAGAATGGGGTAGTGGGGGTGGGAGGGTAGGTGTGGGCACAGCCTCATAGAACGGATATAAGGAGGGGGGATGGGATAAGGGTTTCCTGGGTTGTGGGGGAAATGGGATAAGAGGATAATACTTGAAATGTAAATATTATAACCAACTACATAAAAGGTGAAAAAAAATGTTAGAATCAACATCTTTAAAAAAAAAATGTCAGCCCTCTAGAAAAAAAAATTTATTTTTCTTTCCTTGATACTAAAACTTGTCCAGAGAATTGTATATTGCAGATAACACAGCCTTGATGTATCTACTCATCAAGCAAAACGAGCAGACCTATTTAAACCCCCAGTGTCTGGGAATTCCATCAGAATGCAGTGAGGACACAGCATCAGAAGCTTATCAATTTACTCTTCCCCCCACCCCTCTTCTAATATCTCAACTCCCATAATCAGCTTGAGGAAGTTAAAGAAGAGTCAACACCCCTATTCCCCGGGCTTGGGGATTAAGGTGGTTAATATGGGGCTGTCTCTCTGAGGAAAATAAGTGATTTTGTTGGAACAGGGAGGATTATCTAGGATTTATGACATAGCCATAACCTATTGGTAGAAATCTGTATAATTTAGTATCAAGAAGAATTTATAATTTCTTAAATGGTACAAAATTTACTTGGATTTTAAATTTAAGGTTTTCATTGGTATAAGCTTCTTATTGATATGAAAGTGAAATAAATATTGATACTCCCATGGGCATTGTGCCTGTATAACACATTTAGAAATACAAGGCTTAGACACAGTCCTTCTTTAACTTTTTTAACTGACTTGGGATGATTAGCCTGTGAGTTAAGGGACTATAGCAAATTTATGACTTTGAGTTTATTGTTAGGGTGTTTTCTATATTTTATTTAGAAATAGCTGAGAGGAGTTAACAGACAACGGTCCAGGTTACCTTACATGGATAGTTGAATTTCAAATAGTCAGATATCCATAGAATCGATGTCACAAATATTTCTATATTAATGTTCATTTTGATTAGAGACCTGTCTGCTCCTGACAGCTTCCTGTCTTGGATTCTAAGAAGAAATTGAACATCCTTGGGGTTACTCTAGTTGTGGTGAGACAGCCACCAGGCAAGAATTGCCTCTCTCCTTCTACAGACAAATTACTGTCCAGAAAAGGACACACTTGCAGAATAGTCGACTGATTATATCTGCCTTGACAGAGTAACCAGTCCTTAATAATTCTGCAGCACTAAAGTCTTTCAGATGAGTTTGGGCCAGAAGGCTGAAGATTTGATGCTCCAACGTTCGGTAGTATAGAGGTTGTCCAGCTGTTCAGCGGTCTCTATAAATTGGCTAAGTTTTAGAAACTATGCTTAGTGCTTCCCATAACTTCCGTTAATTTAGTCATTATTAATTTCTGATGGCATTGAAGACCTATAGACTCATAGCCAATCCTGGCTATTTACCTAGAGAGAAAAGATCTGAGTGGAGGTTTTTCAGCTGACATTCATTATAAAGCCAAGAAAAAGCCAGGCTACAAACTAAGTATTCTAGTCAAGAGAGACGACAGAGGTTCTGGCTAGTCAAAAAAAAGGATGGACTTTGTATTAAGACTATTTTGTACCTCAGTGGTACAAATAGGAATAATTATGCTCTAATTGTATTCTGAGAGAAAAGCTTTATTTTAACAGGAAGGGTAATATGTAGGAGGAGCTAATGGGGAAGGAGCACTGAGAGGAAAAGATGGAGTAAGGAGAGGAGAAGATGAAGTAGATGAGAAGCTAGGTAATGAGAGAGAAAAAGAGAGAGAAAGAGAGAGGGGCATGTAGTCAGAATTTCATGTGTTTCCTCTAGTAAAAGATAGTTTACATAGCTAGGTTGGGTATTAGGTTACACTTCTGATTGAGTATTACCATACTTATAAAGCCCTTGATTAACATTTAAAACACTGTATAAAAGCCAAATGGAAAAGGGGGGCACGGAATAGGGTTTTTCTAGGGAGGGGAAATGGGGAAAGGGATTAGCATCTGAAATGTAAATAAAATATCCAATAAATTTTTTTTTACCACACAAATATGTGGACCAGAACCGGTGTAAAAGCCAGATGGAGTAATGTACATCTGAAATCTCAATTCTCCATGTTGAAATGGGAGCAAAAGGCAAGAGAACACAAAAAATCATGGTTTAGACTGTCTGCTACATATAGCAGTATAAAACAAAGAAAACTTCTCTCAAACAAGGTGGAGAACTTCCTTGAGAGAACCAGGAGGTTGATTTTTCAGTTCTGCTTAGCTTTAATTTTCAACTTGATAGAACCTAAAGTCATCTGAAAGAACCTCAATTGATGAGTTGCCTAAAGAAAATTGGCCAAGGGGTATGATGGAGTTGGTAGTGATTGGTAATTGTAGAAAGGCTGAGATTACTATGGAGGTTACTGTTCATAGACAGATTTTCTTTCACTGTAGAAGTCATTTGAGTATAAGAATGCCTGCAAGCCAGTTAGCAAGCATCATTCTCTATGGCTGTGTTTGGAGGCAATGTTGTATAGAATAGCAATTATCCCTGAACTCAAGTTTCCTTCTAAATTCCTGCTTAACTTCTCTCAAGTAATGAACCATGATTTAAGTTGGATACTACATAAAGCTTTTCTCCACAAAGTTGTTTTTTATAGGCACAGAAATGCAATTGCAACAACTTTTGACTTCCTTACACCTACTCTGACACACCCACATCTTATCCATATACAGAGACACATATCTCACATATATTAAAATCCTATAAACTTCTTAATATTCATTTCAAATAATCTTTATACTATGTATAGTAACTAATAAAGTAGAAGTTCTTATGAATAATTGTTATGGTACATAGGGAATGTGTGAGTAACAGAGAGAGAAAAAATAGAAAAAAGGAGAGGAAGCATGTTGAAAATAGAGCTAACATAAAGCATGTAGGTTTTGTTTTTTGCTTTTTTACAAGTTTGTGGAGGAATAGTATCTCATAGTGCCAACCTAAATTATGATGTTTCTACTTAAAACTGCAAACATTGTGAAGTCAATCATGCATCTCATATCCAGCTCTATGTTTGAACATTTCGAATATTAAATTCATACATAGATAGTTCACAGATTCATTTCATGGAAAAATGTAGGTGAACTCTCTAATTTCTCATCATCATTTCAAAAAGTCTAATGAAGATGGCTATGTATTTATGAAGACAGAGTACTACTATTCAGAATTTCAGTGGAAACCAATGAGGCTTATGACAGGTAAGCAAGAGTATCAGTGATCATTTTCACTACACTAAGTATCATTATGGTAAATCATCTGGGAATTTTCTTTTCTAATCTAGTGATCTAGCTGTTGATGAATTCTGTGGTGCAAATCACTTTGTAACTTAAGTATAAGTGAGTAGCTGTACTTAAGTATAGTTTAAGGGAGTATCTGAGACCATTTCATTGTAATTTGCTCCACTCACTCCAAAATGCAAATTGTAAAATAAGAATGATTATCTTCTCTATCTCTCTCTCTCTCTTTTTTCTGCTCTCCCACTCTCTGTGTATTTGCCTTTTATAGATACGATAAATTAAATGCAAGTATTTTTCATCTGCCTCTAATCATGTATCTCTTTTCTTCCTTGTTTGTCTCTCTGTCACACTGTCTCTATCTTTGTCCCTCAACCTCTTCTGTAATAGGAATTGAACCTCACTATCTCTGCCTCTCTGCTTCTCTCTAGGATAACTGGAAATTGAACCCAGCCTTCCCTGTGTGTCTCTTATCATTTATCAGTTTGTCACTGTTTCTCTATGTCTGTTTACTTGTATCTGTCTGTTCCTGCTTGTTTTTCTCTGTCCTTTTTCATCTCTAGGGTGCTGGAGAATGAACCTGGACCTTAAGCAAAATCATCCCATGCTCTTTACTGAGCTAAACCCCAACTCTGTATATAATGTTTCTTTATTCTTTTGTGTGGTTTCTCAAATGAAACTGTCATTTTACTCTAGAAGAAAAATTTATTGGTCACAAAAGAGAAACAATTCTAACAGAATAGATAACCCAGACAGGAAATTATTTTCCATTCATGTATAAGGACATGAGTTGATCATTAGCATACATGTACTGTAGAGTGAAAAATTATAAAGACCATTTTATAAAATATATACAGGCTCACTAGTTCCAGGAAGGCCTTCACTGCCCTGGATACATTCCTCAAGCCTCAGGGAAGAAAATCCACCTGTGGGTGGGGTAGGCCCAAAGCAGGAAGACACATTCCTGGCCACAAAGAAAAATAAAAAGGCATGCCCAGACAAGTCCTAACTAGCCATCCTGCCACCTCTGCAAGTTGCTGATATTTGAAATAACCAATCGTGTGTAACCGTGCCAACCTTTTCCGCCTTTCCCTACCCCTACCCATAGCCACCCCCCACCCCCGCCTCTGGGGTTCAGGGTTGAAATCCCTTGTCTCCTGCATGGGACGGGTTTCAATCCAAGGGCCCTTGCTATTAAACTACCTTATGCAAATGCATCAAGGAGGTCTCTTGTGTGTCTGTGGGTGAGTGCCGGTCCAGACTTGAGGTAGGGTCCCCTCAGGGGTGTTAGTTGTTCTAAAAAGTCCGACCACAGCTCAGAACAGACCACTCCAGACCACACGGTTCCAAGGGGGAGGAGGTTTATTTAGGAGATAGGGCAAAGGTGGAGAGAAGAAGGTGGAAGAAGAGAGAAGAGAAGTAGAGGCCAGCCATGACCACATGGAGAGAGAGGAAGGGGGGAGAAGGGGACAGAGAGGCAAGAGGGTAAGAGAAAGGGTAAGAGAGTAAGAGATTAAGAGAGAGAGGAGGGGGCAAGCAGCCCCTTTTATAGTGGGCCAGGCCTACCTGGCGGTTGCCAGGTAACTGTGGGGAGGAGCATACCTGGCTGTTGCCAGGTAACTGTGGAGGTAGAGTTTAGACAGAATACTAACATTCCCCCGTTTGGGTTTAATTAAAAAAGAAAAATTAGAAAGAGGTGACAGCGAAGCAGGAATAGGGGCGTTGTTATATCTGGCTACTTCCTGCTGGCATTGGGGACGATGTGTCTCTAGGGGGAACCTAGAAGAATGGGTATGGGGGATGTTTGTCTGGTCTTAGGAGAGTTGGCTGCTTCCTGATGTCCAGGGTCTATGGAGTCATCTGAGGATAGGTCAGAAGGAACAGGTCCAGTAGAAGCAGCTGTGTATGTGACAGGAGATGGAGCATCTGGAGGTTGCTTCTCTGGAGCTGTTCTGGATGTGTTCTGGATGGCATCTATTTGGTCCTCGAGAGGTAGATCTAAGTGGGTTTCCTGTAGCTTGTAAGTTTACAAAAGAGATAACAGCATAAGTTAACAACACGAGCAGTCTTCAAGATGAACCTTTGTTGGATGGTATAGTGGAATATTTTATTAGAGGTAGGCAAGTTTATAGGAACTCAGATAATATTAGGACAGTGGCATAGCAAGAGGAGGAAATATGAAGCATTTAATTGACGGCAACTGAGTTTAGGTAATGAGGTAACAGATTACATCTGTGAAAGCTTAGCTGTCAATGTAGTCAGAAGTCTGAAAGAGTAAACAATAATCTACCAGTTATATCTTATTTTAAAAAATGACAGAGTCCACTAGCCAACAGTTCCTGTGGTGTCCGTCCATAGTCTCTTGGGCGAAGTCAGTTTGGCTTCCAAGTGCAGAAGATGTAGGGCTTTTTCTCTGTGGAATGGATACACGTGACATGAGAAATGACTTACCTTGGTTTAGCCAAGTCATTTGACTCAGGGCATCCAGTTTTGTCCACTACATTAGTGAGAATATCATTGCATACAATCCAGTCTGTATCTTCTAGGTGTCCAAGTCTTCTGAAACCATCTTGGGTCAACTGTTACCGGCTTTGGGAATTCTGTCGGCCATAAATTTAAATATATTATTAGCAGACTTCTGACAAGATTGAGAGCCATAAGGATTGGTTGTAACTGTATAGAATTTAATAGTAGTAGTTAAAAATCTATTAAGACAGGATAGGAAAGAGTCTTAAGTAGCTTTGGCAGGTTACATAGGTAGAGAAAAGCACATTTTAGTATTAGCAAGGAAACATTTGGCTAGGACCAGAATAAGAAAGCTGGTAATAGTGGCATACGACCAAATGGCTGGCAGGTTAGGGCTATGGGCCCTTAGCTGAGGGCATAGTTGCTGCAGGTCAGGTCCACTGTGGCGATAGGGCGGGGCTTCCTATTAGCAGCCGGAAGTCACTGCCCAGTGCCTTTGGCGGCTAGTCTGCAGTGGTTAAGGAAAAGCAAGCACAAGTCCCGTATCACAGCAGCATTCGTGTTAGCTACTCTTGTGGCAGAGCGAGAGAGAGAATCTCCCTTGATTGTGCAGGCAGCCAAGCCCTTTGCTCGGGTGGCTGTGCATAGGGGAAACAAGTCTCAGACCCAGAGCAAAGCTAAGGAACAGAGGAGAAGGGAGCAAGCAGGGTCCCGGACCCGCTGCTTTTCAGGCAAACTGGCTGAACTAAATGGTCACAGCCAGCCGCAAATGACGGAGAAGGCAAAGTGGGAAGAGGCCTACATCAGCAGGCAGCAGACTGACCCTTGGGGGAGACACGCTAGGGACTAGAGCTTGGAGCCAGTGCTCCTGAGAGAACAGTTTGTCCAGGCCCGGCCTGGGGTACTCAGCTGCGAGAACTGTCTCAAGAGAAAAGGGAAAGTGTCTCACCCAAGAGGAGTTCTAGAAAAAAGGGTCAGGGAAGAGAAGGATTAGCTCTGAGCTCAAGAAATCTTTCTTGGGACCATGAGGATGGTTACTCTGATTAGTGGTGGATGGCTAAAAAAAACCTGGGATGGGGAACAGGCAGAACACATAGAGATTAGAGCAGAGGTAGATGAATACTTAGATATAGGGAATCTCTTTCCATTTACCAGACTGTTGTATGTATGTATGAAGACCCTTTAAAATGACTGGGCCTAGCATGCCATTAGGTGGCCATTTTAACCCATTATCTAGAGGATATCGAATACAGACTTCATTGTAGAGATGTATCAATTTGGAAGGCCTCAAATCAGGCATTAATTTTAGAGATCTGAGGTTTTTAAGGAGACAACCCAGTGGGGTGTCTGGGGGTGCGGCCGAAGACAATGTAGTGCCCATTGGGTGACGGGGGGGGGGGGGGGGGGCCTTACCGAGCTATCGTATCAGTGTCCCGATAGGAAGACGACAAGAATTCAGGCAACAGGCTAGGTAACCAGGTCGTCACGAGATTACCTAGGGGCCACGACCAACTCCCGGAGTTCGCCGAAAGCAGTTTAACCTGGTACCAGGATTTCTGGCAGCTGCGAGAGCTCAGAGGGAGGGAGACTGTAAACTGCTTTCGAGGGGGGGGAGGTCACCCATCGGCCAATGTCCTAAGTAGTAGTTCAGCTAGGAGGCCAGTCATAGGGACTGGGGCAGTCAAATGCCAACACCTCTCAGCCCAGGGAAGGCTGGCCAGGCCTTATCTGGGCGTCTAGGGTCCCTCCCGCTAATTGGAATCTCCTTACCAATCAATATGCCGGTGTGTGTTTGCAGGCTTATGCAGTCTGGTATCAGGAAAGTGGAACCGATAGGTCTGTGTGGGCCTGTCTGTTGGCCTAACCCGCGTGGCGGAATACCAAGTGGTGGGCCGCAAGCGTAGTTAGTCTGCAGCAGTGGTGGAAATTCACGCGGTCAGGTAGCAGCGATGGAGTCCACGTGGCGATGGATGGTGGTGGCGGTAGAGGCAGGCCACGTGGCATCAGTCCTGCCTGACCACAGCAGCCAGCGGCTGTGGCAGCCAGCAGTGCAGCGGTCCCCCGAAGTATTCGAACTCGGGCCAACGCACCAATGTTAGTTGTTCTAAAAAGTCCGACTGCCTGCAGCTCAGAACAGACCACTCCAGACCACACGGTTCCAAGGGGGAGGAGGTTTATTCAGGATATAGGGCAAAGGTGGGGAGAAGGAGGTGGAAGAAGAGAGAAGAGAAATAGAGATAGAGGCCGGCCATGACCACGTGGAGAGAGAGGAAGGGGGGAGGGGACAGAGAGGCTAGAGGGTAAGAGAGAGGGTAAGAGAGTAAGAGATTAAGAGAGAGAGGAGGGGGCAAGCAGCCCCTTTTATAGTGGGCCAGGCCTACCTGGCTGTTGCCAGGTAACTGTGGGGAGGAGCATACCTGGCTGTTGCCAGGTAACTGTGGAGGTAGAGTTTAGACAGAATACTAACAGGGGGTCTTTCAGTACAATACCAGAATTGTTGGACAAGCTTGTAAACCCAGGAATGAGAAGGAAATGAAAAGTTAACTGGGATTTGATAGCCATCGTGGACACCTTAGTGAGCCCCAGAACTCAATGTGAGGCCCTGGCTTAAAAATCAAGATAAGGTGCTTGTCTATATGACAGTTCTTATGTAGAAAAATGAAAATAGATCTATATTTATCAAAATGCACAAACCCTGAGTCAAAGAGGATCAAGGACTTCCAAATAAAACCAGATACACTGAATCTAATAGAAGAGAAAATGGGAAAGAGCTGCAAAATCATTGGCATGAGGAGAAATTTGCAAAACAGAACTCCAATGGCCCAGGCTCTAAGATTAAGAATTGTTAAATGAGACTTCAGGAAATTGAAAGGATTTTGTAAGGCAAGGGATGTATTCCATAGGACAAACTGTTAACCTACAGATTGGGAGAATAATTCTCACTAACCCCACATCCAATAAAGAGCTAATATCCTAAATATATAAAGAACTCAAGAAGCTAACCACTAGAAAAACTAAACACCCCAATCAAAAAATGGGATATAGAACTAAACAGAGAATTCACAACAGAGGAATCTCACATGGCCAAGCACTTAAAGAAATGTTTAAAGTCTTTAGTGATGATGGAAATACAAATCAAAATGACCCTGATATTCCACCTTATACCAATTACAATGGATAAAATAAAAAACTTACGTGACAGTACATGTTGGTGAGAATGTAGAGAAAGAGGAACACTCCTCCATTGCTGGTGGGATTGGAAACTGGTACAGCCACTCTGGAAATAAATCTGGAGGTTTCTCAAAAAAATTGGAAATAAATCTACCTGAAGATCCAGCTATACCACTTTTGGGCATATTCCCAAAAGATGTGGTATAAAGATACCACATGACCATGTGTTTCACTATGTTCATAGTGGCTTTATTTGTGATAACCAGAAGCTGGAAACAACACAAATGTCCCACAATGAAAGAATGGATACAGAAAATATGGTTCATTTACACAAATAAAGAACAAGGACATCATGAGTTTTGCAGGCAAATGAACAGAACTGGAAACTATCATCCTGAGTGAGGTAACTCAGACACAAAAGGACAGTCATGGTATGTACTGACAAATAGGTGCATATTAGTAGAAAAAGTACAAAATATCCAGGACACAACCCACAGAACTCAAGAAGGTTAACAAGAGGAATGGCCGAAGTGAGGATGCTTCAATACCATTTGGGAAGGAGAAGAAAGCATCATAATGGGCAGAGGGAGAAAGGGACCTGAGTGGGAGAGGAGATTATAAAAAAGGCTAACAGGTCAGATATCAAGAATTGGAGGTGCTAGAGAAACAGGACTGACACCCTGAAGGCCAACAGAATGAATGGAAACAGGCAAATTTGGGAGTTGGTAGGTGGGAGGTGGGGAGATCTTCTACAATATACCAGAGACATGGGAATAAGAGACTCTGAGTACTCAAAGGGAGGAACCTTAGGTTAAATGACCAATAATAGAGAAAAAGAACTTGCAGAGTCCACCTCCACTAGAAAAACATGGCTACAAGTAGAGTTGCCATTGGACAGTCAACAACTCTGATCCATAAATACTTCTGTCTAAAGAACTGCAGAGATGGAAATGGAGAAGAGCCTGAGGAAAAGGAGGTCCAGTGACAGGCCCAAATTGTCATCCATCTCAAGGGGAGGCTCTGAGGCATGACACCATTACTGATGCTATGATGTGCTTACATACAGGAGTCTAGCATGGCTTCCCTCTGAGAGATCCATCAAGTAGCTGACCAACACAAATGCAAATATTTACACTCAACCAATGGACTGAAGTCAGTGACCCCTGTGGTTGAATTAGGGAAAAGCTGGAAGAAGGTAAGGAGCAGGCAACCCCATAGGAATACCAGCATTCTCTACTAACATGGACCCTGTGGGATCTCAGACACTAGCTGGTACCAGGTCCCTGACACAAATACAGCAGAGGCCTGCATGGTCTGCCTCAGTGATAGAAGATGCACCTAACCATCTAGAGAATTTTGGCCTCAGGAAGTAGAAAGGACTGTATGGATAAGGATGAGATAGGTTGGGAAAGGAAGGGGTGGAGATATCTGCTGAAGACAGGGGAGGATATATGGGTTGAGGAACTGTTGGATAGCAGAAGAGGAAGGGGATAATAACTAGATTGTAAAAAAAATAATAGATTAAAGAAGATAAAAAAAATTTAAAAATCAATTTAAGGGTTTCTTGAGGAAAAACAACCATCTTTTACCTGCCAGCTTCACATGTACATGCTCACTCATAAATATACCAATACAACACATTGTTTTACATTTATACCATGTGTTCTAACCAATCAGTTTTCTTTGATTCATTTTGCCTAAGGCAACTACCAACCATCAGGCCTTCTTATTTCAGTCCACTTTGGCAAACTCATTATTCAGTGTTTATGTTTAGCAAACTGTATATGCTTTCCAATAGTTTTCTATTAACCCAAAGTACCTGCTGGAGCACTTGTTCTTACCTTTAGTTTTTCCCCAGATTTTAATACTTTCCTCATATTTTTATGCTGACTACTGAACACTGAGGCTCTGCTATAAAACTAAGCACAAAGATTATTCTGAGTTGAATAGCACATTGTTATCAAGATGGCATGAAGGAGCAAGGCTGTGACTAATGTTGTATGATATTCCACAATATTTTCCCTCTCTTATGCCTACGTAGAGAAACTAGTAAGAGCCAAGGAGTAAGCACAAAAGAAAGTCTGGAGTATTTTTCTTTTCTTTTCCTTTTTTCCTGTGGTGTGTGTTTGTGTGTGTGTGTGTGTGTGTGTGTGTGTGTGTGTGTGTGTGTGTGTATGTGTGTGTGTCTTTATGGTTTGCATGCATCTGCATTCATGTGGAGTCCAGAAATTAATGTCAGGAGTCTTTCTCAATTATTCTCTTCTCATATGTTAAAATAAGATCTTTTAAGTGAACCCACAGCAAACTAATTCAGCAGTTCCACTAGCCGGTTCACCCTGAAGATCTTGTCTTTTCATGCTATGGTTTTGGAGACATATTCACATTTATCTAGTACTTACATGTGCTGGGGATCCCAACTACTGTCTTTAACTTTGATGGCAAGTACTTGATCCACTGATACATTTTACAGTCACAAAGAATAATGGCTTCAAAAATGAATATTTGAAAACTCATATCAACAGTGGGTATGTTTTGTGCTTCCCTAGCTTCTTTAAATGTGTTCTTCTGTTTAATGTGAGTGCACCATGCCTAAAATAAAAGGAATTTTACATGCTGAAATGAACACATTCTGTGAGAATGCTAGGATTTGGGCATTGTCAGATATCTTCATTCTAATAAGTATAGAAGTGTAGCTGTTTTCACTTTAAAACCACCCCACCTGCAAAATGTGAGTCCAAAAAATCTGTATTTCTAGGCAAATGTTTGTGATCCTAGAACACTCCTACTGGAAACAAGACTATTAGTAGAGGCAGTTAATCTTCCAAGAATCACCTATTAGCTAACCTGACCTTTCCAGCAGTGACGAAGGATACACCTGCTCTAACCTAGGTGAAAGGTGACCACCACCATGTGAAGAGGTTTCCGACCTTACATATGCACACAAACACACTCAATGTATATGCATCTACATCAAACACACACAGAAATGAGTAAAACAAAATGTAAATCAAAATCATGCAGAAAGTAATTGTAATACAGAGTATTAGAATTATATGTTGAATATTAGTCACATATGACCTCTTTTATGGGCATCACCTGTTTACTTTTCCTCGACACAAATTGCACAGTTGCTATCCTTATTTTCTACTTCATAGACTTAAGAAGAAAAATCAGAAAAGTCAAGGCATTGTTTTAAACGCATAGCAACACTACCGACAATTAATATATTATTCTTAATTTATACTAATATTCTTTAGTAATTACAAAAGGTAATACAATGAATAAAGGCCATATATACCTCCTCTAGCTTCCTCTCACTCTTGTGATGGAGAAGAACTTTATTTACTGGACACCTTGGGCTGAAAGTGTATAGTGACTGTAGTACATAGTATACAGTGTGAAGATAGTTATTTAGAGTAGCAAAAATCACCTGCCCTAGCTGCTTCTGACTCCTATGATGGAGAAGAAACTTACTCACTGTGCATCCTGGGCATAAGGATTTATAAGACAGTGAGAGGGTTGGGGAGATGGATAAGTGTGTAAAGCATTTGTCTTGTATGCATAAAGACCTAGAACCCACATAAAACCTAGCAATGTAATCTGTGGTTGTAAGCCCAGAAATAATGAGAGGGGAGGTAGAGGCAGGCAGAGCTCTTACATCTCTGTGACTAGGTAGCCTAGATTACTATACAGAGTTCTAGGACAATTAAGTACCCAGACTCAACCAGAAAGCAGAAGACACTTGAAGAACAACACTCAAGGTTGTCTTATGACTTAAACATACACATACTCACACTGATGCATGAGGGCAAACATACACACACTCACACACACACACTACAGGGTCAAGTCTTATGTGATTACCAACTTTAAATAACAAAAGTGATTAAGAGGATCTGCATGCACCTAAATTGGGAAAAATGAACAAAAACATGCGGGGAAAATTTTTTCTACAGGAGGAACTATATCCATGGGAGAAACACTTTAGGCAAGGAGGATGGAGACATAGAAGTAAGGAAGAAGAACCTCTCTGTTATGAACTTTTGTTTACTGCCATGCAGAGTGGCTATGATGTCATCTCATTATGACATAGAGCCAATCTGTGTGCATTTACAGAAAGTGCAGACCCCCAGTACCCATATGTTAAAATTCTGGTCCAAGGAATAAACCTATTGAGACAGTATTTAACTTTTAAGAGATGTTGCCTTGTGGGAGGTTCTTTCATAAGTGATTATGGAAGGAGTTACCCTAACAGGGAATTTAGAGACTCGGGCCCTTCATCTTTCTCTTTTGCTTCTTGGCCACAAAGTGACAAATTTTCTCTTTCATTCACTCCCAATATGATGTGGTGCCTTCCTTCTACCAAAGTAAATAGGGCAAGATGTTTACAGAAGTTTTACCACTGAGCTTAAAAAAAAATTGTTCTGAGAAGCAGATTATCCCAGACATTGGCCACAATCACAGAAATTTGGGTATCACAATACAGAAAGAATTATTTTCCCCTTGCATGGGGGTCTCATTTTGACAGGTTGACCTTAAGCTTGCTATATAGCCAAAGAAGACCATGAGCAGCTATCTATTTTATCACAACATTCACTTAAACCAATGTTGGAGATCGCAAATATACCCCATCATTTCTGGAGATTGCAAGTATACCCAACCATTCTTTGTTTATGAAGTATTAGAAATTGAATGCACAACTTTTCTGCAAACTAAGTAAGAGTTATAAAATTAAGCCACACTCCAAACACACATAAAACAATTTCAATAAATTTTATGCTCAGGACAACATATAGATAGATAGATAGATAGATAGATAGATAGATAGATAGATAGATAGAATATGCTTAGAATTTTAGATAGTTTTTTTCATGACCATTATAGTAGGGAGCCGAGCAGCAGCAGACAGATATGGTGATAGAGCTATAGCTAAGAGCTTATATTCTGAGAAAACAATCTTAAACAGAGAGTTAACCAAATAAAATGGTAAGGGTTTTTTCAATATCAAAGCCCAGCCCTGGTGACATACTTCATCCAATAATCTCACATCTTCTTCAAGAAAGTCACACCTTCCAATTCTCAAGCATTTCCACTAACTGGGGCTCAAAACATTCAACAACATGAATCTATGGAGTTCATTATCATTCAAGCTACAACATTAAAAAATCTTTCAACAAACTAAAATAATTTCTGTCCTCTGTCTTTGGAAATTATCAGCCACAGTGGGAGGTAACAAGAATGTGAGGACTAATAGCCTAAAATAAATTAAATTATTAACTTTCTGTCTCATTATATAGCTTTTCAGCTACTGGAAGAATAGATAGCTAAAGTTGCTGTGAGATCTTTGTTTTCTTTTCCCACAAGTTGTTGACCCAGGACTTCTCAAGTGATTGACTACTAAAATTAGTTTATTTTCTACATTTATATTTTTCTTTGTGTTTAAATGATATAATGTAACCTAGAATTTCTGCTAGGGTATATGAAGATTCCCGAAAGATACTGCAGAGTCTTGATGACAGGGAGTTCCTACTCAGAGAGCAGATTAAGACTGCTCAGATTGAATATAGTGAATTTAATTACTAGGCACCAGCTCAAACTTGCACAAACATGGCAGAGAAGCCAAGAATCCTATGCCAAAAGCAAACTAGACAGCTCTATGGTCTGTAGTGGTTTCAGGTATCACTGGCCTGACCTACATAGAGGTTTCAGTTGTGTATGCTGATTCATTTAAAGGCATCTACAGTGCCATGTAAAGCTGAGCCATGTTGATCTGAGATTGTCGACACAAAACATAATGTCTGAGTTAACTGAATGAAAGAACCTTTTATTTTAAGATACAGAAATAATATCTGTCACAAAATGTGGGGACCCTTTTGAACTACCAAGTTCAGTCTTGCTTCTGTTTTCTTCTTACTTTGAAAAGCAATACTATTAAAGTAAGAGTGTAAATTCTGATATGTTGGGAAGTTGTTAAGATCAGATCTTTTTCACAATACATGTCCAGTGTTTTGGTTTCTAAGGGTCATTATTGATGAAAAATAACTGTCCTGAGATATATAGATATAGATAGATATAGAAGTAGATATATATGGATATGAATATAGATGTATAGATGTATAGATGTATAGATGTATAGATGTATAGAGATATAGAGATATAGGGATATAGAGATATGGATATGTGGATATGTGGATATGTGGATATGTGGATATATGGATATGTGGATATATGGATATACAGATATAGATATAAATGTATAGATGTTTAGATGTATAGATGTATAGGTATATAGGTGTATAGATATAGATTATATATAGATATAGATAGATATATAGGCATAGATTATACATATAAATAGATATATATGTAGCTGTAGCTGTGGCTGTGGCTGTGGCTGTGGCTGTGGCTGTGGCTGTGGCTGTGGGTGTGGGTGTAGTTGTAAGTATAGATAGATATAGATATAAATATAGATATAGATGATATAGATATGGATAGATATAGATATAGATGATAGAGATAGAAATAGAGATAGAGATAGAGATAGAGATAGAGATAGATATAAATAGATAGATATAGATTCTGCATGAAGTAATGCCATGGTGCAATTTTCACGGCAGCACTACAGAGTCTGTCAACATTCATACTTTTCTGATGTTGAAACTAAGTATAGTTTCATAAAAATATAATTTTCAGAGTCATAGAAATGGACAACTTCTTTAGTACAGTGCATTCTGCATCTTAACCATTACTTATTTTAGCCACATAAGCTACTCCTTTTTGACCCACATTCATTACCCAGATCAGGAAAATAGTCCATCAGACATCATTGTCCTACTTAACCCACATTTAGTTTTGATGAGGAGGGCTGTCCTGGCTCTAGATCACTCTTCACTGTTAGGCCATAACTTTGCTCCACAGTGCTACGTTTTACTTCTAACACAATATCCTCTGTTTATAACTGGACCCTTCCATGTCAGGCTTCCTTTGGTTCCTGTTACCTCACTTTCTTGAACACACTCACCTGCTCTTCCGGGTTTGTTTGCAACTCCTGCCCAGTCCTACTTTTCTCCCTTCAATACATAACACTGCAAATCCTATTTCTCTCATCATAAGGAGATTCTGCTTTCCTCTCATTCTATTTTCCTTTCAAATTTTGAGACACATATTTGTTAAACTCATGTTGCCTGTTGAGATCAACAAGATTAGTGCTTTGACAGAACACAAAGTTGTTTGCTTCTATCTCAGCTAGAATCTAGCCTTTCCTCCACTATTGTTGAGTGTTACACAAGCTGTTTAACCTCTCAAAGTGTCACCTTTTTAATTAGTGTAAATTTGAGTGAATATTTTCTATTTTGAAAATTTTCTCTGAAATGATTACAGTTATATTCTTGACTACTGTGTAGTCTGTAATCAATGAAAATTTCCTTGCCTTATTTTTTTTTAAATAATATTTGTTTTTCAATTATTATCTATAGGAATTTGTGTCTGTGACTGTATGAACATGGATTAGGGCAGGGGATATCCACATACCTGTGTAACTGTAGGTACAGAGGGGTGTAAGAGGGCATTGAATCCTGCAGAGCAGATAGGAATAGATATTTAAGACATGCCCAAATTGTTATGTGGTTCTAGGCTTCTAATAATCCTGTCTTCTGCATATGCAGCAAGAACTCTTAAATACTGTGTTCCGTTTTGATCCCTGTGTGCTCCCAGACTAGGGTTTTAGACACTGGGAACTCTGATTGATTGGTATTATTGTTCTCCCCATTGGGTCAGAAACCTTTTCAGCTCCTTCAGTCTTCTCTTTAACTCGTCCATTAAAAACCCAGTGATCAGTTCAATGGTTAGCTGTGAGTATCTACCTCTGTATATGTCAGGCTCTGGCAGACCTCTAAGGAGACAGCTATATCAGGCTTTTGTCTGTCTGATCTTCCTGGCATCCACATGAAAGTCTGTCTTTAGTGACTGCACATGGTATGGATACCCAGGTAGAGCAGTCTCTGGTCTGCCCCTCCTTCAGTTTCTGTCCCACACTTGTCCCAATATTTGCTCCTATGAGTATTTTGTTACTCCTAAGAAGAAACACTGAAACACCCACGCTTTGGTCTTCCCTTTTCATGAGCTTCATGTGGTCTATGAGTTGTATTTTGGGTATTTTGAACTTTTGGGCTAATATCTACATATCAGTGATTGCATACCATTTGTGTTCTTTTGTGATTGTATTACCTCACTCAGGATGATATTTTCAAGTTCAATCCATTTGCCTAAGAATTTCATGAACTCATTGTTTTTAATAGCTGAGTAATAATACTCCATTGTGTAAATATACCACATTTTCTGTATAATTCCTCTGTTGAAGGACATCTGGGTTTTTTCCAGCTTCTGGCTATTATAAGGAATGCTGCTATGAACATAGTGGAACATATGTCCTTGTTATATGTTGGAGCATCTTCAGAGTATATGCCCAGGAGTGGTATAGCTTCATCCTCAGGTAGTGCTATGTCCAATTTTCTGAGAGACAAGCAGACAGATTTCCAGAGTGGGTGTACCAGCTTGCAATCCCATCAACAATGGGGGAGTGTTCTTTTTTCTGCACATCCTTGCCAGCATCTGCTATCCCCTGAATTTTTTATCTTACCCATTCTAACTGGTATGAGGTGGAAACTCAGGGTTATTTTGATTTGCATTTCACTGATGACTAAAGATGTTAAACATTATTTTAGGTGCTTTTCTGCCATTCAAGTTTCCTCAGTGGAGAATTCTTTGTATAGCTCTGGTCCCCGTTTTAATAGGGCTTTTGATTCTCTGGATTCTAAATTCTTGAGTTCTTTTTATATATTGGATATTAGCCCTCTACTGGATTTAGGATAGATAAAGATCTTTTCACAATCTGTTAGTTGCTGTTTTGTTCTATTGACAGTGTCCTTTGCTTTACAGAAGCTTTGCAATTTCATAAGATTCCATTTGTCAATTCATGATCTTAGAGCATAAGACACTGGTGTTCTGTTCAGGAACTTTTCCCCTGTGCCCAAGTATTAGAGGCTATTTCCCACCTTCTCTTCTATTAGTTTCAGTGTATCTGGTTTTATGTGAAGGTTCTTTATCAACTTGAACTTGAACTTTGTACAAGGAGATGAGAATGGATAGATTTGCATTCTTCCACATGCAGACCTCCAGTTGATCCAGCACCATTTGTTGAAAATGCTGTCCTTTTTCCACCAGACAGTTTTAGCTCCTTTGTCAAAATCAAGAGACCATAGGTGTGTGTGTGTTCATATCTGTGTCTTTGATTCTATTACATTGATCTACCTGCCAGTCTCTGTACCAACCCTATGATGTTTTTATCAATATTGCTCTGTATTTCAGCTTTAGGTCAGGGTTGGTGATTCCTATAGAAGTTCTTTTAAATACACATTTATTGGTCATGCTACAAATTAAACTCAGAGCTTTGCCTAGACAAGGGAAGTGTTGTTCTTACACTGAGTAAAACCTCAGTTTTCAAATCTTCAGGAGATCAAGCCAGTAATTGTTCTAGCATGGAGACACAAGGTACTCACTAGCCTCTAACTTTAACTGAGGAGCTATTAATAACTGATGACTCCCAAGAGTCAGTTTTCCTTATGAGTGTGGCCCTTGGTAGGTTGACCACTCTCTGGTGTATTTTCTCACAACCATGATTATGAACAGCAAAAACTGGAGTCCACAGATTATTATCAAAAGAAAAGGTCAGGTTATTGGTAAATAGATAGTTGATGAGTGGGCCTTTGAGGAGTTGGGAAAAGAAAGGAGGTGAATATGGTGAAGAAATATTACATTAAATTTTAAAAAAATTATTCAAAAATAATATTGAGAAGAATAAAGCATAAGGCATATATATGTACATATATTATATGTATGAATTTATCAAAGGTGATTAAAATGAAAGATGTATATAATATATTGTATATTTAAAAAAATAGAAATAACAAAAAAATTGTTCTCAATTTTGCTACTTTTAAAATTTATTCAACTCATAGGTCCTCATCAGAAAGTATTTAATTTATTGAAAACAAAGAGCACTAACATCAATTTAAAGTAAATAAATTAGTTCTGTGGAAAGGCAAACTTCTCAAGTAGTGCCAGAGATTACTATACTCATATATTTTCTAATTGAAGAAATACAACTGCATTTTCAAGTAACTAGCTAATCTTTCTTTCTCCCTTTCTTTCTTTGATAAAGTTCAAAAGAAAAGTTAGATTGAGAGAAATAATTTGCATGAGTTTTATAATTACTTCAAGTTATTTTTCAATGTAGGCAAGTTTTCTGTTTGGTGTTTTGTTAATTTTCTTTTGTTTTATTTGTTTTTTTTTTTTTAAAGAAATAATTCAATCAAGAAATAACGTCACTCAAAAGTACATAATAATTTTGTTGATTGAATTTTTGTTTCCTTATCAACACATCATTGCAACTTACTTTCTTGAAACACGTATGTAAATTATGGAACATGCTTTAAGAAACTGAAGGTCAAAGAGTTTAGTAGAGGATAGAGACATGTTTAAGAATTTAAGAATGAGCACTGCTCTTTCAGAAGACTTAGTTCAGTTCCTAGTACCAACTTTGGGAAGCTCACAACGACCTGCAATTTTAGGTCATGTAGATTGGGCACATGCACTCATATGTGCATACATATACAAACTCACACACACAAATATATAACGAAACTAAAATAAGTCTTAAAAAAAATTAAATACCTTTTATTAATGATTCTACCCTTGGGGATAAAGTTAGATTTATAGAGAAGCCATCTCAATAGGTGATGGCTACTGTCACACAGGTCTCTGGAAGCTGAAAATTAATGAAATAGCACCAAGAAGTTAGGAACACTGGGGTAAAGTTTTATTCAGGCTTCTTAGGTATTCATGGTCCTTCGAAACATTTTTATCTCTTATAAACTCTGCTAGAGTAAGCTACATTTACCTAGTAATAAATCAACAAAATTGTTTTCCTTCAGTTAAATGGGAAAATATTATATAGGGCCAAGAGATCTGGATTAGGAGGCTTCCCATAACTGAGCTACCTTGTCTTGCCTAAGTTTGAGAGGTTGTGCATTGTCTTGCAGTGACTTGATGTCCCAGGGTAAGGGGATATCCAAGGAGGCCTCAGAAGAGAAGGGAAGCAGATAATGAAGGAGGAGCTATGTGTGTGGGTGGGAAGGGAACTGGAAAAATGATGGGGGCTTAATGCTAGCATGTGAGTGAATAAATAAATTAATCAATGAAAAATTATTTTGTAATTGTTTGCCTACATGTATGAGAATGTAGATGTAGATAACCTACAGAAGGCAAAAGAGGATGTTGAATTTTCTCAAGCTGGAATTAAAAGTGCTTCTGAAATACCTGATGTTGATGCTAAAAATCAAACTCAGGTTCTCTGCAAGATCAGTAATCAGTCTTTCTTTATAGCTGAATCATTTCTGTAGTCCTAGCCTTCAATTTCTGAGACACAATTTACTAAGGAGGAGTCAGAACTTTCAGTGTGTTGCCTCTAGGGAAGTGCTCTGATTATGGTAGTTCAACAAAAGGCTGAGTTTCTTTTCTTACACCGAACAAAAATTAGGTTCAGGGGAGATAAGATAGATAAAACATTTATATTATTCTTAGTAAATACAAATGAAAATCATAGACTCTGTAAATCAAATAAGCATAAAAAGAATTTGAGAACTGAAGGGACTTTGATCTGTATGTATAGCAGGAAAGACCTGGCCTTTGCTTTCTGCTTCATATATAACAAACTTAGAGTGGAATAACTGAAACTTGTGAAAGCCAATATTGGCTGAGAAGGAACAGTAGCAGACAAACGAAACTTCAAACCAATAAACAAACAGTCAAAATACCACCACCATCCCAAGCACAGGGCTTCAAAACATGAAAAGAGAAATCGCACAGAAGTCAGAAAACTTATGAAAATTTGCTTCTTTCCTTGGTCAAATAGCACAAAAAAAAATTCTCTGTGAATACAAGGTCTAAATTCAGATTTCAATTCCTACCTCATAGAAACTGTAAGGAAGTGACTGTATGATATATACAAAGGCCAAGTACACAGCTAGAACTTGAAGTTCATTGTCAGTACCCACTCCTTATCACAAAGTTCTAAAGAGATGGTGATTCTTATCTGACTCAGGTATAGTAGAAGTAAGAAATCAGACAATCACATAGTGATGAACATTTAATAGGAGGTTTGTATTTCAACACCTGCACAATAACATAACAACTACTTCAGGCAAAAGAAAAACCACACTTGGGGCAAAGAAACACATTTGAACACATACACACACACACACATACACACACACACACAAAGGAAGGAGAGAAAGAGAGAAATAGGAGGGAGGGAAAAAGGGAGGGAAGACAGGAGAAGAGAAAATCAAAGAGAGAAGAGAGAAGAGAGAAAGAGGGAGAACCATTTTCACAAAAAGAGATACAGAATCTTTACACTACTTTCAGCTTACAAAATAATTTGGAAATAAGGTGGCCTTTTCTTTCTCAGATATATTTGTTGATTAAATATTAACTATTTGAAAGTCATTTAAGAGAAGCCATCCCATTAACAGGATAAAATAAGAAAACCTGATATTAATATAAAAAACATTTTTTAAAACTCAATACCTATTTGTGAAGAAAGTTTTTGGGTACTAGGGATGTCTTAGAGTTCTGCTCAAACATATGCAAAATCCTAAATTTATTTCCTCAAGTTGCCCACATTACACCAGAAAATAAAAATCTCAATAATAAATCCAGAACTATTTCTCAACTAAACGAAGAGTAAGTATATAATAAGATGACTAGGGTCTGTTGGGCAACTTAGTGGATAAAAGATTTTTCCTTTCCCTTCTCCACACACCCCTCACTGAAGATGTGACTGTGATCCCTAGAACCTACATGTATGGGGAATGAGAGAATTTAAGTCAAAAAGTTGTCTTCAGACTCCAAATGGGCACCATAGCATACAGTCTGACCACACACATCTTGTATACACAACAACAGCAATAAAATACATTTAAAAGGACAGTAACTCATACAACATTTATTGGTAAGACAATGAGTGCTTTTTACATAAAATGAGAGAGAAGCAAAGATTTTTCAAAATTACTGCTTTAATAATGAAGTAGAATCTTCAATAGACTCTAGGAATTGATAAGTGGGTTGAAGAATTTAAGAGAATCCTAAAGATATTACTATATTTTATATACACAGAATGAGAATATTTGGAAATACAAATTACATATATTTTTAACCATTCCAATAATGGTTGTATTATTGTATCTGTAACAGGTAAAATAAAGATAGGACTATATATGTTGGAAACTAACAGTCAATGCTGAAAACTAAACTGACCGTAAAAATGAAGAATGAAGAACATCTATAGCACAAAATGCAGCTGAGGATGTGAGAAATGTTTCTTATCAAAGTCCCAGCCACACATTATGTTTCACAAAGGTCACCCATAAGTATATATTCAAAGACAAAAGAATTGAATAATTAAAGTTTTTAAAATAAAATGTTTAAAAACAGAAATGAAGGCATGAGGGAGGCATCAAATCACCTTCCCCAGCACCCTTACAGCCCTCTTCACATGATGTTGGTAAAGTAGCCAATGCATAGGTCCATGCAACAGAAAGGAAATACATACTAACTGTAGAAAATGCTTAAAGGCAGTTAACTATAAGAGAAAACCTTTTGAAATCATTAAAATTTAATAAGCAAACCCCAGTAGAAAATCTTTGGCACCTAGACTTAACAAAGTGTACAAAATCCATAAAAGCTAAATCTGATTTCATTCAAATCAGAAAGTGTTCCTCAAAGAGACTGTATAGTCTTGAGAAACAAAGCTGAACCCCTATTCAATCTAGAGAAGAGCTGTAGTAGTCTAGATATTACCTTTAAAATCTTAATATTAATAAGCAGTTGGATATTATCGGGAACGATACAGAAAGTTATTTTCCACCTAAAGGACTTTCAGACGGAAAATCACCATTGTAAAGATGTTCACCTTCATTAGCCTGTCAAAAATGCAAATAAAATTGCAGAGAGAGATAAATACATAGCTACCAGAAAGCACAACATGAAAAACAGTGATGTCACAAAATGTTTTCTGGGATTTGGGGAAAAGAGATCACTTGCAAGACAGAGAAGGTGAGAACCTGCACAGACATCTGGTACACACTTTGGCTGGTTCATTAAAAGTCATCATCATATAGTTTGGCTATTATATTTTTTTTGTTATTTCCTTAAGAGAAACAAAATTTAAAGTAGTCATGCAAAAACCTGGGTGCAAGTTTTATATTAACAATATCTAGTAGTACTAAACTGAAGGCAATTTAATTCTTCTATAACAAAAGATAGGTGAAGGAAATTTGGTCACTCTGTGGAAAACTACCAGGGAGGACCAAAAAGACAAAGGATAAATGATGAATGTTTGGGTGTATAACATTATGAATCTGCAGATAGTTATGTTAAGTAATAAAGATCAATCCATGTTATTAACAATGTGGTTACATTTGCAGAATTCACGATGATGTGATCATTGGATGAAAAACTGTTAGTAACTGCCTAGAATTAATATGAGATTGAGGCCACATGGATACTGACTATGAACAGGCAAATAGAAGACCACATAGTGCAGTTTTTCTATATTTTGAATAGAGGAAATGGAAGAAGAAGAAGAAGAAGAAGAAGAAGAAGAAGAAGAAGAAGAAGAAGAAGAAGAAGAAGAAGAAGAAGAAGAAGAAGACAAGGAGGAAGAGGAGGAGGAGGAGCAGGAGGAGAAGGAGGAGGAGGAGGAGGAGGAGGAGGAGGAGGAGGAG
>JANHMN010000009.1:12955413-12969525 GCA_030674055.1 Rhabdomys pumilio | reverse complement strand
TTGGAACCCTGAACCTTGCTGATGCAGCCGCTGGCCCGCCCACCGGTGGCTGTGTGAATGTGAGACCCTCAGCTGGTGGAGTGTGAAGTGTGGCAGAACCTCATAGCCACAGGCCCTGGCAGCTTTGTCCCGACTGCCTGAATCCCTCCCCTGCGCGAGTTTTTTTTTTTTCTTCTTCCCATATTAGACCACAATCAACTTTCAAAATATGTATTTCTAGGAAGTTTAAAATGAAGATTTTCATCTCCCTTGTTCAATCCTGAAGAAAATTCCAAGTAAAACTTACACTTCATGAGTTGATTGTACCTGAATAATAATAAAAAAAATACTTATTGAAAAACATCAATATGTAGGCACCATTATTGGATTTCTGTTTATGTTTATTTGTTAATTGTTCACAGTAGTCCTTGAGGCAAATAGTATTTTGTGGACAAAATATAAATTTCAACTAGTAGGGGATGGTGCTAGGATTTATAACCCAAGCATTTAAATATTACTGACCCTGCATTTTGAAACCATAAATTATCAAATAACTGTGTTTTTTATGGTATATTACATGAAAGTATTTTCTGAATAGACTCAAAGTATAAGCACATAATCATTCATATATATATGTGTGTGTGTGTATGTGTGTGTGTGTGTGTGTGTGTGTGTGGTGTGTGTGTGTGTGTGTGTGTGTGTGTGTGTGTGTGTGTGTGTATGTGTGTGTATGGTTGTTTATGTGTGTGTTGTGTATGTATATTCACATACACATTTCAAAAGGAAAGACTTTTTTCCCCTAGTAGGTAAAGTGACACAAATTGTTTCCATTGATATTTTATCAGTTGTTTTATGCTAAAAATAGCTATTCAAAAGTTACAATTAGACAAATTGAAATCAACAGATTACAAATGAAGAGTTTTTATAAAATTCTGGGAAGTTAGAAACTGAACTGACTCCCTCAATGGCAAATCCAATCAAAGCAAGCATGTACTTTATGAAGTCCTATAGTGAAGTGTTAAGTTTGTAGGGGATATTACTGGGTTGCTATAGTATGCTAGACCAGCCTTCTTCTTGCTGAAAGAAATAGCAGAGAACAAGAGCTCCTGGAAGAATTTGCCAAATAAATTCTTTCTTCTTAAATATCCTTTGTTGGATATTTTAGTCCAGAAAAGTCAAGGAAGTAACTGAATCATATGCTTTCAGTTTTACTGGGCCATGTACAGAACCTACTAACCTCTCTGAATAGTAATCTCACTTCCTATCCCTCATATTCCATACTACTTTCATTACTTGTGAGTAGTAAAATTTTGGTGGTCATTTTTCTGCCTGCTCTTCCTCCTCCTCCCTCCCTTCTCTCTTTCTTTCTTAAAGTTAGGATTTAATGTACCCTAGGTTTGTCTCAAGTTTATTTCTAGTCAAGAATGACCTTAAATTTCTCATTTTTCTTCCTTTATCTCCTGAGAGATAAAGATTACAGGAATACACAATTACCCCTTTATGCAGGGCTTGGCAAATCTCAGAATATCCAAATGAAAGGCAAACATGCTACCAGATGAGCTACGTCCAGAGGAACTTATTTGTAAGTTTTTGTTGATGCAATAAAGCCCAGGTTATCTTCAAATTTACTATGTATCCAAGTATGACCTGTGTCTTTTTTTCTCAATTCTGGAATTATATAGAAGTGTAGACCACACATAGCTCTAAGACTTTCTTCAAAAAGAGCATTTTTTTTTATTTTAGATCCTTAAGTACATTTATACTGAAGCTAGGATGGGAGTGCTCAGTCAAACTCCTCAGAGTTATTCTGGAAGTCTAGAGCTGCACCATTCAAGTTGACACGAGAGCTGATGGCTTCAGCCAATGCTGCTTTAAGCCTTTTCTCTATGGTCCCCATGTGGTTCAACACACCAACTATAATGTCTTTTTCAATAGAGATCTGGGCCACTTTCCTCTTTATACCTTCTGTTGATAACAATATGCTGTTGTATTTTAAAAATAATGGTCCTAGAAGCTAGAGTTAGATGATATGGCTTTATTATTCAACCTTTCTAAACATAAGAATTGAACAAAGCTTTAGTAATTTTTTCTCACTGTTGAATTTTCACCCAACAGATATGAATTATTTTACTAAATCAGGGAAGCCTCTATCACTTAATACAGTGTGTGTGTGTGTGTGTGTGTGTGTGTGTGTGTGTGTGTGTCTGAATCACTCAAAATTTCTAAAATTTACTTTTGTTCTTCAATGAAGATTCAGTCATCTTCTGTAACTGGCAGCTTGTATTTGTTATTTTACATTTCTTTAAGATTTTTCTAACAATGCTATGAATATTGTTTTCCTAGAACAGAGACTCTCAAAGTGACCTTCTCACCAACCTGTGCACACAGAGTATGGAAATGCCTGGTCTCTTCATGATGTGATATTAATTTATGTAGTCAATGAAATCTAGACTACTTCTGACACCATCCTGAATGAAGAAGCAATAAAAGCCTCTACCATGGGAGTCACTGAGCAATAATTTCATGCTATTTAGTCAGCTTTTCCTGGCAAAGGAGATAAACACAGATAGTTAATAATGTAGTTAAGATGACTGCTGTATTTGAATATGAACTGTCCCCACGAGGCTCAGATATTTGAACACTTGGTCCCCAGTTAACAGGACTCTTTGAAATGTTGTTAATACTTAGGGAGATGGAATCTCTATGGAAGAAGTGTGGCAATAGAGGACAGTCTTGTGCATTTTAACCCGGACCTACTTCCTCTTCTCTCTTTGCTTAATTGCCATTTACTGGACTTGATACCACACTAATGTTTTATGCAGATCATAACATTTAATCTTCAAATCACTGAATGATACAATGTTATTTTATCCTGTATTTTCCCCATTGAAAAAAGAGATAATCAGAAAAGCCAATAGCCATTTTAGCTTGTAATCAGTGAGGCAGCAGTTGCAATGTATACTTCATTGTGCCTATGAATCTAGGGCCTGTCTCACCTCTCTCAAACACATTGCCTGGACAGAATGGACTTTGTGTCCTGATGCTAGTACCTTTGTGGGTTGTGTCTAAGATGCATGTGTAAATATTCAATTTGTATTAAGGGAATTAGAATAATAAATAGTATATGAAGATATTGCCTTTGTTTTTTTCAATGAGTTTCTTGCTTGACTGGTAAATGTTGGTTGTGCTTTGCCTCAATCAAATATAGTCATTGAAATTTACATTTCAATGATCAGTATGCAACGGTAACATTGAGTGTATCTCAATGCAACCTTGTCAGATGAATCAGTTATGATCAGTTCTCAAACTTTTGTTTTGTATCTGCAGATGAATCAGTCATGAGAGCTAACAGTGGTTTGAGAGTAATGTAGATCATACTGTGGTCAAGATATTTAGAGGAAGGTATGAACTCACAGGTCAGGGACATATATACCAGTCTAGAAGAGTAACTAGAAGCCTGGGAGCCAAGACATTATTGACACTAGAATAAACAGGGAAAAGGAAAGCATGGAGACATGAAAATATGAAGAAGGTGCAGAAACTGCCAAAAGTTCTGAGCAGGGCTTATGAAGAAACCTGGCATTAAGTGATTCCCATGAGATCAGTGAACAACTAATCTAGCCAAAATGTTGAGATTTAGAGTTTTTGTCTCCAAAAATGAAGTAGATCCTGTATACCATGGTATGAATACAACCATTGAAGCTCGTATATAGACATAATAGATATAAATAAATAAATCATTTTTAAAGCTGTAAAAGTGATTAAGGAAGACATCTGGAAGTTAACTTCTGACTCCCACATATTTATTCAGAGGTGAAGAAACATTTTTTACACATGTATATAACACACACATATGCACACACATACACAAACATACTAAATGAAAATTATTAACAAGAATCCTAAGAAATTATAACATGAAGTACAGCTTTAAGATGGAGGGATGCATTCAGAGAAGCTGGTAAATATTGGGGCAGTGAGGTTATAATATAGTTAACAAAGGGTAGAGACATATCAGGTGCACATTTTACATGGCCCATTTAGTCAAAAAGTGGGAGGTGGGTGTGATGAGATATAGGCGATGATCTTTCTCAGAACCCTAGTGCTCTCCAGACTATCAAGAGACTCAAAGGATTATTAACTAATGAGTAAAAACTGTGGAATTGAAATATATAAAATGCTAAAAATTCTGCAATGTAAAAATACTGGGATTCATTTCCACTTCTTGTCTGCTATGAATACCAAGGCCTTTTGCTTGGGAAAGAATAAAATCAATGTCAAAGCAGTCTCTGATTTCTTTATTATTACTACTGTGTCTTGTTAATTCTTGGATTAATGTTCTCCTATCTGTGGCCATAATGTCTGCTTGCATATTATAGTTTCAGGTTAGATTTCTATCAACAGTTTGTAATGGATATTGCTTTTCTTTTTACTTCCTTTTTATTAGATATTTTATTTACTTACATTTCAGATATCTTCCCCTTTCCTCATTCTACTCCCTAGAAACCCCTATCACATCCTTCCTCCTCCTTTTTGCTTTTATACCGTTTAATTACATGGAAGTATTAAGGTCAGTTCTAGGTTGAGAAACTAGCAATACAATAGATGCAAATAGTCAAGGAGCAAACAAGGCAATAAACACAAATAGTCAAAGAACAAGTAAGGCAATAAATAAAATTCTGTTAACACTTCCGTGATCACTGTTTCTAAGGGCTTATCAGCATGACCAAAATATCTGAGCCAACTTCTCTGTCCTAACCCAAAGTAATTTTCATGTCTAAGCCTACTTCCTTGTTCTAGCTAAAATTTAGATTCCTGGCTAAAATTACTTCTTTATTCTTGCCTATTTGGCATAGATATTGTGTTTCTATAGAGACTTATTTTGTTTTATTTGCATGTATATGTATGTAACTGTTACTGTTTTTATAGGTCTATGTAGTTGTTTGCACACATACTGTGTACAGGTGTTCCACAAAGGCTAGAAAAAAATGTTTATCTTTTGTAGCTGAAGTTCTAGGTGTTTCTGATCTGCCTGTTGTAGGTGCTGGGAACTGAACTCCAGTACTTATGATTAAGCAGTAAGTTCTCTTAACAATGAAGTCACCTCTCCAAATTTCAATGTTGTTCTATCTATTAATACTTGCTGTGGGTCAAGTATTTTAGTGGACTATCCATGTGATTTTCAGCATCATTCCTCATGGATAATGCTCTCTGAATGTACCATGCTGAGAAAGATGGGCCTATGGCATCTGTATCACAAATCTAAGGCAAAGAATACATAGGACATTAAGACAGACACCAGGATACTTATTTCTATTGAAGAGAATCTTTAAACTTTGTCTTTATAGTTTTTCAATTTTTAGAGTTTTTCTTATTATAAGTTTTTAATATTTCATGAATTTTGTGTTTTATGAGAATGTTAGTCTAGAATAGATGGAGACAGATGGAGGACTTAACATAAAAAATCCTCTATTATAGACCATTTGAGAAGTTTAGCCTTTATTACTTGTAGCAAGGGAAAAACCTAAGATAGAATCAGTATTAGTATACAGCCCTAAATTACTGCAAATTAGTGATCCTCCTGTTCCCATGTCTGAGTACTAGGATCACTTCTGTGCAAGGTTATTTTAGTGCTGTTGAATAGTTGGGAAGCACCTCTGCCTAGAGAGGTATCCTAAATGTTGTTTAACAGATAATGTGACAGGGCAAGACCATACACAAGCTCCTTTATCTTATATTCTTGATGAGGCTATTTTAGGTTTAACAAGAATTTAATCTCTTGGATGAAAAGTTCTATGTAAGATTATCCAATTCAATTTCATAACCTGAGATCAAGATGCTCCAGATAATTTAGCTTCTATTAAATCTCCCCCTTGAGCTAACTGGTTATCTTAGCTTTTAGTAAAATGCTTGCATGAACAAAATGTCTACCTACAGCTACTAAGCAAGATATCAGTGGTGGGCTTTGGCTTTAAAAACTGCACTTTACTTGTGTTCTGAACACCTGAGTGTAATTCTAGACATTTGGAATAAACGCTCGATTGGCTATGGACTGTGGTAATTAATCTTCTCTAGTGGGTTCTTGATGATAATAAATTTGCTGACAATTCCAGTCTTATTACATGCACATAAGTTTCTGTGCTTTATGAATCTGAGCCTTCTTTGTGTCCAAAAATAAGAAACCACATGAGATGTTTTGAGGCAAAACATCTTGATAAATGATAAACATAAATGATTCCTGTCTTTCACTCTGGTGTCACTTCAGGTTCAACAAAATTGAAGAAAACCCAGAAAATAAGAAGCCTGTTGTCTGACCACATAGAAGAGGTGTTAGGAACTAAAATTGGTAAAACAACAACAACAACAACAACAACAACAAACAAAACACAAAAACAAAAAAACCAAACATGTGCATGTCAGTATTTTTCGACACAAATTACACAGAACTGTGTTCCTAACAGATGGGGCCCATGGTCAAACCAACAAAGGGTTCATTAGTTCTCCTCCAGCTTTGGAAATTATCTCTTGCTTACTAGTCAATCAACTCGGGCAGGCTGGAAAGGTTCAAGTCTCATCCTTACCACCTTAACAAAAATCAAGTTATGATTGAGCTTGAAATCCCTGCCTCAGAGAAGCTTATCACTGAGACTTGCTGACTAGAAGTCTATTTGTCTTGCATTCACTTGCAAATGCAAACATAACAACTTTTAGAGTCTTACAGGCACTCCAAGTTTAAATCTAAACTTTAATGATTTAAATTATAGATATTAGAGATCTATGGCCTCTACAATTCAATATTACCTTTTTAATTAGAAATGTGTGTGTTTCACCAGTTTATGTTTGTGAATAAAATTAAAAATAATATAAAATGTTATTCGAAGAAAGAAAGAAAAAGGTTTGAAAAAGGAAAAAAAATGCTGAACTGAACTTTTAACTGTAATTTTGAAATCCATTCTGCTTTTCTGACTACAGTATCTGAAGCACCCTTCCAAACAGGAATGTCGACAAGCATCTTGTGGTGCTTATCAGCTGGCTAAGAGAGTTCCAGGTTCCTAGATTTCTCACCTTTAGCTGTGAGGTATTGATATTGATATTATATTGATATTGATATTGATATTGATATTGATATTGATATTGATATTGATATTGATATTGGTAGACAACTAGCTTGTTTCTCACTATATTCTCTACCTCTATCTAAGGAATTTAATCTTGGATGAATGCCACTACTGTGAAAAATTCTTCAAGGGGTGATAAAAAAGAACCCTTACATGTCAGAGATCCAGCAATGCTCTTGTCTTTCTCTGCCCTTGCTTTAAAAACACTCTTCTAATAGACTTCTTAATCATCTGTAATCCATGTCAACATTCCCCTGGATTACACAGCCACAGCTTCCAGTAACCCTTTCAACATATTAAGCAAACAAGACACAAACAATTTAAGTAAGGTGGAGTTAACCCTTATACTTTCATGGATTACTCTCATATTCTAGCTCATTAATTCTCCTGTAAAACAAACAAACAAACAAACAAAAAACAAGTTTTAGTACCTTAATTCTCAGTTAATTCATTAGTTAATTAATTAGTAAGAAATAATAAGTCTCTTTTTAAGTCTTTACTAAAGACAGAGACAATAAAGTGGATGGCCAAAAAAATAAAAATAAAAAATAAAAATAAAAAAATTATACAAATAATTAAACCTTTCTACAATGAAACATACAGTGAAGAAGATTATCATCACTTATTCCAGGAAAAGAGCTTGTCATTGTTGCACTTACTTCAGAACATTTGCCTTTATTGTAATGTGGTATGAGTTTAACAAACTACTGTAGGTAAAAAACAGTTGATTGTGTCTTCATGGGATAATCTACTTGAGGCAGAGTAGAAATAGGTACAGAACAAAACAAAACAAAAACTAATAACAGATAAAGCATGCACTAGAGTGATAGAAAAACGGTAAGTAAGAGAAAAGTGTTTTAGTGTTGGTTAAGAATAATGGGGAATGTAGAGTTAGGCTGAATGGGCAAGAGCTTTACACATGGTAAGACCTGAAATCCAATCTTCAGTTCTACAAAGAAAAGACAGGGTTGTAGCTGGCCTAGACTACTTTGTGAGTTTATTTTCTTTTACCTTTCATAACTCTTTTCCCTCCCTTTTAACAACATAACAAAATGTAAAAGAAAAGCATGAAGACAAGGGAAATGGGGGAATATTTTCTTTAGCGTATGCCTTGCTGATTAGGGGTATAGGGTTCCTTTGAGCAAGTTTGATCTTTGTCCTGAGGATACCTAATTTCTTCTTGTTGGTTTTCCTTTGCATACAATCTCTTCACAAATTGTGATCGACAGTGACCAACAGCAACCATTCAACAGTCAATAACCTACCCTGCCTCTCAGGACCCTAGCATTTATATACCCTCTGAAAAGTCCCCAGAATTATAGAAGTCACACAACTTCAAAAATTATCAGCAGATGGCAAAATCACACCCTTGCTAGAGCACAAGGCAAGTCATAGTCAGGTGCTGTGGACAATCTGAAAAAGTATCATATCCCACACTTGAGATTAAAATAAAAACATATTCTTATAATATTTAATGTGTTTGTTAAAGAAACCAAAATGCCAAAGTTGTCACTACAAAGTGGTGGACTTGCAAATGAATTAATGACTTAGTGCCCCTTCATGGTGAGTGATCAACACATAAATCCATAGTTCCAGGTTCATTAAGAGAATCGATTCAACAGAATAAGACAAAAGGCAATACAGAAGAACACTTAGGTTAGGAATGACCTCTTCAGTCCTGGCCTCTAAACATTCCCAGGCTAATGCTCGCACCTTATCTATGCATAATAGGAACTCCACAGACATATGAATGCATTGAAATATAAGTCTAAAAAGGGAGAAAGGATCTAGCTGATGGAATAATTCACATTTCTGAAGACTTACATCTTCTAAATTTTAGCATTGGGGCTTTCATATTAACAAAATGTACAGGTAAAATTGATTGTAAAATATGAGAAGTGAAATATATACATATATGTCACTATATACACACACAAATACATACACACACAAACTTAATGAGGACACAAAATTACCTCTCAATTCTCATCAAATATATGTCTCCTGAGATAAATTGCAACATAATGACCTATTAGATTCAGGTTATGCAAATTACATTATATCATCTTAAATTGGTAAGAACATATCAAAGAGAAACATAAGTCAAAGCCAAATTTGGTATGTATCAATTATAACCTTGGGTGAGGTCGTGAACATATTCTAGCTGTTCTTTCTCCTGTGTTGTATTAGTTACTGTGTTCATTGTTGTGATAAAATGGCAAACAAAAGCAACTTTAAGAATGAGGTATTTATTTTAGCTCAGAGTTGAAGAGTATAGTCCCATCTGCATGGACTAGTTATACTGCATCAGCATTCAGGAAAAAGAGAAAGGAAAGAATACTAATATTCCATTCAGTTTACCTTCTTCTTTTTTTATTTTGGACAAAAGGACATATAATGGATCTGCCCACTTATTTTAATTACTTTCTATTTGTGTAAAAAGATTCCGTGGCCATGACACCTTATGAAAACAACACTTAATTTGGAGGGTCACAATTTTAAGGGGTTAGAGTAGTTAAACATTTGTTGTTAATTGTGGTAGCAGGTAGGCAGGCATAATGTCAGAGTAGAATTGAGAGTTTACAACTGATTCACAGGAAAGAGGAAGAAAGAGGGAGGGAAGGAAGGGAGAAAACCAGGGAATTGTGTAGGATTTTAAAATCTCCAGTGACATACCTCCAACAAGGCCACATTTCTTAATGAAACAGTTTCATCAAGCATTCTTATATATGACTCTAAGAGGGGCATTCTGTTTGAAACCACCACATCACATTTATGATGGGTCTTATTACTTACTTAAACTAGCCTAGAAACCCCCAAAATGGAATGTAGAAAGGTAGCAATCTTAAGTAGTTCTGTATCCCATAAAGTTCTTAATATTAGTTACTATAGCTGTCAAATGAGGATTCTACCAGCAACTTTCATATGGAAAACTGTAAACCTCAGTGCCAGATACCTTGAGCTGGGTTTTACCATTGTCATCTACATGACTTTAAGTAAACAACTTCATCTATTGGTGCCCTGTTTTTTTTTTTTTCTGTAACCTGGATATCAGCATGTACTTCACTATATTTGCTTTGAAGATTAATGTTCTAGAAGAGCTATACCTAAAATTAAGTAGCTTAGGCTTCTTCTAAGTGTCACATTCATTGTAGCTAATCATTGTCATTTTTTTTCAATTGTTGTTGCTTTCAATACAGAAACAATCAGTTCTTACTCTATGTTAGAGGTAGAGGACAAAGGATCCAAACAAGCTGCTCCCTCAAAGCTCAGGTTAAGGATTCTAAAAATTTTAGTATCAAATATGTTTCTACAAGTAGAGATATTAATTTTCATTTCAATATTCATCTAAATCTAAAGAAAATGCTCATTCCCATCTTGACATTCAACCCAACATCAGCCTGGGTTCTCTATCTATAATATAAGACATTGATTAATCATAGAATGACAAAACACCACAGTGGAGCTTTGATATCACAAAATCCCTTTGCATTTATCTCTAGAATGTCTCCAGCTATTAACATCCACTTGATTCTTTTCACGGAAGGAAATGTGCCCTATTCTGTAACCTAACCTAACAGCAACCTGATTAGGTAATTGCTGGAGGCACATAATATTTGAAGCCATATCTCTTCTTATAGAATGGAGTTGATCAAAACTCAATGCCTTCTCAGTAGGTGGCAGCTTATTCATGTGAATATTCAGAGATGTATAAAATATAGATTTTAAGCTGTACCTTTCTGTCTTTTCTTCTTTTGTGAAAAGTTAGTATTACTGAGGGAGGAAAGGACAAAGGGATTGGCTGTGAATAATTCCTTATGAAAATATCTTTCTTTTATTCTAAAGTTCATCTCTAATAATTTCAGATTGTTTGAAACTTTCATATTTGGCCACTGGTAAAATGATAACAACTTTAAAGTTTTCTTTATTCTTCTGTCCTTGTCTTTCAGATTCTATAAGAATATTTCCTTTGGATGGTTATTTCTCATCCACTTCAGGTTTCAGGACCTTAATTCACCTTGTCCCTTGTCATGAGCTGAAAAAGAACATACTGTTGTTCTTCTAGAATAAGAAAAGCAGGCCTGGTTCTTCCAGAGGACATTCAGGACAAAGATTTTCAGAGCCTTACCCTCCTTCTCTTACTAGATCATGTGAATATTTTGGAAATCAGATAAAATATAAGGACATTTATTGTACATAATTACCCAGATACACACATGCAACAACTTTTGTACATTTTCAGGGGATTCTTGGAACCAGTAAAACACAGGAGAGAAATACTTAACAGTTCTGTTAGACTTGGTGAGATGATCCAAACACCCGTATTAAATTGCAAACATGATCTTCTACATGTCTGTAATCTCAATGTTCTGGGGCACAAGTTGAGATAAGTAGATCTTTGGGCTCACTGGTTGCCAGCCTGAATGAAATATATGAGCTCTAGTTTCAGTGAGAGACTCTACCTCAAA
Source organism: Rhabdomys pumilio (assembly GCA_030674055.1). Taxonomy (NCBI): domain Eukaryota; kingdom Metazoa; phylum Chordata; class Mammalia; order Rodentia; family Muridae; genus Rhabdomys; species Rhabdomys pumilio. Next base: position 12,957,959 of record JANHMN010000009.1, on the reverse strand, counting down.
GAAATAATTTGGAGTGTATTATCAGAAGGTACCTGATACCTTTCTCTCTACTCTGACATTGACATTAACACACACACACAGTTGACTGAATGGAACTACTTTGGTCTGTACTGGAGTGTTTCTTAGTTGTAATAAGTTCTATCTATATGAATGTGAATATGATTCCTTTAACTGTCAAAAATATCAATTCAATTAACAAAGTTAAAATACTATGAACTTATTTTAACTTTCTTTAAGCTTCAAGAAAAGTAGATGGAGGGTATGGGAGTGGGATTCCATAATAACATTTTATTCTACTCTTACCTTCTAAAGGATAATCTTCCTTCTCAGCTTGATAGGATTTGTTATTTTTTTAAAGTTATTACTGAGTTTATTACTAAGTGTAAAAGTTTCCTATGAAAGCTATTTAAGGGGAAAACTGAAAAGGTCCTAAATGGAGAAGGAAAAAAAATCTAATAAGGGAAAAGTTCTAAGAGAAAAAATTCTAGGCAGGGGAAAAGAAAAGGAAGGGACAAACGACAACCATCTCTTTATCTTTGTCTTCAGTACTTATATTTGATGGGATTTGTAATGGCCATGGAAGAAAATCTTTAGTCATGTTTGTGAGGGAGTTTCTAGATTAACTTAATAGAGTTGGGTAGACACATCATAAATATATCCAGTACCATGTCTGTTTTGAATAAAAATTATAAAGTGAAGTGACACCAGCATTTACCCTCCTTTTTCACTCCCAAAGCAATGTGACCAGCTAGCCAATGCTTCTGCCACTGTGATTTTCCCTGGAACCATGAGCCCAAACCAAACTTTTCTTTAATAGATTGCTTTTATCATGCATTTTTCTTTAAAGACATTTTGTTTGTTTTTATGTTTATGAGAATTGTGCCTGCATATATGTATCTGTACCATGTTTGTGACTGGTGCCTGTTAGAGATTAAAAGATGGTATCATATTTAGTGGAACTGGAGTTATCAATGATTTTATACTTCCTTCTGGGTGCTCTGAAAAAGCAGCAAGTGTTCTTTGCTGGGCAATCTTTTGAGTCCCTTTTTTCAGGTATTCTTTTATAGCAGAAAGACAAATAGCTAATGTAGTTCACAAACATATAGTGCAAATCATAAGGAGTTTCCAAGTGTTGGTATGAGTCTGAAAAGAAAGGCAACTATTGATAATATTTGCTCACACACTGTATTTGATCAAAGAGCATTTGGAGACTAGATAAATATTAATATTCTATCCATCTACACTCTAACACTATTGAATAGACTATCTAAATGGGAAAAATGTTTTAAAAATATACATTAAAAGAAAGGAGAGAGATGATGAAACTCCATGTCTTCTAGCCATCACTCCAAGCCATAATTTATTCAAAGGGTCTGTATATTTTTTGTTTTAAAGCCAAGTTCTAATTAAGAACCATTACTCAAAAATATTTGTGGAGTAAATAACATTTTCTCTAATCAAATAGGAATGACATGCTTAATCTGTGGCAGCTCAGATTCAAGTTAGTGTGCAGAATATCTTCAGTGGTCAACGATGCATCATTATCAATATTAAACTCAAACCAAACATTTAATATCTATGTGAACTTGAGCACTCCCTTTAGGCTCCCTAAACATACTTCTTCACCTACAAAGTAGAAGCAAACATGATAATCACATTGTTTTGATGTGTTTTTAGCTTCAAATATTATACTGTCATAAAATATTTGATGTCTTTGTCTACTCAGGTGAATGAATGTGCTTATGTGCATATTTGTGTGTGTCAATGCACCTATGTGCGTGTTCATGCATGTGGATGCCAAAAGACATCTGCTGCTATTCTCAGACATCAGAAATATTATGCATTTTTTAGATGCAAATATATTTTAGTGAAAATAATAATAGATGGGCATAAGTGAAAACATACATTAAGGGCTTAAAGTTGTAACTATACATTATTCAGACTTTTGTCAATAATTTATATATTATTTATGTTTATGGGTATTTTGTATACTTGTATATCTGTGCTCCATGGTTATACTGTGCCTGCAAAGGATAGAACAGGACATTAGATCTTCTGAAATAGTAGTTATGATGGTTGTAAGAATTTGTGTAGGTATTTGGTATTGAATTCAGTTTCTCTTCAAGAACAGGTATATCTCTTCTCTGCTGAATGGTCTCTCTGGTCCCAGGCTTAAGAAATTTATAGAAAGTCCATGAAACTTAGGCTACAGAAGAAGAGATTAAAACTAGCCTGTGGAAAACAATTCCTATTGACATACTGCCTTCAATTTATAAAACTCAACACACACACATTTTTCCATATATCTTTGAGCAAAATTAGAAATCCATATATATCAATAAGAGAACTGTTATATGAAAAAAGCTAGGTGTAGAAAGGAGAGATATTTTTACAGGTAGACAAAAGAGGTCTTTTGAGATGCTAGTTTGATAAACATTTGTATTTCAATATTTATTTTCTATGTTTTGTTTGTTTAGATATCTGAGTGTATATATGCACACACACACACACACACACACACACACACACACACACACACACACACA
>JANHMN010000009.1:12912606-12947539 GCA_030674055.1 Rhabdomys pumilio | reverse complement strand
GAGAGAGAGAGAGAGAGAGAGAGAGAGAGAGAGAGAGAGAGAGAGAGAGATGCATTCAGGCACAATGGCTGAAGAGCACCTATAAAATACTGTTCTCTCTTTCTTCCATACTAATTTTATTTCTTCCTGTGTTTTATATTTATACATATGTATGTATATATGTATATATACATATATATGTGTGTGTGATGTTTATGTATGTATGTCTGTAGTGATATTTGTTTTATGTTTGTATGCATATTAAATGTGTGCTCTTTGATGATATATATGTGATTTCATGTGCCTTCATGTGTGGGAAGATATGCACATATCTTGCTGCATGTATGGAGGTTACATGCGTTAGGAACACTGTGGTTACAGAAGTATAATAACACATCCAGCTCTTTGATACTGGTGAAGATTCAAGTTCAGGGCCTCACTCTTACACAACAAGCATTTTAGTCACTCAGCTATCTTATGAGCCCTGGAAAGTCTCTAAACTGTTATGCACTGCTTTCAGAGGAATATTTATGCTTCAATGGTAAATTGTTCAAATGATATGTACCAAAATTTGGTGACATTTCCCTCACTTTCTTTTTTTCTTCACTATTTCTGGTATCAGTTCGAAAAACTCAGTAAATTCAACTGTTGTACTGGACAGATAAAATTAACCCATCCGAAGAATAAGTAGAGGTGAAAATAGATAGTTTAGAGACATTAGAACTTATACTTAAACACCAACACTAATGATAATAGATCAAACTGAAGCACCCAACTCTAGAAAGTTTTCTCCACATAGCAGACACTAAAGGGAGTTAGTATGCCTAATCAATCCCCATTTGGGGGAGCCAGAATCCATGATGTTGGAATTTAATTATACAGTCTTTAATGTCTATTTCTCATTTCTTCTGACACAAACCAATATAATTTATAGACAGGAAGATTACATCAGAGTGATGGATATAGGCAGTGTGTGTGTGATATGGTGTCATATGAAATATGCTCTATTCAGAATATAGACACAGACACAGTATTTCCAAAAAAGAACTTCATTTCAGAGCAGTGAATACCTTTTGCACATCTATTGTTCTCATATGTCACAATGATACCATTTATAGTATACATTTTAACTACAAATCTGTGCTTTTGTATTCTTAGTAGCTCATACATCCCTGTGACTTTTCTTGAACATAATTCTCTTTGAAGAATGATGTTAGCTGTACTCTTTTTGGGTTCTGTACTAGCTGTTAATTGAGCTGTTGTAACTATCATAGCTAGGTTTCTTTCCAATATTTTGCTGTATTTCATTCTAAGCCTCATTAACATTTTTTTGTTTGTTTGTTTTAAATGGAGTATTGACAGAGATATTTTGTGTGGTGAAGTCTTTACATTGGAAGCCTAAAAACCCTATGATTGACCCAAGAACCCACATAAAAAGTCTATGTGTTGAGTCTATAAGATGGGTTATGACTGAAAAGTGCTAGCTATGAGAGTGCAGTGGACAGAATTTGTTTCACAAAATTCACATAAAAGTAGAAAAAGTGAATCAACTCGACAAATTTGGTTATCACGTATTCACACACTGTGGCATGTATAAACTTCAAGTGCACAAAGTCACCAGATAAGTCACACACACACACACACACACACACACACACACACACACACGCTTGCGCGTGAGCATGCGTGTGCAGACAGACAGACAGACAGACAGACAGACAGAGCATATGAAAATAAAGTATCTGCATGTTGAGACATGTACATATAATCAAAGGTCAAGAACATATACTCAAAGGTACCTATAATCGAAGGTCAAAGGAATCTTTTTTAACTTTCTTAAAGATAAGACACAGTCTGACCTGCAGTATTCACATGCACAAAAGCACACATATGCATGTGCACACATGAATAAACACACACACACACACACACACACACACACACTTTTTAAGGGAGAAAAAAATTATACTCTTACTTAACTAATTTGACTTTAAGTTCCTATCACTTCACTCACACAGTGGATCACAACTTGCTTTAAGTTTACTTCTAGGGTTTCTAATATCCTCTTCTGGATTCTGCAGTCGCCAGGCATGTGGAGAAATGCACACAAATATGTGTACATATTAGCAAAATACTTATGGGCATAAAGAAATTAATGATATTTTTAAAAATTAAAATACCTCAGTGAAACTACATCTTTTTTATTTAAAAAAATTTCCATAATAACCCACTTTTTTTCCTTTCTCTCTCTATCCCTGAACCAATCCAAATTGTACCCCTCTTCAGTTTTACATTCCTCAAGAACACATTTGGATGTTCCAGACAGAGCAAGATGTTCATGGTCTGCCTTCTATTCCACTCAGTCTTAACTGTTTTGCAACATTTAACACCGACATGACTAACAAATTAGTTTCCTGATTGCCAAGCTATTGACCATACCAGGAAGTTATGTCGTGTACCTTAATAGTTAATCTTCACTTCTGCAAATATATAGGATATCCAGCTTTAAGAAATAAAAACAATAACTGGAAATACATTCATTTTCAAATGAGCAACATAAACCTATTCCAGATACTTAACACCATTCTGTTCATCTAAAAGAAGATGACATAGGTGTCTCAAAGTCATTGTATAAGAGTAATGAAGAGAATTTGCTATGAAATTAAAATATTTTTTTATCCAATAATTAATCCATAGAATCAAATTTAAATTCACATTTATATCAAACCTATGTCAATGAAAGAAATTTCTTCTATTATGGGGGCCATATTTTTCAAATTATAAAGAAAATATTCATTAACATTGTATAAAAAATTAGTGAAATGAGCTCAAATTTGTACAATGATCGGGTGACTAATGAGAATTATTTTAGTCAGGAAAGAACTGATCTTGTGGTGACTAAGTTAGGCTTGTTATGCAAGGAATACAGAGAAACATGCACTTGGGGATCCATGCTACAAATCTCATGTACTGTAAGACAGTCTGATCTACTGTTTCATTTTACAGTTGAATTCTACTTAGAATTTCCAAAAGAGTGACAAATAATAGTTGATAAAAATATCAACACAAACTCATTTTAAAAGCAAGACTCTGCCAATAGAGGGTAGAAACATCGCAGTTTAAGACTGAAAACTTTCAGAAAACCGCTATATTTTCCTTCATTTATCTTCTTGCTCAGTATTTTAGGTATCAGTTACAATAATTCAAATAAAACATGACAATGAGTTATTGCAGATTAGGTGAGGCCACTAAGAAAATGCTACAAAAATGAGATAAATAGGAGCACCTAACCTAGATTTTGAAAATTCGAAAGTACATTTTATTCATTCTGTGACAATTTCATACACATATGTGATACATCTTTTATTCTTACCATCTCCACTATACCCTCTCACTCCCCAGGTACAATAGAAAATGTGTGTGTGTGCTTGGGTATGTATGTATGTATGTAGGTGGCAGACTGTAAGATAAAATCTTCAAGGGAAAAATGATACTAAAGTTCAAATTAATGAACAGACCATACAAGTAAATTCAAGAGATATGAGACAGTATAGTTTGGTTGTAAAATGCAGCCTAATTAGTTAGGAGAGATACTGAAGATGAGATGTAGATTATTCTACAAACCCAGATCATGGCTTGCACCATAGCATGCATTATGATGCTTTACAACACTATAAACTAGGGTCTGAGAAGAACTATGTTCTGACATTGACAGATTTATGGTATAGAATATCTAAAGAAGTGCCCTTTGTGGCATTGTCTTGTGATTGTGTTTATACAGCAGTGTATTCTAAATCTCTCCTCAAGATTTTCTTCATCATTTATCAAGCTCTTAAGAAAAAATTATGAAATAAAATTTGTTGAAAAAACATTCAACCTGGATACAAGCCCAGATATAAGGATTTTTTTGTCTTTCAACCATGTGATACAGTCATGCTTCCAGTTTGATATGAATGTTTTTTGGCATTTTCTTTTTTCTGGTATGACTCAGAAATTGAGTTTGTGTAAAACTGCTAGTTCATGTCCTTCTCTAATGCTAAGGTTATGAGGCTGAACTGAGAAAATCCTTCCCAAATTTCTGCAGATGCTATAAAAACTATCTACTATCATGTATTGGAAGACAATTTGCTGCAAAGATATTTGTGTTTAAGATAGATCTAGGTAAGAATTCAGATTTTACTCATTGCTTAGATGAGTGATTTTGGGGACATGGTTTTAAGTTCTACTCATCTGGAATTCATTCATATTAATTAGATCACTTAATCTATCTTGCAGAGCAGCCTTTGTAAAGTGTGTACAATAAAGGATATATAGTTTATCCCTTCAAGTAGGAATTAAAAGCACATTAAACTGTTATTATAATTACAGCTGTCTCTCAGTTTTGAAGTGCATTGATCCCAAACACACACCACTGAAATAACCAGTAAGTAGCATCTATAGTTAGCAATGAGAATTAATTATAGTTATTTATTTTTAATAATATAGTTATTTAATAATTAATTATAATTAACTATAGTTAATTACAGTTAACCTTTTTTTTAAAAAAATAACTAAATCCAAGCACTTATTCAGCAAACCAAGGTTACTGGGTGAAGTGAGTAACCTTTTACAAGGTCACCAGGCAATTTATTGAATGAAACAGTTTTTTTTTTTTTTCGAAAGAAAATATGTGAGTATTGTTTCAAGTTAGGATAATGTTATTAATTAGTTCCAATTAGTACTCCTTAAAATTCTAAAACAGCATTTTATTCTGGCTTATTATGTAAATAAGTCCATCCCCTGTCTTTTTATTTTTTTGTGAGTAATTATCCTACACAGGTTGTATTTCACCACATTCTGGATTATCCACTGAAAGACATTGAATTGCCAACTAAAAAATTTTTAGAATCATTCATGTCATTTTTTCATAAATACATAAAGAAAAGTAAAGTGATTCACTAAAAGAAAACTGAGGCCAGTTGGACAGATGGGCAGAGCAAAAGGAAGACTACTATCTGGAAGATGGCCATTTAGGAGAACACATGTTAGAGCAGAGCTTTTACTGTAGACATTAATCTTTCCCTAACTCTGCTCCTTTACTATGAAATCACTGCTCTAGATCTTAAACTGTATTTTATAGTTGGAAAGTTTAAATCTGCTTTAGATATGGGGCCTATGTGAAGGAAATGGAAAGCAATTTCATGTTGATTATTAAAGGTCAAAAAGAGCTAGTTTGAAAGTGGAGAAAGTTTTCAAACTCTGTCAACTGAACAGTACAGGATTTCCTCACCTTTGGTAGCTGGAGATGCCTAAGAAATCACTGCAAAGCTATCCTCCTGCATCACAAGAACAGCACAGTCATTTGTCATATTACTCTTCCATTTGTCTTGTTAACAGCCTTCAGGTAATTCAAGGTCTGATATCTATATACCACCACAATCAAGATTCTTAAAGATCTTTTAAAATCCAGCTTGTGTGAAAAATATAGGTAAGGAAGTTTTATATTCTTAGCACGATAACATGTCTCTGAGACAGCAATAAATTTCAAAGAGATACTTAGTGCTTGCTCTAAGTTATTTCAGAAAAATTTAACCCATTTTAAGATTAAAATTACAACATTTAATGTTTCTTTTAAAAATAAAATTAGCAATATGACTTCATGTGTCACAGGCAGTCATCCTGTTTGGGACATCATACTTCTGTCATGATAAAGGATAACTTACCTAATGTTAGATGAATAACCTTAGTAAGATATTTAGCCACTGTTTGGTTTTGAGTAGACACATATCTCAATTACTGGATGCATTTTACAGGCATGATAAAAAAGGACAATAATTAAATAAGTATTTTATTTCTGGTTGGAGACATCACTGGAATTAGAACTTTTTAGATGATGACTTCTGGTCTCATTTAAACAAACTACCAAGTCATACCAAGCTCCTTGTGTCAAAAAAGTTGAATATATAATACTTTCTTAATTTTACAGTGGCCTATATCTATAATCAAAGTTAACCACTTTCTCTAAGAGATAAACAAAGGAAACACTGTAGCTTTTTACTATCCTGAAAATACAGAATAAGGGTATTTCCCAGAAAATTTTATTACTGGTACATAAGTCCATGCTCATAATAGTTTTGTAATATCTGTGTTACGGCTGAAGTCCTTCTAGCCTGACTTTGTTTACAATGTGCTTAGTTACAAACTTAAAAATTTTAATTGGGTAAACACTCAATTTTCTCTTTGGAAATAAATGCACATGTTTGAGGCAGAGTATGAAAAAATCAAAAATTCATACAAATAGATACACACTACTCAATAATAACAGCAACAGCAAGTCATTTTAAAAGTGGCAGACAATTAAAAGTTGTTTTTTAAGAAGGTCCACACCTATAACTCTTTACCATAAAAACCTGAGTACACAATCTGTCTTCAAGGCTTCTGTTACTAATGACTCGGAATAATCCTTAAAACATAGGAAAAATAAACTTAAAAATTATACTCACAAGTAAAATTAAAAGAAAATTCTTGATAAGAAAATGCTCGTCACAGCATATATAGGAATGGGAGTAGATTGTACATGCATAACAAATCCAGTATCTACAGTTTGTGAAGAAAAATTGTGTACAACGGCCTAGAGAAACTGAGAAATATTTGTCATTGCCTTGAGGAATTTTGCCCTACAGTCTCTAAAGACAACTAATGTGTACTGATTTCAGAATCAGTGAATGCTAAAACCCTATTGTTTATTGAATTTACACAGTTTTCACAGTACAGTAAGCACTCATTGGTATTCCTTAAGAGAACCAACTTCAGAACACTTAGCTAACAGCACTCACTCAATTGCTATATTGCTTAGAAGTGGGGGATGCAACTGTCAATTTAAATGCTGAAGAACATTATCACCAACTTTCTTTTAAAATATTCAGAGCAGGCTTTGTAACTGGTGTGGCTATGACAGACCAGGCCGGAATCTTAAACCCATGCCATTTAGTTTTATATACATTATTAAAATACAGTGACCATAGTTAAATTAATTTACAGAAAATATGGCTCCAAGAAAAAAATTTCAAGAAGTTTAAGACGTGCACTCACGCTGGACACTCTACCCATTTCATAGGTATTCCTCAATCCCACCTTTAGGATTTTCAAAGTATTCACTCTCCAGATAAAGTGCCAAGGGGACAGTTCAGAGCCACACTTTTGCATCAGTTGCACAACACTGACCTCTAGCGTTGCAGAAGGCAGAGAAACAAGCTCAGTAGCAAAGCTCACTGGCGTCTTCTTCTTGGGAATTATGGGAATAAATTCAAGGAGAAGGGGAGAAGAAAAGGAGGCAAGGGGAAAACAGAGAAGAAAGAGAAGAAGGCAGAAGAGTGAATTCAGTTTACCTGACTGTAACCTGCATTAATATTCCTCTAAAATAATTTACTAACTTAACGCAATCTAATGGAGAGGGTATCCTTTTTATCCTCCTTTAAAACACAAACTTTAAGAAATTATTACACTTATGGATTGTGAGTTTTCCAATCTTTGGCTCACAAAAATACTTACTATACTTCGACCATCTATCCGCCCATCCTCTCTTTGGAATGCACATTATGCCACTAGATTCTCTAAGAAATAAGGAGTCAGACAGAAGAATCTTCTGAAGTAAGCCTTTTCTCTCTTTTCCACTGATAATATGAATTACAAAAGTAAAATACAATTGTTTTCTTTTGAATAATATTTCTGTGGTTCAGTGTAGGAATAGAAGATGAGGGAACAAACTGAGAAATTTAAGGGACTGTCATAAGCCTTTTTTTTTTGCAAACAACACAGTTAGCTTAATTGGATCCTTTCTTATTTAGGATTTCACCGAGATAGAAAACAAACAAACAAACAAACAAAACCTTTTGTTCTTCTACTCAGAGAAGTAACTGAGCAATTGTGCATGAACCTCTCACAGCTTTAGTAAATTATTCAAGTTTGACAAACTGGATTCTCTAAGTATATAGTGCAGGTAGCAGATCTCTAGAAGTCAAAAATTCCTGCCTATTAAATTAATCGTGGTTGCCAAGGTCAAATAGTGGATAGCATACTCATTCCTTCAGTGACACTAGGAATTTGAGGGTGGAGTTTGCACTAAAGCTCTTCCTCCTGCAATAGGACAAACATTGATCTCCTGGTGTAACCACATTTGAGCTACAGTTCTTAAGCCCAAACTCCCCAACCCTTTACACTGGTGCTCATTGGTTACAAATGCTCCGAGATGAAACCTATGCCTAAAGCTGCGAGAGAGCCAGGTGCTTAGGTTGGAGGTTGGAGTAGAGGTGTTCTGGAAACATTGCAAACCCTTGGGAACTGCTATAACCGAACTCAGTGGCTCCAGATTGTCTGTGCCCCTAGAGGCTTGCTTCTTGCCCCGGTATTTCTGGCTGATATTAAGAACTATGAAACCAGCAGCAGGCTAATGGAAGTTTATGAGTCTAAAGAAAGGCAGGCAGTTCAGAAAAGCAAGATCATTAGAACTCTACCAACTTTTAGGATAGTCGAATCACACTGGTTAGGGTTTTCACCCAGCTCTTTCCTTTTACCCAAAGCATATACAGTCAGATAGTGGATATTTATTCCTATCCCACCTTATCTTCCCGCCTCCAGCTCTAAGTACTCACAGTTTGTCGCCGTCAATCCTAAATGCCACAAGCCAGAGAGAACCAAAGTCAAAATGCTGTTCAGTCTTCGTACAGAATTCATTTCCTCCAAGTGAGAGATCTCTTCGGACAGAATCCCAAATTTTCAGGCACCTGTTTCCTCAGCTTTTCTCTTCCCCCCCCCCCCCCCTCTCTCTCTCTCTCTCTCTCTCTCTCTCTCTCTCTCTCTCTCTCTCCCTCCCTCCCTCCCTCCCTCCTTCTCTCTCTCTCTGATTCCTTTCTTCCGCAAGGCTGACTCCCTCTCACCCCTTTGAATCCTTCTTCCTTCACTTTATTCTGCTCCTCAGATGCTCCACTGAAACTACAGTAGGACTTCTTCCGAATTGAGAGCTGTGATCTAGGTTTATAGTTCCTGAAACTGTACGTTTCTGTGTTTGCTTTTCTTGCCTGCCTGCTCTTCCTCACGACTCCCTGTTTTAAAGGTTCATATCTAAACTCAGGGCAGGTCTTGGAAGACACAGCCAATAGCTGAAAGCAACTTGTTCGGGAGCTAGAGCTGGATTCAGCGCCAGGGTGATCGACAGCTCCTCCTAGGCGGAGTCCCGCCCCTCGGCGGAGCTCGGCTGCTCTTGTTTATAAAAGTGACCTGGGCCGGGCCCTTGGTCGCTTGTATGCCTCCTTACCTGATGCTCTGTGCAGTGTGCCTTATGCTTTGGTTACTTGCTGGGGAATCAAAGGGAACTGCGCTCTCTCTCTCTCTCTCTCTCTCTCTCTCTCTCTCTCTCTCTCTCTGTCTCTCTCTCTCTCTGTCTCTCTCTCTCTGTCTCTCTCTCTCTCCCTCCCTCCCTCCTTCCCTCCCTCTCCTTCTCTTCCCTTTTCTCCCCCCTCCTCTCTCTCTCCTTCCTATGCCTACATCCCAGCATTCCTACCTACTTATCCTGTCTCTTTCTCTTCCTCTCAAATTAGGGGCATTTAAATCATGTATTTGAACAATATTGCTGAAGCTGTGCCTATAGGAGTTGGAAGACAGAAGCCTTAGGAGGAGGAATTTTTCCATGGCAAACTTAGCAATAACCTAGCACGATGCCTAATGCCTTTTTTTTTTTTCTCAAGTCAAAGAAAACTTGAATTGTGCAATTCAATTTCATCTACAGGGTTGGGTGAATTGGTGTTTTATCTAATTGGGATTCTTGCTTTAGTCTTTTAGGGATATGACAGCTCCCTGACTTTCAGATTTTCTATGTCTACACCTCTTTGGTTGTTGTTGGCACATTGATCATGCAATTACTGCACAGTGATTGCTGCTGTGGGTTCCAAGGGAGCCGAGTTGGTTCAGTGGCAGAAGAGTGAAACATTTAAAAACTATTTTTAAAAGGCAGGGACTGGAGAATGAGTACAAACAAGCAGGTATGAGGGTCATGTGTTGGATCTTAAAAGCTTTACACCTGTAACAGAAAAGATTGGTTTTGATTGCTTTTTTGGGGCTTTCCATTAGAGATTCTAGTTCTTTATCCTTTAACATGTATCTGGGGACTCTGTTGCTTTCCCATAGATATGAACTTATTTTGTATTTAAGGGAAGCTTCCAGAAACCTGTCGAAGGTTAAGAAAATGAAAGACCAGTAATGAGGTATTCTATGCAATATTTACAAACTATTGTAGTCTACAGGCTCTTTCCACAACAAAAGAAATTGCTCTCTCTCTCTCTCTCTCTCTCTCTCTCTCTTTCTCTGTCTCTCTCTCTCTCTTATCTCTCACCTGTTTGTTATCACCAGCATTAGTGAGCACAGAAATTTATTTTATACCACAGATTTCTGACAGCCTTTGGTCATGACTGCTGGCACTTCAGGTACTAGATACAATACCATGGTGTTTCAAGCAGCTTTTACATAAATCCCAAATTTAACATTATAGTGTTCGAGCTCTGGTTCCTGACACTGGAATGTTGAAAGAGAGTTCAATGCAAATTTAAACAACTGAATATTATTTTACTAAAACAAGAATTATGATGGTCCTATTAGTTGTCTACAAATAACCTTCTAACTACACTATAACTGAAAACAATTATGTCAGTAGATTCCTGGTTTACGTGAATCTCAACACAAGATAATGAGATATAGTCATACACAGGGACTTTGACTCATAAAACACTACTGCTGGGGGACAAACTCTTTTCTGTCTTGTTGAGAGGGTACTATAGAAATCTAAAGATGATGCTAAGTCTTGTTGGTTTGGCTGGTTTACCTCTACTCCATTTCTAATGACACCCCTGGTCTTTGAGGGTCACAAGTTGAACCTTCTGGCTAGTTTAATCACACTTAAAAGGTTTTAGACATATGATCCATGTTTATTATTCACTTTGTGTGTTCTAAGTGCATGCAATACTGAGACTTTGTCTGTTTCTTAAGATTATTAAAATCTGAATTTTATATGTATGTATACATGTGTCCCTAAGCGGATAAACGTGTATCTTATGCATTCAGTGCCAACAAGGTCCAAAAAATGGTGTCAGATTCCCTGGAACTAAAGTACAGATGATTGTGAGCTGCCTGATGTATGAAATAAACTCCTGTCTTTAATAAAAGCAGCAAGTACTGTTAACTACTGAGTTGTTTCTCCAGGCTCAGCTCTTGAGCATTTTTTAAAGGAATAAAATATTACAGATATAACTTAAAGCCATATGAAGTTTTTGCTTCAAAGTATTTTACCTCTTCATTACTGTAAAAAAAATTATTGATTTTCTACATATTATTATTATATATGCTTTTATGAGTTTCATCAACATTTTACAACCTTAAATATCACATTGGATTATTTTCATTATCTTTAATGAATTTAGAAATGCTGAGGCTGTGAATAGAATACAATTGGTTAAGTTCTTGTCTATGGGACCCTGGTGGACTGAACAGCCAGACAGCTGATCTACTCCCCTGAGGAAACTGCATCCTGCAGCATCCTAGCCAGGTCACTGACCACAGACTTGCAGGTAGGAGCAGCCTTTCACCGCCCTAGGCCCCAGAAGCACAACTGGCACTAGGAAGATCCCAGAGTGCACCTGTCACCCACAACCCACTCCTGCAGAAAACCACACCCCTTCCGCTGCTTGCCCGGACCCGGGGGACTGAGCAGTCAGACAGCTGATGTGCTCCCCTGAGGAAACTGCATCCAGCAGCACCCTAGCCAGATTAAGAACCGCAGAGCTGCAGAGCAGGGGACACCATATCCTGAAGCATCCAAGAGGAACAACTACACTCAGAGCAGCAAACACCTAGCTGGTCTACTACCATGGAGATACCATATCCTGAGATAACCTAGAGGAGCCACTGTACCCAGATCAGCTGGAACTCAGGATCATAGAGTCACCCGGACCCTGAGGAGTTCTGACACAAACAAGATAATTGGAAAGGCAGACTCCAGTCAGAACCAGTGAGTGCGAGTAGCACTACAGCTAACCAAATGGCAAAAGGCAAGCATAAGAATGTAAACAACGGAAAACAAAGTTACTTGACATCACCAGAACCCACTTCCCCAACAATAGCAAGTCAGGAACACCACATCACACCCGAAAAGCAGGACTCAGAATTAAAATCACTTCTCATGATGATGATAGAGGAATTTAAAAAGGACATAATTAACACTCTCAAAGAATTTGAGGAGAATGCAGGTAAACAGGTAGAAGCCCTTAAAAAAAATACAAGAAAACACAAACAAACAAGTGAAGGAATTACACAAAACCTTCCAGGATCTAAAAATAGAAGTAGAAACAATAAAGAAATCCCAAAAAGAGACTACCCTAGAGATAGAAAATCTAGGAAAATGATCAGGCGTCTTAGATGCAAGCATCACCAACAGAATGCAAGAGATAGAAGAGAGAATCTCATGCGCAGAAGATACCGTGGAAAACATAGACACAATGGTCAAAAAAATGTGAAATCCAAAAAGCTCCTAACACAAAACATCCAGAAAATCCAGGACACAATGAGAAGACCAAACCTAAGAATAATAGGTTTAGATGAGGGTGAAGAATCTCAAATTAAAGGACCAGTAAATATCTTCAACAAAATTATAGAGGAAAACTTCTCTAACCTAAAGAAAGAGATGTCCTTAAATGTACAAGAAGCCTACAGAACCCCAAATAGACTAGATCAAAAAAGAAATACCTCCTATCACATAATAATCAAAACATCAAATATACAAAACAAATAGAAGATACTAAAAGCAGTAAGGGAAAAAGGCAAAGTAACATATAAAGGCAGACCTATAAGAATTACACCAGATTTCTCCTCAAAGACTATAAAAGCCAGAAGATCCTGGACTGATATCATACAGGCCCTAAGAGAACACAAATGCCAGCCCAGACTACTATACCCAGTAAAACTCTCAATCAATATTGATGGGGAAACCAAAATATTCCCTGACAAATCCAAATTTACACAATATCTTACCATAATCCAGCACTTCAAAGGACAATTGGAGGAAAACTCCAACACAAGAAGGAAAACTGCAACCTAGATAAAAAAGAAAGTAATCCTCCAACAACCCAAAAGAAGGTAGCTACACAAAAATAACTCAACTGCCAATAGAAAAATAACAGGAAACAACATTCATTTTTCCTTAATATCTCTTAATATCAATGGACTCAATTTTCCATTAAAAAGACATAGACTATCAAACAGGATACATAAATAAGATCCAACATTCTGCTGCATACAAGAAACGCATGCCGGATGGTGGTGGCACACGCCTTTAATCCTAGCACTTGGGAGGCAGAGGCAGGCAGATTTCTAAGTTTGAGGCCAGCCTGGTCTACAGAGTGAGTTCCAGGACAACCAAGGCTATACAGAGAAATCCTATCTCAAAAAACCAAAAAAAAAAAAAAAAAAAAAAAAAAGAAACTCACCTTTGTGAAAAAGACAGACACTACCTCAGTGTAAAAGGTTAGAAAACAATCTTCCAAGCAAATGTCCCCAAGAAACAAGCTGGAGTAGCCACTTTAATATCAAATAAAATCAATTTTTACCCAAAAGTAATTAAAAAAGACAAAGAAGGTCACTCCATATTCATCAAAGGCAAAATATACCAAGAGGATCTAGCAATTCTGAACATCTATGCCCCAAATGCAAGGGCACCCACATACATAAAAGAAACTTTCCTAAAGCTTAAATCATACATTGCACCTCACACAATAATAGTGGGAGATTTCAACACCCCACTCTCAGCTATGGACAGATCGTAGAAACAGAAACTAAACCAAGACACAATGAAACTAACAGAAATTATGAACCAATTGAACTTAACTGACATCTATAGAACTTTTCATCCTAAAACAAAAGAATATACCTTTTTCTCAGCACATCATGGTACCTTCTTCAAAATAGACCATATAATTGGTCACAAAACAGGCCTCAACAGATACAAAAAGATTGAAATTATCCCTTGTACCCTATCAGACCACCATGGACTAAGACTCTTCTTTCACATGGACAAAAACAACGGAATGCCCAAATACACGTGGAAACTGAACAATGCTCTACTCAATGATAACTTGGTCAAGGAAGAAATAAAGAAAAAAATTAAAGACTTTTTAGACTTAAGTGAAAATGAGGACACTTCATATCAAAATTTGTGGGACACCATGAAACCAGTACTGAGAGGAAAAATCATAGCTCTAAGTGCCCACAAAAAGAAAAAGGAATGAGTATACATTAAAAACTTGACAGCACACCTGAAAGCATTAGAACAAAAAGAAGTTAATATACTCAAGAGGAGTAGAAGGCAGGAAATAATCAAACTTAGGACCAAAATCAAACAAGTTGAAACAAAAAGAAATATACAAATATCAACAAAACCAGGAGCTGGTTCTTTGAGAAAATCAACAAGATAGACAAACCATTAGCCAGACTAACCAAGGGGTGCAGAGACAGCACTCAAATCAATAAAATCAGAACTGAAAAAGGAGACATAACAACAGAAACAGAGGAACCTAAAAAAAATGTTAGATCCTACTACAAAGGCATATACTCAACAAAATTCGAAAATATGGATAAAATGGACAGTTTTCTAGATTGATATCTGGTACCAAAGTTAAATGAGGAGCAGATAAACCATATAAACATATAAACAGTCACATAAACACTAAAGAAATAGAAGCAGTCATTAAAAATCTCCCAACCAAAAAATCCGGGGCCAGATGGTTTTAGTGTAGAATTCTACCAGACCTTCCAGGAAGACCTAATACCAATTCTCTTCAAACTATTCCACAGAATAGAAACAGAAGGAACAATACCCAATTCGTTCTATGAAGCTATAATTATGCTCATACCAAAGCCTCACAAAGACCCAACAAAGAAAGAGAACTACAAACCAATCTCTCTTATGAATATTTATGCAAAAATACTCAATAAAATTCTCACAAACCGAATACAAAAACACATCAAAGCAATCATCCATCATGATCAAGTAAGCTTTATCCCAGGAATGCAGGGTTGGTTCAATATTCTAAAATCCATCAATGTAAAAAACTACATAAATAAACTCAAAGAAAAAAAAAAAAACACATGATCATCTCACTAGATGTTGAGAAAACATTTGACAAAATTCAACATCCCTTCATGATAAAGTCTTGGAAAGAGCAGGAATTCAAGGTCCATAACTAAACATAGTAAAAAGCAATATACAGCAAGCCAGTAGGTAACATCAAACTAAATAGAGAGAAACTAGAAGCAATCCCACTAACATCAAGGACTAGACAAGGATGTCCACTCTCACCCTACCTATTCAATATAGTACTGGAAGTCCTAGCTAGAGTGAATAGACAACAAAAGGAAGTCAAAAGGATACAAATAAAAAAGGAAGAAGTCAAAATTTCTCTATTTGCAGATGATATGATAGTATACTTAAGTGACCTTAAAATTTCCATCAGAGAAATCCTAAACCTGATAAACAATTTCAGTAAAGTGGCTGGATATAAAATCAACTCAAACAAATCAGTAGCCTTCCTATACTCAAAAGATAAACAGGCTGAAAAAGAAATTAGGGAAATGACACACTTCACAATAGTCACAAACAATATAAAATATCTTGGAGTGAACATATCCAACCAAGTGAACTACATATATCTGAATGACAAGAACTTCAAGTCTCTGAAGAAAGAAATAGAAGAAGACCTCAGAAGATGTAAAGATCTCCCATGCTCCTGGATTGGCAGGATTAATTTAGTAAAAATGACGATCTTGCCAAAAGCAATCCATAGATTCAATGCAACCCCCATGAAAATTCCAAATCAATTCTTCATAGAGATAGAAAGATCAATTTGCAAATTTGTTTGGAACAACAAAAAACACAGGATAGAGAGAACTGTTCTCAACAACAAAAGAACTTCAGGGGGAATCACCATCCATGACCTCAAACTGTACTACAGGGCAATAGTAATAAAAACTCCATGGTATTGGTATAGATACAGGCAGGAAGATCAATGGAATAGAATTGAAGACCCAGAAATGAGCCCACATACCTATGGTCACTGGATCTTTGACAAAGGAGCTAAAACCATCCAGTGGAAAAAGGACAGCATTTTCAGCAAATGGTGCTGGTTCAACTGGAGGTCAACATGTAGAAAAATGCAAATCGATCCATTAATATCTCCTTGTACAAAGCTCAAATCCAAGTGTAAAAGACCTTCACTTAAAACCAGATACTCTGAAACTAATAGAAGAGAAGGTAGGGAAGACCCTCGAATACCTAGGCACAGGGGAAAAGTTTCTGAACAGAACACCAATGGCTTATGCTCTAAGATCAAGAATTGACAAATGGGACCTCATAAAATTGCAAAGCTTCTGTAAGGCAAAGGACATTGTCAATAAGACAAAACAGCAACCAACAGATTGGGAAAAGATCTTAACCAATCCCACATTCAATAGAGGGCTAATATACAAGATATACAAAGAACTCAAGAAATCATACTTCAGAAAACCATATAACCCTATTAAAAATGGGGAACAGAGCTAAACAAAGAATTCTCCACAGAGGAAACTTGAATGGCTGAGAAGCACCTTAAGAAATGTTCAACATCTTTAGTCATCAGAGAAATGCAAATCAAAACAACCCTGAGATACGGCCTCATACCAGTCAGAATAGCTAAAATCAAAAACTCAGGTGATAGTAGATGCTGGCGAGGATGCGGAGAAAGAGAAATGCTCCTCCATTGTTGGTGGGTTTGCAAGCTGGTACAACCACTCTGGAAATCAGTCTGGTGGTTCCTAAGAAAACTGTACATAGCATTACCTGAGAATCCAGCTATACCACTCCTAGGCATATACCCAGATGATGTTCCAACATATAATAAGGACATATGCTCCACTATGTTCATTGCAACCTTATTTATAATAGCCAGAAGCTGGAAAGAACCAAGATGTCCCTTAACAGAGGAATGGATACAAAAAATGTGGTACATCTACACAATGGAGTATTACTCAGTTATTAAAAATAATGAATTCGAGAAATTTATAGTTAAATGGATGGACCTAGAAATTATCATCCTGGGTGAGTTAACCCAATCACAAAAGAACACACATGGTATTTACTCACTGTTAAGCAGATGTTAGCCCAAAAACTTAGAATAGCGAAGACTCAACTCACAGACCACATGAAGCTCATGAAGAAGAAAGACCAAAAGTGGATGCCTCAGTTCTTTTTAGAACCAGTAACAAAAATACTCAAGGGAGCAATTATAGAAACACAACATGGGACAGAAACTGAAAGAGGAGCCATCAGGAGACCATTCCACCTGGGCATCCATCCCATGTACTGTCACCTAAGATAGACACTGATGTGGATATCTGCAAGTGCATGCTGTCAAGAACATGATATAGCTGACTCCTGAGAGATCTGCCAGAGACTGACACATTCAGAGGACGATGCTCACAGGTAACCACTGATATGATCAAGGGTTTCCCAATGAAGAACTTAGAAGACTGAAGGAGCAGGAATGGTTTGTGTCCCCAAAAGGAAAGCAACAATACCAAACAACCAGAGCCTCCCAGGGTCTAAACCACATAGGGAGATCATAGGGAGGGACCTACGACTCTAGTGGTATATGTAGGGGAAGATGGCCTTGTTGGGCATAGGTAGGAGAGGAGATTCTTGGTCCCATGAAAAACAAACACAGAATGGGGGGGGGAATGTGAGGGTGAGGAGGGGGTGGTCAGGGTGGGGGGTTCATAGTAGGCAAAGCCTCATAGAAGGGATATAAGGCGGGGGGATGGGATAAGGGGTTCCTGGGTGGTGGGGGAAAAGGGATAAGAGGATAAAACTTGAAATGTAAATATTATAACCAACTACATAAAAGAGAAAAATGTTGTTAGAAACAACATCTTTAAAAAAAATATCTCAACCCTCTAGGAAAAAAATTTTTTTTCTTGATAATAAAACTTGTCCAGAGAATTGTTTATTGCAGAATACACAGCCTTGGTATATCTACTCATCAAGAAAAATGAGCAGAGCTCTTCAAACCTCCAGTGTCCTGGAATTCCATCTGGATACAGTGAAGACACAGCATCCTCCCCTCACCCCTCTTCTAATATCTCAACGCCCATAATCAGTTTGAAGAAGTTAAAAAAGAGTCAGCTCCCCTATTCCCTGGGTTTGGGGAATAAGGTGGTTAATATTGGGCTGTCTTTCTGGAGAAAATTAGTGGTTTTGTTGTAATAGTGAGGATTAGCTAGGATTTATGGCAATGCAATACCTATTGGTAGAAATCTGTATAATTAGGATCAAGATGAAGTTATAATTACTTAAATGGTACAAAATTCAATTAGATTTCAAATTTAAGGTTTTCATAGGTATGAGCTTCTTATTGATATGAAAGTGAAATGAATATTTATACTCTCATGGGAATTGTGCCTCTATAACACATTTAGGAATACAAGTCTTAGACCCAGTCCTTCTTTAACTTTTTAAACTGATTTGGGATGGTTAGCTTGTGAATTACGGACTATAGCAAATTCATGACTTTGAGTTTATTGTTAGGGTGTTGTCTATATTTTATTTAGAAATATTTCAAAACCTCAGAAATCCATAGAATTGATGTCACAAATATTTCTATATTATTGTTCATTTTGATTAGAGATATGTCTGCTCCTGACATCTTCCTGTCTTGGATTCCAAGAAGAAATTGAGCATCATTGGAGTTACTCCAGTTGTGGTGAGACAGCCACTGGGCAAGAATTGCCTCTCTCCATCTACAGAAAAGGACACACTTGCAGAATAGTTGACTGATAATATTTGCCTAGACAGAGTAATCAGCCCTTAATAATTCTGCAGCACTAAAGTCTATCAAATGTATTTGGGCCAGAAGACTGAAAATTTTATGCTCCAACGTTCGGTAGTATAGGGGCTGTCCAGGTGTTCAGCAATCTCTATAAATTTTTTAAGTTTTAGATTCTATGCTTAGTGCTTTCCATAACTTTAGTTAATTTAGTCATTCTGGATTTCTGACGGCATTGAAGACCTATAGTCTCATAGCCAACCCTGGCTATTTACCTTGAAAGAAAAGATCTGAGTGGATGGTTTCACCTGACATTCATTATAAAGCCAAGAAAAAGCCAGGTTCAAAACTAAGTGTTTTAGTCAAGAGAGACAATAGAGGTTCTGGTTAGTCAACAAAAGGATGGACTGGTTATTAAGACTATCTTGTACCTCACTGGTACAAACAGGAATAATTATGCTCTAATTGTATTTTGAGAGAAAATTTTTATTTTAACAGGAAGGGTAATATGTAGGAGAAGCTAAGAGGGAAGGAGCACTGAGAGGAAAAGGTGGAGTAAGGAGAGGAGAAGATGAAGTAGATGAGAAGCTAGGTAATGAGAGAGAAAAAGAGAGAGAAAGAGAGAGGGGGCATGGAGGCAGAAGTTCACATGTCTCCACCAGTCAAAGATAGTTTACATAGCTAGGTTGGGTATTGGGTTACACTTCTGATTGAGTATTACTATACTTATAAAGCCTTTGATTAACATTTTAAAAAATTGTATAAAAGCAAAATGGAAATGAGGGCACAGGATAGGGGTTTTCTAGGGAGGGGAAATGGGGAAAGGGGATGGCATCTGAAATGTAAATAAAATATCCCAAAAAAATGCTTTGGTCCCATTACAGGCCATGACTTCTCAGTCTTGTGTTAAATATACATACATGCAGGAACACACAATTACTTTTCATCCATTGAAATACTAAGTGTGAAAATAGCATGCCATTTAAGTAGGTAAAACCTGTATGAAATCAAAGTTATGTGAGTGCCCTCCTCATTACCAGATTGAACTAAGTCCTTTTCACAAATTTGGGAATAAATTCATGAAAACAATCTGGCATGTGATAAAAAGAAAGAAGTACTTTGTCTTGGTATATATGGTAAATGAAACTTAGGATCCATGTCTTCACATAGAAAACAATTTGTTCTTATTGTAAAGACTCTAGCTACAGCCATAAATACTACTACCTTGTAAAAATGAAGAGTTTGGCTTGAGTCACAGAAAGAACATAAAAACAAAATAATTCCAAGAAGTGATGATAAGTGCTTTTAACCTAGTGATGCTGTAATCATTCACTGACCAGCTAGCCTAGCTGAACTTAAGATGCAAACCAACTTGTGATTTTTAGTCTGTCTTCACCAAAAGGTAGATAATAAGAAGGGAAGAAAAAAGAAAGGAAGGAAGGGAGGAAAAAAGGAAGAAAAGAAGGAAGGAAAAAAGAAAAGGGAGGGAGGAAGGTCTTAAGGAAGAAGAGGAAATATAAGAACAAATGGGAAGAAAGAGGAAAGGCAGAGGAAGAGAAGGGAGATAATGACACTGGAGCAAAAGAAAGTTGAAATTGCCCTCTAGTCTAAACACACACACACACACACACACACACAGGGCAGTGGGCTGTGAGAAGCAGATGGGCACTTGGTCGAGCATGAGCTTGGAACTCCAGACCATTATTGAATAGCAGGAGTGTTCCCATTTAATTTTATGAACTTTATGTGAAATTAAAGATGACAATATTCTATCCTGATTGGATTACGAAAATTCTTGGGAAACAAATATACTTACTCATTTTTATCACTCCTTGGAAATAACTGCTGATGTGTGAATATGGATGCTTTTTGATGAACAGCAATTTTATATGAATTGAGGCAGATGTTTTAGTATGTTAAATTGGACAAAGGTATGCCCTATTTTAGTATCTATGCATATTTGTAGACTGAATAGTTTTATCTATTTTACTGTTATTTAGCACATTGTAGCTGACAGATTAGAGTCTGATTTGAATATCAGGTTTACATGCTACTCTTTTACTTAGTATTATAGTGATTTGTTTTGCTGTATATTAAATTTTAAAGATAGAACTATTCTAAAAGAAAAACTTATGAAAGGAAAAAAGAAAGAGGAAGCAAAAAAAGAACATTGTGTAAATGAGAGTAAGGGATCACAGAATCTTGGGCTACTTCAAGGCAGTTGCATCACTACAAAGTCACATCATGGATGATTACTCAAAAACCTACATCCTCAGAGTGCCCTGTATGACCAGCAGTCAGCTCTGCAAGTAGTCTTCTCTCTGCAGCAAATGTTTTTCTCTACATGTTCCCATGGGCTGTAGGCAGAAGCTAATTATGACTAAAAAAGGCAGTGATATACATGTATGTTAGAATGTTCTTAGAAGTCATTTTTGTTGATTTTTTTGAGACGAGAAATGTTTGATTTTACTTTAAGTGTCTGGGACATCTAGTCTCTGGTTCATGGTCACCCACACAGTGTTGTGTATTGTTTCTGTGTCATGGAGTGTGTCCTAAGTCAAATCACATATTGGTTAGGTACTCCCACAAGTTCTATTTTGTCATTATCCTAATATAGCTTATTGGTCAGATAGATTATACATCAAAGCTTTTATGTTTACATTTGTTGGTGTTGGTGTTTACATTGTCTTTTAGTAGAATGCAGAGTACCTTCTGATATCAAATGTAGAATTACATTAGGGTAAAGAATCCATGTACTTATCAGTTCAAATTCTTCATGTTCAATAAGTTATACGGGTGTTATCCTAAGCAATGTGACCCCCTCTGTCACTTTGTGAAAATAACCCAATTGTTTTATCAGCAACATGTGTTATTTGGGGTGATTTCCATGAAGATTCCATGGCTAACAACTTCATTTAATATATTTTAAAAAAGTTTCCATTGTACTAGGTTTCCATATCATTCTCCAAATACCCCTCAGTTCCAGCTGCCTGTCCAGGTATTCTCACCTTGTAACCTATTTCTCCTCTCCCTCCACATCTGATCTTTCTGTTCCTTTCTGCATGGACAATTGATCCACCAGTCAAATCTGTGTGGCTATCCAGTTTTCTATAAACCACATAATGAAGATACAATTTTTTCCCTGACATTCAACCTTGGCTTTTTTTCTGGAGTCTCAGTTTTATTCTTTGATCTAGTGCTTGTTTTAATGTCAGCATTGAAAACAATTTTAAAAGACAGGCAGGTGTTCAGTAGGTAACATACTTTCTCTGCAAAGATATGGGTTTGAATTTTATTCCCAGAACACATATCAAATTGTATGGCCTGGCAGAATGTTCCTAAATTCTAGTATTGGAGATGTGGAAACAAAGAGAAACTTGAGGATCACTGACTGAACAGCCTAGACTACTAAAGTAGATGAACGTAAAGAAACTATCTCAGAAAACATGGTGGACAGCCCCAGAGGCTATCCCCTGGCCTCTAAACACATGTACATGCATACTCATATGCATTTTCAACTGATAATAAGGCAAGGTCATTTTCTCATTATTACTGAAGAAAACACACATGTTCTAGTCATTAAACTTTAGGCAAGAAATGACCTGTATTGGTTTGAATGTAAATTAAACTCCATGGAATCATGCAATGATGCAACTGACTCCCAGCTGGTTAACCTAATTAAAAAGTTTGTGACCTTCCTGAACTACAGCCTTGCAGGGTTTTAGATGTTTAAAATCATCCTCAGCTAAATAGCAAGCTTTACTTCAGCATGAGTTACACGAGTCTCTGTTTAAAGAAAAACTGGGCAGGAGCTTCAGATTCAATTGGACAGAATAAATTTAACACATTTCAAGACATTTGCTATGGAAATCTTATACTGAATAACTCCAATGTTATGGGATATGGTTTTGATTTTAATATTGTGAAGATGAGAGTAATGGTGTTCGTATTGCTTGGAATGAAACTTTTCAGGTATGTGTTAAGAAAATAGCAAGTTCTACCATATGAATGTATCTGATCCAGTGTGATCTGGAATACTCAACATGATTGCTCACAGTTAAGGTCTAGATAAAGTCAAAACTCAAAGAATAATGAACATAAGTTATGTATCCTTCATTCAATGTTAGGGGATGAACTGGGTCAAAAAATATTCATACCCTGAAGGTGAGAGAGATGATTGAGTATTTTGTAAGCATGACGACATGAGTTTAATATCTATAAACTAGAGAAGACCAAAAATAAATAAGTAAATAAGTGAATAAGTAAATGAATAAACCAACAAAATAAATGTGTCAAGTGTAGCAAATACTTACAATCCCAGGGTTGGGGATGTACAGATGGTTTTATTTTCTTTAAAATTTTGGGTCAGTAATTATAGTTTGCTAAGAAAGTTTTACAATTGTGAGATAAATTATCTCAAAAACGAACCAACCAAACAAAGAAAAGCAAACAAACAACCAAAAAAAAAAAAAACATTATACTAAGATGTTTAGGCAGGTAAGATGATGTACTCTTTTGTACCAACACCATAGAGAAAGAGGCAGAGAGATCACCAAGAGTGAAAGGATAACCTGGTATATTTAGTGAATTCTAGAACAACCTGAGCTACAGAGAAAGATCCTGTCTCAAAAAGTAAAAGACAACTTAAAAAAAAACTAGGAGAAGGAAAGCCAAAGCAGAATTTTGTTCTTCACATCTACCTGTACACACACACACACACACACACACACACACACACACACACACACACCACACTTGATATCTTGAAACTGTAGTTCTCAAAACCTTCAGAATGTCAATATATTTGGGGAGAGGACCTTTAAAGAAGAAATTAAGGTTAAATGAGATAAATTGCATTATCCCTAATTCAATCAGATTCCAGTTCTTTTAAAGATTTTGAAACAGCCATAAAGGAAAAGCTATATGATGACAGAAGTATGTAGCCAGTGAAAAGTCAGAGAGAGGCTTCAGTGCCACACATACCTCCATTTTGGTATTGAACTTGAAGTCTTCAGAATACAGAAACTGCGTATAAGTTTCTACGCCATAAGAAAATGAAGTGTTAGTAATAGTAGACTAGTAGTGAATGCCACACTCTCAGTGACTCAGAGAACAACAATGGACTAGAGCAATAAGAGACTGATATCAGAGGAACATCGATAGAAAATGCTCAATCACATCCCAGGATCCTGGACATTTCCCATTACTGTGCCTAGTGATAGAAGCCACACATGAATCTTGGATATGTTTTTGTTTGTTTTTAATTTCCCTTGTGATAATTGTACATGGAATTGTAATTTATCCTATGGTTTACACATGTGTTGCAGTTCTGTAGTGACAGTAAGTACGTTTTCTAACTGTACTGAAATATAATAGTAAACCAAGATACAGCTTCTTACTCCTAGAAATGTTTCTTCTTTTCCTACTATCATTAGATTAATTTAGGTTTATATGTCAGCAATCCTAGTATGTTCAAATGTGCATAGTTTTACTTAATTCCAGTATGTTTTCTTTTCTTCTTGTCTTATCTACCGTTATTTCTTTAATAAAATTCTCGAACTGAAAGCAACTTGAAGGCAAAAGGGGTTTTCTTGGCTCTTAGTTTCAGGGTAATTGTAGTTCATCAAATGAGTGGTACAGAATTCATGGTGTCAGCAGCAAGATGCTAGCTTTACACATTGCATTGACATTCAGAAAAAAGAGAAGAAAGACTGGGGTTTGGGCTATAACCCTCAGCATTCATTCTCATGAGTCTCACATCCACCAATGAGGCTCTGGCTCTAAAGCTTCAACAATCTACATAAAAACTTTCATGAGTCATGGCTCGGGTACTCAAGCTTAGTGTGTTGTGTTTCACATTCTAATCACAATAATACAATAAAACATTTCTTGATGTAAGAACCCAGAGTTTCCAAGCTGTGTTGAATAAAGATGGTGACAGTAGTTCTGTCTCAATCTTTATAAAACCTTATGTATCCACATTCAAGGTAATGTTTGCTGTCAGGAATGTTTGTGTAGATGAATTTAATCAAGTTACTAGTGTTCCTCTTTACTTGTTTACTCAGTTTTCACATGGCCACTTTGGAATGTGTCCAGCACTTTTGTATTAATTAATTTCATTTTATAAATTTTCTTTAGTCTTTTACACAGTAGATCTTATTATTTGAGAGGTAAATTAGCTCAGTACAAAAGAACAAATTTCACTTCACCTTGGAATATTAATTATTAGTTATATATTACAGGATTTATTGTTTTCCTGTATGTTTAAGGAATGTTAGTTGTAGTTGTAGGTGTAAAATTTGCTTATTTATTTAATTATTCATTCACTCACATATTCATTCATTCATTCATTCATTCATTCACTCACTTATTCATTATTTGGAAAATGGAGAAGTAAGCCATTGCTCAGTAGTTAAGAGCAAATATAGTTCTTGAATAAGATTTAATACCAGCTGTGTTGAGTAGTTCACAGCTTCCAGCTCCATTGCATCTGAAACCATCTTCTGGCCTTTGGAGAGCATCTGAACTCACATGGACACACATACACATACACAAACACACACACACACACACACACACACACACACAGACACACACACACACACACACACACACACACACACAGAGAGAGAGAGAGAGAGAGAGAGAGAGAGAGAGAGAGAGAGAGAGATCTAAATGCAATATGTAGGCTGTTTTGAAAGTCTATATTTGTGTTTGTGTGTATATTATATGTAGATATTTCACATACATTTATTTAATGTTCTTTCCATGAACCTTCTTCATGTTAGAGCGAGCAGGGAAACACATTTTCCAGGCTGTGAAAAATATTTTCTTCACTGTAGACAAGGGCATTTAAATTTAGTAAGTGAGTTCAAAGTTGGCAGTTAAGAGTGATTGATGCCTTTGAAGAAAATCTGAATTCCATTTCAAACACAGCAGACAGCTAACAACTGCCTGTAACTGCAGTTACTGAGTTCTGACATTATATGGTCTCTTTTGGAATTTGTATGCAAATAACATGTATAAATTCCTACATGGGTACATATATGGGGACATACATGTATACAAACTCATACACTCACATTCTTTCACACACACACACACACACACACACACCTGAAAAAAATTAAAGATCAAATAATTTAGTTTTTCTCAAATGCAAATAAGAACCTATTGGCTGTTAAGACAGTTTTCTGGAATAACTTGAACTATCAACAGAAATCCATCTTTTTTTTTTTTTCAGAAATCCAATACTAGTGAAATGTACTCTAAATTATATAACAACTATGACTAGAAATGGACTTGATTTCTATCAAACTGGGCACTATAGATCTCCGTTTTGAAATTCTTTTCTCAGGTAGTTGACCCATCACAAAAATGTCAAGAAGAGTGATACATATGGATGTGATAGTTGTAAAAGAAATTGATATGGGAGAGTTGTAACCACAGATGAATCTTGCTGCTTGTTCCATTTGTGTAAATACCTGAAGGAAATTAGCTGTCTATCAGAGTTAGCTTGTATAGGAAACATTCTACCTCATAGTAAAAGCATTTTTTTTAACTTAAGAGCATCACATAGTTTTCTCATTTTTCACACTATGAAATTGTAACCTACAGACTATTCAGTTGGCCTTAGCTTCAGAGATATTCAGGACTCTACTGCATGACTTCCTTCAAGCACTTTGCAAGTTCTTGGTGTATAAAACATTATCCCTTATCTCTTCTATTACAGATCAAAGGAGTGTGGGGAGGTACATGCATGGACATGTGTGCATGCATGCTCATATGTGCACATGACTATATGCACATGTACATGAATATTTACTGTTTAAATTTTTTTACCAGCATTAATTACTGTCAGTATATAAATCATCATAACCACCTTTCTTTCTACAGCAGGGTATCAAAGGGCCCAACTTGTGCAAGTTTTATTCACATAATTATATTTGCTGACAGTTCAACATCATGACAGACTTAGCATGGTTAAAAATGTAACAGCACATCACATATCATTGGCTCTTACATTTTTTTCTGTTACCACTTCTAGAAGGGTATTCTGATCTTAGGAGAGGGTATAGACTGATTGTTGTGAAATAATGTCTACTTCCCTTTTATCAGACTTTTCAAATAAATATTTAAAAACAGGTAAAATATTGAATATCCAACTTGCAACTTCTTCATACTGAGGTGAAATATTTGGGGGCAGGGGTCATTAAACCAGAAATATCCTGAAATAATGATATAATCTTGTTTGTTGATATTATCTATGTCAGACAATAAATAGAGAAGAGTCAAAATGGTGTTTGTTTCAGGAGTGTGTTGGCATCAGTTCCAAGAAAGAAGGAGATTAATAAATATATAACCAGGTGCCATCAAACTAATTAGTGTGCAGAATCTTTCTGGAGAAGAAAGTTTAACTTCATCATTACTAGGTCTTAATTTAAGAATGAACTCATTCACATTTCCTAAGGTAGAATGAAAGGGATGCCATCTCACAGGCTCTTGATAGATATACAAAGACAACAGTAGTTTGACTAATAAATTTTGATTCTGTAATTGGAAAAGTTAAATGGTTTCTTTGTACTATAGATTTCTCAGAGATGTGAGGGCATGAAAGAATAGCTTGGATCATGGCTGGGCACAGGCCTCGAACCCTGGACCCTAGTGGGACAATGGCAGGTGTTCGGCCATGCCCCCAGACCACAGACTGCTGACATGCCATTGACCCATGATTTTCAGTCATGTAGGACAATACAGCCCCTCCCTAAGAGAGGTTTGCATCACTCAGCACAGGTAGAGGGTGTGACTACAGGCCTCAGCCTCAAGAGATTTACATACTAATGATACTTGAAGGCCAGAAAGAGTAGCCAATTAAACATTTCCCAGACCCTTCTCTTTCTCCCTCCCTACTTAGATCAGGTCTGCCCTGAGTTTCACTGGGGGTGCATCCAAATCCATCTACCATCTGCCATGAAAATTAAGCCTCTTAGAACCCTGCATTTCCTTCTGTCTTTGGGGCCTGCCATGTGGAAACATGGAGAATGTTTCAAGTATTGAGCCATCATCTAATCTCCCATGGAGGACTCCTGTGTTCCATCCATGGAAGTTGCCAATTCAACCAAGCTAGCTGACAATGCAAAGCGAGCATGGTAACCAAGAGTCTCTCACCCCACAGGACACTGTTGGAGCTCTCCCTGTCACCCCTTTCAATGTGCCATAAACCCAGTCTTAATTCTTCCATGGCTTTCAGCAGTGCCTGGGAGCCTAGTAGTCTGAGGCCAGTTGTTCCACACAAGCTTTCTTGTCTGGGAGTTCCTCTCCAAGAGCTCTGAGCCCCTACAGAGCTTCAGACTGAGATTTTTTTCACACCTGGGCGGGAGTCTCACAGCATCAGGTGGAGGGAACTCAGTTGCATTATCATGCTTCTGCCACTCTGAGCCATGACAGATTCATGGGGACCACAACATCACCAACAGAGAGATCCATGTACATGCTCACACACAAACTAATCATTTCACAAATGTGGTCTAGAGTGCGGACATAGCCAGCTCCAAGAGTACCCCCTGCTGGGGCCCGCCAAGAGCCTCTTCATAAAACATTGAGTGACTCCAGCCTAGTTCATAAAAGTAGGCAGGCCTCTTTCTGTCCTCACTCCCCTCTCTTTCTCTCTCCATGTGTTCCTGGTCAGGTTTCTGCTTTGATTCCTCTCTCTCTTTCTCTCTCTCTGTCTCTCCAGCTCAAGAACAAGATGGCAGTGACTCCCTAGCCTCCACTCTTTGCATTCACCAGCTCCACAGAGAGGGCTCCTTCACAACTAACAGGTGTCTTTCAGGCCACAGAGTATGCCATGACCCTTGTTCTAAGACCTTTTTCCTTGGGCGAGAGACTCCTCGTGGCTGAGACTGCCCCACCCTCTCTCTCTCTTTCTCTTTCTCTCGCTCAGGAGCATTGGCTCCAAACTGCACTCTAGTCCCCAGCATTTCTCCCCCAGGAAGTAAGTTTTTCGCATGCTGCCTGCTAGCATAAACTTCTTCCCTTCCTCCTCCATCATTTGCAGCCAGCTACAGCTACTTAGTTCAGCCGGCTTGCCTGAAACAGCAGGGCTGTCACCCTTCTTGCTCCCTTCCCTCTTTTGCCTCCTGAGTCATTTGCAACTGGCTACAGCCTAACCAGCTTGCCTGAAGCATTGGGTCTAGGACCTTGCTTGCTATTGTTGCCTCTGTGTTCCTTACACTCTCATTCAAGGATTTCTCAGCTTGGAAGAAAATTTTCTTTTTTGTTTTGAAACAGTTTTCTCATGGCTAAGAACTCCAAGCTGGGCCTGGATGAACTGCTCCCAAGTGCTTCCAGCTCCAATCCAGTTTCCCTGTGTCTCCTCCATAGGTTAGTCTTTTACACAGCCTTTCACTCCTTCTGACTCTAATTCTCCTATCAAGTCTCTACACTTCTTTCTTTGAACTTTCTTCAAAGTTGGCCTTTCTTCTCCTTCTCTACATTTAGAATTTACCAGCTAAGAAAAACAAATGGAGAATACCTTAACGTCTCTGCAAGAACAGCCAGCACATGGCAGAGCAGGCCTTTGCCCCACTGCTTCTAAACCTATCATTAATGCTTTCTCTCCCTAACAGGAATACCTGCAACAATGTTTGTGCTTTTCAACCAGAAATTTTCTTGATTTTTGTTTAAATGTTCCTTTTCTCCCTAACAGAAATACCTACAACAATTTTCGTGCTTTTCAACCCAAAATTTTCTTGCTTTTTTGTTTAAACATTTCATTCCCTAACATTCATGATATTTGTCCAACATTTTTTTTCAAATTATTTGATTTTTCTTTAAAGTTCAAAAGTCATCTAATCTACTTAGACAGATCAAATCACATATTCTGATTACCATTTTTTAATTCCTAATTAACAACTGGTTTCCTTTTACAAACTGTTGCTGCCTATCCCAGATACATAATTAACATGATGTTTTTCTCCCTCAGCTATCCAAAGCAGACTCAAAGTTACCTTCTAAAACTGAGTTTTCTCAAACATCATTGTTTTTCTTGGATCTCAATGGCAAACCATGACATGGTTACTCCCAAGTAGCCTAATGCTTGCTACACATCCTTTGCATACATCCTTCTGCTGGGGTGATGCTTCCCTGTTGTGATTAATCTATAGGGTTCCATGGTTGTTTAGCAAAGATGTTACTGATGGAGCTATCTTAGCAGTTCACACATTACAAGTAATTGTTTTTCCTTACTAACTATATGTACTAAAGAAAACAATTAACTCTTTCATCTCCTTAGTTCACACTTTTATAAATATAGATATTAGTATCACTATTCTTCTATGATTGTTATAAAGACAACTTATTCTTGTGCTTTCATTTATATTCTAGTTCACAAAAACATGTATTTGGTGTTCATAACATTCGGGCTCATTCTGCTTCTACTCCAATTGCTTGCTCAATTATCCCTTGACCACTGCTGCAATCAGGTCCTCTACAAGAAAAACTGGTAAGTGTACTTTTACCATTGAGCCACTGTTTCACCAGTCCTATCATGTGGTCCTGTATTCCTACTCTCCATTGATTTAGTTAACTTTTATGTGCATTTATTTATTAATTTTTAATTACTTATTTTTGCTGGACAGTTGATGATGTCTCTATTCACAAACAAGATGCAAGACAATGCTGCCCACAGGGTCTTCCTACATTAATTAATTTAATGTGGATACATCATCACAGATATTTTCATAGGTTTGTCCCCTAGTCTGGTCCAGCTCATAAGTCTATTAACCACGATATGCATGAGATGACACCCCACACTCTTTTTCTTGTTTTTATCAGTGAAAATCTGCTTAGTTTGTTTTAATGTGTTTTTTCATCTTTACTGTTGCTCACAAGATATGGATTTAACTCCTTCAAATAAAAACATATTCTCAAGTATTTCTTCTTTTTTTTTTATAGGTAATCTTGGCTCTGTGGTTATTAATCATTTTTACATCAGATAAAGCTGACTCATAAAACCAATCTTATTATTCAATCTAAACTATGTTTTATACTGAGGGACTGTATCACCAAAGAGAACAGATGTTTTGTGTTCTGGGTAAAAGAAAGCACTTTAGGAAATCCTTCTTATAAGCAGGAAACAGTCTTTGGATCCAGTGCTTTCACATGTGATGCTTACAAGGTCATGCTGAACTTGACCTCTCAGTTCTTCGAGAGGTCAAATTAAAACATCAGGTTTTCTGAAGCTAGAGTTATAAGTGGTTCTATGCTACCCAATAGGGGTACTGAGAACTGAGCTACAGTCCTCTGCAAAACAAGAGTTTCTTTGAACCAAGAGCCATTCCTCAAGCCCATATAATTGTAATTATAAGTAAGTGAAATATAAAGTAATTAAAAACATATAAATTGCTGAAAAATCAAGGACTTCTTTCAATTATATTACACTCTCAGTACTAGAAAGAATGTGATAAAAACTAAAGTTGCCAAACACATCTGTCATTCTCCATCACCTGACCTTTATTTAGCAGGCCATCTATTGTCCAGAATCCACCTTCCTGATGGGATGTTCTCTGAAGAAAAAGCACATTACTCTTCTGCATAATAGAAAATCTTTAACTGGCTGCTCATCAGTTAGGGAGAAGACTGTGAGTACTATACTGAAGAAATCTAAAGAGTTCAAGGTCAAGGATTTATGCCAGTCATAAGTTGAGAACAAACTTGGGCTAGGCAGCTGCTGAACTCAGCTCGCACCCACTGTCTTACAGCAATTTTTGTGGCTTTTGAGTTTGTTTTTTATTTGGGGACAGGGAATCCTGTAGACAAGGCTTGTCTCAAACTCACTGTATATCTGAGGATGACCTTAAATTTCTTAACACTGCTGCCTCTACCTTCCTTTCTAGTGTTAGAATTAAAGGCACTTTCAACCATATCCACCCCTCTCATATAACTAGAGACAGAACACAGGAATCCATGCATAGTATACATGTATGCTAAGACTCATAGTAGTCCTTCTTAGTGATTTTCTGTACAGGCAAGTAATACATTTTACACAAATTACTTTATTTTCTGTTTACATATGTCTTTCAGAATAAAGAAAAGTTTTCAAGTAATTAAAAACAACAAAAATATTAATTCTATGATGTATAAAAATCTCATGTGGTTAAATACCTGAATAATTAAATAAAGCTTTCCTGGCACAAATTCACATTTACTATTTTATGTGATAAATATGTCTATAGGAGTGAAATCACAGACTTGAGAGGATATGAGAACAGATTGTCCAAGACACCAAGCCTATAAAATTTTGTCAGAATTACTTTTCAATTAAGAGTTCAGAAAGAAAAATCAGCTGTTATGTCTATCAGATTCTCTAGAGGAACAGAAACAATGCAGTGGATAGTATTAAAAGGTAGTTTATTAGATTGTCTTACAAGATAAGCCCTAAATAGTGTAACAGTGTCTGCCTTCACTTTGTAGATGCTAAGATGTTGGTAGCTATTTTGCCCAGAGGTCTGGCAGTAACAATACAGAATGTAAAGTTTTGAGGATTCATATAAATTGCAGGTCTTCAGTTTCCATTAGGAGGCTGAAGATATTTTGTTTTGGTGGCAGCGAAGACAGCAGGGCTATAACAGTAGCAGAGTAGTCATTCTACTACATTCATCCAGCACGTGATAAGAAACAATAAAAATGTAAAATTCTTTATCCAGATTTCTTTGTAACTGGAAGGGTCTCACCCAGAAATTCCTGCACACATTTGTATTGGGTCTTCTCTTTTTAGAAGGGACCTAATTAAATGTCTTTCACAGAAGGCCATCTCATGGGGAGTATAAATTCAGCAGTCTCATACTGAAGAATGTATTGAAGAAGACACAGCTGTAGTCAACTGAGTCTCTTAGTATGTCTGTTAGAGATATTCTTGATTGCATGAATTGAGGTGGAATGACCTGTCCAGTGTTAATAACACCTGCTAACCTGGTTGAGATACTAGACTATATCAAACAGTAGTGACCTGACCACAAGCAAAATGCATTCATCGTTCTGTTTTATGACTACAAATACAGTTGGTAACCCCTACTTTGTGACTTCCTGTCCATGGACTGTACCTGTGAACTGCAAGAAAAATCAAAATTGTGAACTCTTAATTTACTTTTTCAGGTGTTTTTGCAATAGAAGAGGGAGAAATGTGGATAGAATCAATATTCCTTCTGTAAGCTTTATTTTAAAAGTAAGGTAAACTAACCCCATCCATGAGGATGCAAACTTATGACATAGTTAACACCTAATGCACCTCCACATTATGTTTATTACATTAGAGTTTGTAATGACTTCATTGACCACATAAATTTTTGTGTAAAGAATTTTGTCTGACGTTCATGATACTATTTTGAAAGCTTCTGGAAACTTAAGGAGGAGGCACCTTGCCAAGGAAGGCAGGTCATTAAAGTCAGGCCCTTGGTTGTATCTTGTACATGCTCTCCTTTTCTTTCTCTCCTTTTTCTTCCATCCATCTGTACAATAAAGAGCTTATTTGCTGAGCTGGATAAATTCTAGCAATATTTCAACATTCTGAGAAGAGAAGCAAAATATAAGAACAGTTTGAAGTTCATAGACCTGTTGGCCTACCTCAAGTGGCAAAATTCTAGGCTAGTAGAGACCCTGCCTCAGACAAAAGAGTAGAAGATATCTGAAGGAGCAGTCATAACACACACACACACACACACACACACACACACATACTCATGCAAGACTTGTGAAAGAGATATATAGAGAGATACCTGTGTCATCTGTTCTAGTGCTATAATGTTCTGCACAAATGTGTGAAAAAAATTCATGTGAGCCTGACTGAACTCTTAAACTATGAATTGAATACATCTTTCATTTTGAAAGTTGCTTATGTCATGTGTTCTGTCCAGGATATAATAAAAGTACAAGTTTGTTTACATTTTATGTAGGAAATATAAGGATACACATTTAAACTAAAGCCATGTTCCTCTTTTTCTCATTGTTTCATTATCCCTTTTGTTCATAGTTATATTTTGTATTTCTAAAAAAGAAAATTCAGAATTTAAAGACAAAAACATTAACCCTGACAGCCAAACTTTTCAAAAGTTAACTCTGACACAAGGTTTGGTACAGGAGACCCATGAAATTTGAATCTTGGAGTTTCAGAAAAAGAGAGGATTGCTAACTCTGGGGGACAACATGAAGTATGAGTTTGGGAGAAGGGAAAGTATTAATTGCAGTAGCTAAATTTGATGAGAAGTGGCACATAGGAATTTGGAGTGGGTGAGAAGGCACAGTCCAATACTCCATATTGACAACATTCTAGAACCTAATTGCTGTAAGGCAAAGAAGATCACTGAATATAGTAAGATGTAATGTCAGATTTGGGTGGATGTATGAATAGGTAGGATATACCATAACAAGAAGAGTACCAGATAACAAAACCATAAGAGAGTAAAGAATGGAAAAACAACAAGCACTTTATCCAAGGATCATGGTTCAACAGAAAGGCAGCCCTTCTTTGTGCTGGTGTACTGCACTGCCTTGATAACACTCAGAGCTACAATCACCACACAAAATAAAACTTTTGTTAGGAGGTAAGTGGTTAATTTTCCTAAAAAATTGCCATGAAATTATAGAAAAGATTTTGAATGATGAATCATTATTTCAATGTTTGATAAGCAGCTTTTATATAAAATAAGTGTTGCTCAACTACAAAGTTTTCCTTTTAGTTGTGTGTGTGCACACACACGCACATGTGTGCATATATCTGTACAATTTGCTAAGAGAGTTAGTATGCTGTAAAACTTATAAATTTGTCTTTATGCATGTGTCTCTACTTCATTAGCACAGATATTATAGATGTGAAAAACAGCTCCCCACTTTTATGTGGGTTCTGGAAATTGAAATTCAGTTCACAAGGTTTGTAAAGCAAGTGCTTTATAGACAGATCAGGTTCACAAACAAATTGCAATTTAAAAAATGTATATATATATATATATATATATATATATATATATATATATATGTGTGTGTGTGTGTGTGTGTGTGTGTGTGTGTGTGTGTGTGTGTGTGTGTGT
>JANHMN010000009.1:12896565-12912596 GCA_030674055.1 Rhabdomys pumilio | reverse complement strand
TGTGTGTGTGTGTGTGTGTGTGTGTGTGTGTGTGTGTGTGTGTGTGTAT
Source organism: Rhabdomys pumilio (assembly GCA_030674055.1). Taxonomy (NCBI): domain Eukaryota; kingdom Metazoa; phylum Chordata; class Mammalia; order Rodentia; family Muridae; genus Rhabdomys; species Rhabdomys pumilio. The sequence continues at coordinate 12,912,547 of JANHMN010000009.1, read as the reverse complement.
GACTGAGTATATATGCGTGCACTTTGCATAAAAGTCTGTGAAGTCCAGAAAGGCTACCAGATTCTTTGAACTGTATGTATAGGTCGTTGTAAGCCTGCATGTAGGTATTGGAACTCCACCTGGGTCATCAGCAAGAGTAGCTGGAGTTCTTAAAATCTGAGCCATTTCTAAGGTACTCTAATAACATTTTAAAATATTTTCTTCTCTTTTGTGCAAAACTATAAATTAAATAGATATTTTAATTTGTGAGAGAATGTTTAGTGGACTGATGATAGAATAAAATAGATTTCCTTTCCTAATTAACACATATCTTCTTTTATATTTCTCTGGCAAAACTTTATGAAAAGTTAAGTTGCAATAAACAGTAATTAATTGGGCTTAATGTTTCAGAGGGTCCAAGAGACTGTGATGGTCAAACAAAGTCCTGACAGCAGGAATATTTAGATTTCATACCTCAAACTGCAAGTAGGAGGCAGAAAAGAACCTGGGAATGACACAAAACTGGAAATTTCAAAGTCAACCCTCAGTGACTCAGTAATCCATGAAGACCACACATCTTAATTCTTCCCAAACAGTGCTATCATTTAGGGACCCTATATTCTAACACATGAGTCTATGGGAGTCATTATTATTCAAACTAAAACAGAATACATTACAATGGATTGAGCTTCATGAGGAGAATAAAAACTTTTAGTTAACCTAAGGAAAGTGCTCTACTTTACAATTTTATAAGAATAGACAAATAGTTTGTGAATGAGACTATTCTAATTTCAATGAACCTTTTGAGATGTATTTCTATATAATTTAATCGTGTAGTTCCTTCTTAAAAACCTGCCTTAAAATGGTCCGATATTCTTAAGTTTGCCAGTTTTAATTTATTGAAATACCTTATTAAAGGTGAGTATTATTGTGTAGAGCATAATACCATTTACCTCATAAACCAAATACTGCTAATGCAGTTCCATTTAGTTCATGTGTACCAGCATTTAAGTTAAGTCTCATTACATTTATTTTGTATATAAAGTGGATGAGGTCCAAAAAATTTTTACAATTTTCTTCAAGGTCAATTTGATGAATCATTATCAAGTCCAATGTCATTCCCCTGTTAGCCAATATGCAGAAAAAATAGTGTCAGGGCTACTTGTGCATGGCACTAGATTGAATGTCATACCTGTGTTTTAATTGCTTTGAGAGAGAAGAAAAGAGAGAGAGAAAGGGGGAGGGAGGGAGAGAGAGAAAGAGAGAAAGGGAGAGAGTGTGTGAGAGAGAACTTTTATTCCATCCTGCTCAATAGTGTCAGCTGTGGAGAAAATGCTCATGCGTCTATGCTCATGTTATCTGGACTCTGCTTAGAGACCTACAATATCCATATTACCTGAATCAGGGTATCAAATGAATGCCTATTTATTGGATAGCTTAGAAACATTGGAATCATTTTTTGGTGATGTTCCCTCACATTTTGTCAAGAATATGATCCATCAAATTATGTTGTTTCAATGCCAAACAGGACTTCTAGGGCTTGCTGTCAATAATCCTATAATAATATGGACCAATGAGAATAAATGGGCTGAAGAGATAGCTCAGTGTGTAAAGGCACTTGCTTTCAAGCCTATGACCATCGTAGTTGGAGCCCTGGGACCTACATGCTGGCAGGAGAGAACCAGCTATTGTATGTTATATTCAGACCTCCATACATACCAGAGAATAATTACATTTTTCTCTCTCCATCCACCACCACTTTAGTGTAAATGAATAAAAGATAAAATTTAAATATAAAATCGAAGTAAATTAAAGGAAATTATATAACTGCTAGATGCTTGTAGAAAATATGACATAAAAAACTATCTGGAAGCTTTATGGATCACATTAATAATAGTGCAGCATTTCAACATTTATACTAATGTTTATGACTGATCCAAGTACTTTGAGGTTGGGAGAATTTGGAGAATTAATCCACATGGCATTGAAAATGACAATCTTCTATTTGAACTATTGTGCCCTCTAGTGCATCTTTCCAGATCCCCTTAGCCACCCTTGCTCACCTAAGGGGATGGGTGATACTGATCTTCAACTTTCTGTGTGCCTGAGCCTAAAGTTTAAGAAATGTTTGTTGTCAGAAAACTCTATGTTGTGGGAGAGGTGGTGAATAAAAGAAGAAAAAGGAAATATCAGGGGAATCTAGGGAGATGGCTTACTAGGTAAATTCTCTTACCATGCAAGTGTGTGTCCTGAAATTTTGGCTTCCCAGAAAATATATAACTGCCTTGCACTGCAGTAACTAACTTAACTATTTCAGCACTCAACAGCAAAACATAGTGCCAGAAAACTCAAATTGGAGAAATCTGTGTTTAAGTGATTCCAAGGAAAGAAATAGGAAAAGATGCTTCCTATATTCTGCTACTTCCATGCTCCCCAACACACACACACACACACACACACACACACACACACACACAGTAAATACATAAATGTATTAATTGAAAAAACATTAGAAATCATTCCATCTTCTTCACAGTTTTCTGTTTTTTCTAAAAGAAGAACTAAATATTATCCCTAATGAGATGTCCCTTATGATTTGTGCATGTAACATTCCAGCCATCCCAGGACTGAGTTTTTATGCTAAGAGTGACTTGTAATTTATTCCATGTTCTTTTTCAAACCGCTAAACTTATTACTATTTCAGTTTCTCACTGGGTAAAGTAAGTGATTTTAAATAGCTACCTTTTTGGGGTCACAAACACTGTAATTATCCATAAAGCACTTTGATGTTCTTGAGTGAAATATGATATCAAAAGTATTGCTGCACTCCCAATATCTCTGACTGGCAGATTCTAATGAGGAAAACATTGTTCGCTAAGTAGAAAATGTATCTGATGTGGTACATAGATTTTGTTGAGGAAAAAAAAAAAAAAAAAAAAAAAAAAGCAAGCTTTTTGGCCTTTCCTTCAAGCATTTCAAAATCTTGTTGTTTGCTATAAAGTAAGTGCCTGAGACTCAAGTGTGCACATTGTAGTAGCAGTACACACTGCTCGCCTTAGTAGCCTGCAATTGACAAACTGGAAGAGAAAATGGCATTATGAGAACCTCAGACTAGGATTCTAGATAAATACAGGAACAGAGCTACGTATTAGTACTCTAGAGAAACAGCAGCCACAATTTCATACATGCACATCCTGTATGATTATATTTCTCATTTTTACTTAAGAAACAAACCTTATTGTGAGTATTGGAGCTCAGCACATGATGATATTAAACAAGTACTGCTAGTAGAATGTTTGCTATGGTGAAGCCAACTAATGTTCCTACACGTAACTGCATACTTACCTAACTACAGTCTTTGTAGGATACAAGTAGCTAAAACCTCCTTAAATGACATCTGTTATATACAACAATTTTATTAATAGAATATTAGATTGCTCTTAATAAGTATATATCTCTTTATGAAAATCTCCTTCCCCCCATTCCTTTCCCCATCTACCTATCTGTCATCTCTGCTCTTCCTTCCTTCTTTCCCACTCACCATCTCTTTTTTTCTCTCTGAGTGTTTGTTTGTATCATGTGATTATGTGTATGTGCTTGTATGCTTGTGCTTGTGTATGTGTTTGCACCTCAAGGGCTATGTATAGTTCACAAGATAACTGTGTGGAACAAGTTTTATTCATTCACTATATAAATTCTTGGATCAAGAAGATCACACAACATCTGCTTTTATCCCATATGTTATATAGCAAGCCATTAAACAAGCATATTCAATGTGTTAAATAATGATGTTTCTTACATAAAACTTAAATATACTGATATGTTAATTGTTTATATTTAGTCAACCTTTCAACATTGCTCCACAATTCTATTGATTTAACTAACTTGTTTATTACTCTTTGGAACTTAGTGAAAATTAGTAATGACTAAAAATAGCTGATTTACAAGAAGTAGAATTCAGGTGTGAAAATGACTTTAGATTAGAACAGGGTAGTAGGCTCAGATATTTTGGTCATCCTGATAAGTCCTTAGAAACAATGATTATGGGAGTGATCATGGAACTCGGTTTACTACCTTGCTTGTTCTTTAAATATCAGTGTTTATTATTTTGCTTGTTTCTTGACTATTTGCATCTATTGTATTGCTAGTTCCTCAACCTAGAACTGATCTTAATACTTGCATGATACTAAAATGGTATAACAGCAAAAAGGAGAAGAAGGGATGGGATTGTGGGTTTATGGGTGGGTGGGGGATTGGAGTAAGGAGATAACATCTGAAATGTAAATAAATAAAATATTCAATAAAAATAAAAAGAATAATTTAAAAAGTTAAAAAATAAAAAACATAAATAAATAAATAAATAAATAGTTTGCATAAATCCCCTCTCTCCTCAAACTCGCCTCCAATAATTATGTTTCATGATATGCTACATGGATACAAAGAATTCCTTTCTGTGTTTAGATTAAAGCCTGAAAGACTAAAAAAAAAATATTTACATTATGGCAAATAAAACTATAACACATGCCTGGGCACTGAACTGTCAATTTCTGTCATTTGAAGCTAGAAATGCTATGGTTCTCTGAATACTGCGAGTAATAGTTAAATGTACAGTAAGGAGACAGTAAAAAGAAGTACTTAGATGAAACTCAAGAAAATTAATTTAATCATCATTTTACCCTTTTATGTATGATAGCTAGAGGTAATGAAACAAGACTATGATTCCAGTACATCAGGGATTTGCTAGGAGGATTTTGAGTTTTAGGCCAGTCTGAAAGACATAAAAAGACCCTGCTTTAAAGGAAACACATAAAAATAAGTATATAAAATACAAACAGTAAATAAAAATATTTCAGTCACATAATTACAATAAAAATTGTAATTAGTTACTATTGAAATTTTATTTGGTAGGTTCTAAAACAAGTTCATAAATTCCTTTTTATTTTTTTCTTTTTATTAGAAATAGATTCATTTCTTATATAATATATACTGATCAGAGTTTCCCTTTTGTTTCCTGATCCCCATTCTTTCCAACTTATCCTTTCATCTAGATCCAGTCCCATTCCGTCTCTCACTAGAAAAGGACATGAGTCTAACCGATAATAGTAAAATATAACAAAATAAAATATAATAAAACAAAATCATCACATGGAAATTTGACAAGACCAACCAATAGAAGGAAAAAAACCCACTTGTTTGCACTCTATGTAATCCCATAAAAACATTAAGTTTATCAGTTTTTTAGCTGGAAAGTTTCTATTCTCATTGGAACTATTTTCTGAGTGACTTTTTATTTGAGGGTGTTGCCATTGATGATAGGTTATGTTCCTAATTACTTGTCAAAGTATTTGTTATGGATTCAGAACAGAACTCTACCAGGTGCTCTATTGCAGATGCAATATCATCACTATATCTTTTTCCTTGGTGTAGATAAATTGCCAAGTAAGAGCATTCACTGTAAAGGAATTTAAGTCCAGTTATAACAGGAAATCTGGCCAGACATTCAGATGCTTGTGAGAAATCCACTTAGAAGTAAAAAGCAGGTGGCTGGAAGTCAAGGAAAACTTATACTCTCCAGCATCTTGAAATGGGAAACAGAACCTATGACTGCTACCAAAGTCACAGATATGAAACTCAAATAACTTTAAAATCTAACTTTAAACAAAATTTCCAGCCTCTCCTGAAGTCTGTTTGGTGGTGAATGGGCAATATGGAGAACCCCTATCTCTTCTTGTACATATCAGGTTCGATTCCCAGAACTAAGCATTATATTAGTTTTCATCTCCAACAATTTGTGAAGAAGAACAGAGAGCCACAAAGAAATCAGAACACTTCTCTAATAGAACATAAATCCACAGAGAGCTGAAGACTAACAGTTGTGTCTGCTAAATGCCTGACTTTTTCTCTCCAACAGAACAGAGTCATGGTACTAAGCTCATAGCATTTGAACACAGAGAGATGTCCTTGATGGAGAATTTTATTTACTTTGACTGACATTGACCTATACCATGGGGTACCATAGCTTTGCAAATAAAATTCACTCACCAAGAAATAAATCCCTAAACTGAAAACTGAGCTTTACAGACTTTGACAAACAAGTGCTACTAATGAGAACAATAACAACCCTCAAAGTCTAATGCTCTCATTTCACCACACAGCTAACATGTGAGCATCACAGTAAACTGAAGACCAGAATGTCAATAGTGTCCTCCAGAGGACATTCCCTCAAGGGCTGAAGAGAACATCAATGAGTCTCACTCTAGTGGTGGTGTTAATTTCAAGCTCTATTAAATACATGAAATAAGTGTACAAAATTTTACTCAGAATGAAATTATAACTCTGTTAACTGCTTTGCCAACAGTGAATAAATTAACCCTTGCTTTCACTGATCAGGAGAAAGAAGATATTAGGAAAGGAAGCCTTCAGCTCCCCCTGCAGGCCTCCCTGGTGCTTATGTTCTATGGATGTGACTCTTCTTTATTCATTCCTGTTACAATTCACCTCTTCAATAACTGAAGCCCAAGTTTTCTAATTACCCTGTTTGTGGTCTCACTATGGACTTACTCAGAAACCAATCTTGCCTCTACTTCAATGACTGTCTCATATCTATTTGTATATACCTGAATCTACCACAGTTCACAAGGTAAAGATTATTCAGAGCAACCAGCCTTGCTTTCTAGCCCACTTGACAGCAAACTTCCTGTTTCTGAAGTCCTGAATCTAGTTTTCTATCAAGTTTTTTTATTACATAAAAATTTATTGAATTATGTTACAGGAGGAGAGGAAGGGACACAGCATATGGTATGTGTAGAAAACAGAGGACAACTCATATTACTTCTGTCCTTCTAGCACATGATCTACTGTATCACACACAAGATGTTGGAGGAAGCTGGTCTGTAACTGCTTTTTCCCCACTGAGCCATTTCCCTGGAATTGGTGATTGCTGTATGGGGAATGGGAAAAAAGTTGTTCTACCCAAAACCCAGGCAAGTTTTTGCCTGAGTACCCTAAATGGATCCTTAGATACAGGATCTGAATATTTACTGACCTGCAACTGACCTCACTACTGCCTTGTAGGCTTTGTCAAAAGTAGGATTCATCAACTGTGTCAACATGCTCAGGACCTTCTGAACAAAGTACAATTTGATAACTTTCAGAGATATGAGCCTTTCAAGGACCTGCTTCATGACTTTATTCTGCTTCAACTTGGGCTCAGGAGGAGAAGCCAACCTGTAGTTTCTCTGCCTTGGCTTCTGATGATTTAAAATGTCTTTTTCAAAGCTTGATGACTTGCTACATGAAAATAGAATATGTCAAAAGATCTCTATACCCATCCTTCCAAAGATCATTCCCTTGGCCAGATGACATTTCTCAGTTTTCAGTGAAGGTTACTAATAGACTGCATAGGGCTCTTCTTCCATGTAGACAGGCACAAGATGAATTTCAATCATTCACAACTTTGAATAATACAGACCACTTACAAAGATGACATCTGGAACAATGTGGTGCTACAATTAGCATTCTTTCTAGAAAACTTCTCAAGGTGCTGCTGCTGTCCAGGATATTGTAAACCACTGGTACATGGGATGTGTCAATTGAAACAGTGCTGGCCTAGCAATATGAGGTCTTTAATTTGATTCCATAAAATCCAGGTAAAATGTCTGGGTGTATTGTACCACACATGTAATACTAATGCTTGGAATGCAGAAGCAAGAAGAGCCCTGAAACTTAACAAACAGCCTATCTATCATTGCTAGAGATTAGGCAAAAATGACGGACCCTTCCCAAATACTGTAGACAGTACTAGAAAAACAATGCACTAAGTGAATCTCTTTGCACAAACAAAGAGGCACACAGGTACATATACATAAGCACACACACACATATACACACAAATACACACAAACACACACAAACACAGAAAGAAAGATGAGGATTAACTTGGTAGTATATCATCAGCTACCAGACTCTGAAGGACTTCTAAATCAGTGTACAAGGACTGTAATGGATAGCAAGCTCTAATTTGAGCTCAACACCAAGTGTTACACAAACATACACCTACACCCCCCACCCAAAATACACACAAAATATTCAAAGAGTAGTTTATACAATGTAAAATAACTCTGCAATCTCTCTTTTCTATACTATATATTTTTAACATTTAGTTAATTTTGTTTGGTCAGGGCAAGGGTCATGCATGTCATTGTTCATATGTGCAGGTCAAAGGACATGTGGGACATTGTTCTTTTTATTGTCACATGGATTTTTGTAAAGAACTTAGATTGACAAGCATGAAGGCAAGTACCCAACAATAAGGAAAGAACAATACTGAGCTAGATATTAAGAAAACTTAGATGTAGATAATGAGAAAAATCTCCACAGGTTTCACTAAGTTTAATCCCTGTTTTTCTACACAAATATTCTGATTTTATCTGTATAATTTAATTTAATTGAACCAAGAAATTGCAAGTTGGTGTTTCCTTGGCTTAGCCAGTAATTGCTTAGTAATTTGTTGGTTTAAAAATCATTGAACTCTCCTTAAAACAGAAAATATATATTTATATTTGGATTCAGTGATCATCTGCCTGAATCTGGTTTTCTAATCAATGAAGATTGCTTGTTTTAAGAAGGTGTAAGGAAAATAGCTAGTAAGAGAAAGAATATAAAAGATTCTACATGATTATTTTCAAGAATTCTGCATAGTTTTCTTTATTTGTTTTCTTTTCTTTTGTTTGCTTTTTGGTAAGTGTGTAAAATGTCTCTCATGGGCTCCCATAGTAAATAATTTTGTCTCTAGTTGATTGTGCAGTTTGGGAGATTATAGAAGCTGTTGAAGATGCAGACTTGTTGGAAATGGTGCATTATGGAGGTATGCCATTTGGCTATTTATTCTCACCTCAGTTCAATATTGACCACCAAATACAAAACAGTAGCAGAGACTTGATCCAGCAACAACTGCAAGATTCTACCACATTGGCCTGAATCACTTTATAAAGTCACGGAAACTGACCAGCTTACTACTGAATGAAAAATGATGCAAGACAGAAATAAAGAAAGAAAAAAGAAAAATAACAACATATATGATTATCTTATTAGATGCAGAAAAGTTCTTTGACAGAACCCAGCATGATAATAGACCTAGAGATTTTAGAAATACAAGGGACATATCAAAACATAATAAAAGAAATTTGCATTAAGCCTTTGGCCAACACCACATTAAATGGATTACAGCAATCTACTAAAATCAAAAACAAGACAAGGATGTTCAACTCTCTAAACCTATATTTATTATATTACTTGAAGTTATCATTGGAGCAATTAACCTAAAAAGGAGATCAAAGTAATGCAAACTGGAAAGAAAGAAAATAAAATAGCATTACTACTAGATGTTATGAATATATATATATATATATATATATATATATATATATATATTCTCAAAAAAGTTGTTAGAGAACTTACCTAATACACACCTTCAGTAGACTGACAAGACACAAGACTAATTCACACAAATCAGAAGACTTCCAAATATAAACATCAAAGTAAATGAGAAAGAAACCAAAGAAAAATACCTTTAAAAGTAGACTAAAATAATATAAAATATCTGGGGGTAACTCTAAACAAGATATGTACGCTAAAAACTTCAAATTTTTGAAGACATTGTAGAAGATATTAGACATTGGAAAAGATCTCCCACACTCATGTATCAGTAGAGTTAACATAGTAAAAATGGCTATCCTACCAAAAGCAGTCTAGAAATTTAGTGCAATCCAATCAAAGTGTTAACACAATGTTTTAAAGATCTTTAAAGTACAGTTTTCTACTTAATAAAGAAAAACAAAAACAAAACAAACAACAACAGAAAGCATAGCTAAACCATTACTGGACTACAAAAGATGTGCTTATTACCATCCTTGATGGGAAATTGGACTAGAGAACTTTAGCAATAAAAACCTAATGGTACTAGGATTATGTTGATCAACGGAATTGATCTGAATAACCACACATAAATCCATACAATTATGAACATCTGATATTTTATAAGTAAGCCAGAAAATTAAAAACAGTTTCAACAAATTGTCCTTGCCAAACTGGATGTCTGCATGTAAGATACTGCTACAGAATTCTTATTTAGCACCCTGCACAAAGCTCAAGTCCACACAAAACAAAGACCTCAGTATAAAGCTTGATAAACTGAACTTAACAGAATAGAAATTGGGAGCAGTCTTAAACACATTGGCCCCAAGAGTTTCTGAATAGAGCACTTATAGAAAACACACTAAGATCAAAAATTAATAAATGGAACACCATGAAACTGAAAAGCTCTGTTAAGGTAAATAACACTATCAATCAAAAAAGAGGCAACTTACAGAATGGGAAAGGAGATTTACTATTTCTGTACCTGACAGAGTCTAGTTTCCAAAGTATAGTATCAAGTAATTAGACATCAAAACAATCAAATAATCTAATGAAAAGGGTACACATCTAAACATAAAATACTCCATAGAGAAATATAAAATGGCTGAGAAACAGTAAAAAATTCTCAACATCCTTAGCCACTAGAGGAATTAAAACCAAAACTACTATGAGATTCCTTCATATACATGTGGAAATGGCTGAAATCAATAGCATGTAAACAAGGATGTTGAACAAGGGGATCACTCATCCATTCTACAGCCACTATGCAAATCAATATAGTGTTTCCTTATAATATTTGTAATTGTTTTATCTCAAGACCCAGCTATACCACTCTTGAACATTTACCTAAAGGACACTCTATCCTATATTCATTGCAGCTTTATTCATAATAGCCAGAAACTGGAAATAACCTAGATGTCTCTCAACTAATGGGTAGATAAAGAAATCTCATAAAAGGTATACTAGCTGCTAAGTAAATGATCAGCAAGGTACAATCCTGAAGCCTAAATAAGTTAGATAAAGAGGATTTTTAAGTGGGATGAATTTACCTCCCTGGGAAGTAGAAATAAAATAAATTTTGCTGGTGGAATGTGCATAGGTTGGGAACAGAGCAGGAGAGATCAGGTAGTTGGGGAAAGAGTGGAGAGAGAGAGAGAGAGAGAGAGAGAGAGAGAGAGAGAGAGAGAGAGAGGAGAGAGAGAGAACCTGGAGAGACAGCTGTAATTGATACATTTTAATGGGAGCAGTGTGGAAAGAAATCTACTGCAATAGAAACCTCCTAGAAACTTTGAGAGTGACCCAAGTGTGAACTTCTAGTAATGGAGTATATGCATATTTTCTAGGTACACAACACTTTCAGGCTTTCAGTGGTGGAACTGGGTTGCACTCTATTGACTTACTGGCTGAGTAGGTCCAGTGGAGATACCTAAATAACTCAGGTATGTGCTAGGATAGAGTGTCACTATTAAAAATTTGACATACAGGGTAAAGAGTATTGTCAAATATAACATCCTTGCTCATTGAACATAGAGCTGTTGCTCACATCAAAACTTTACCTTTCCTTCTAGTCTCTTTAGCATGAGAAGGGATATTCCTCTATATAGTATTACATAGAGTTCCAATACAAATTGAAAGTATCCATTATGTCCCTCCCATTGAGGCTGGAAAAGGGGAAGTAAAAATTGTAGGAGTCAGAGATGATGGAGATCATAAAGAGAACATGGCTCACTGAATCAACTAAGCAGGGCTCATATGAGGTCACAGTGTCAGAAGTTGAAAATATGGGGCCTGTATAAGCCTGCATCACGTTCTTTGACTATACGACTATGATCTTGGTGTGTTCTGACACTCCCAACAGTAGGAGCAGGCATGTGTTTTACTCTTTTGTCTTCTCTTGTGACCCTTTTTCTCATATTGGGTTGCCTAGTCCAACCTCTATATGAAAGTTTTACCTTGACTTATTTTATCTTGTTTTGCTTTGTTTGGCTGTCATTCTTGGAGGTCTGGTCCTTTTTGGCAGAGGAAACATAGTTGGGGGTGATCTGAGTGAGGTTATTGTTGGTATGAGCAACTAGAATGAGTTCAGGGAGAAGAAACTGTGTTCTAGATATATTCTATGAGAAATATATATTTTCAATAAAAGCAAATAAATAATAAGTTATGCTAAAAGTAGAATTACCCCTGTCAGATCTTGTTTGTATGTTTTAATTATGTGCATCTCTTCCAAAATCACTCTATGCCAGAACATCTTCAGTATCATGTGTCATATAATGACACTGTGTGATCCTTGCCCATACTGATGGCTTCAGAATGCTTTCCTACTGCAGCCAAATTTACATAGCATACACAAAATTTCACTTCTCTCTTAGTTCCTATTTTCAGAGTTTCCATCAGTCTTCCAAACTTGAACTTCTGATACTGTGTTGTTTCCCTTGTCATAGAGTCCTGTCTCATTTTCCAGTTTACTCTCAGATTCCTGGCTGTGCATGCAGTGTGAGAATCTGGCTTCCTTCTCCTGTTGATCTGATACTTTCCTCTTCTCTGAGTAAGCACAAGGCAAACAGGGAGTACAAATAAATGCATGCAGTCAGACACAGATAAAAATTAAAATGAGCATTTTAAAATATTTCAAGGAGAATGGAAATGTTGCAAATCCTGAGCTACTTATATCTTGCCATAGCTTTAGTCCTTTCAGTATTTATTCACGTTATTTTCTGTGTCTGATCACAAATCCTCCAGACTACTAGGTAAACTATTTGAAATGTATTAACTTAGGAGACACCAAGTTTCTATTAAACTAAGTGCTAATATCAACAGACAGTCTATGAAAATTGTACAGGAAGTTTTGCACTTGCTATAAAATGCCTTCATAATGCCTACTAATCTAACTGTGATTTATGACTTTCCTTGTTTGGATTCTGTAAAATCTTCACAAGATTACTTTAAACTAATCTCAGAATACTCTATAGACTAAACATATTAGTGATTAGCTCTGAGATATTGTAACAGTGTCACATCAAGGAAATGAATAAAATACTTCCTCATGCAGTCATTTAAGCAAGGGTGAATCCACATTAGAATTGTCTTCTTTATGTTCCCTATGCCTGCTATTTTTGTCACCTGGAGGAATCTGAATCTATGCCAGCCTGAAGACTGTCTTGTGACTTTGTCTTTATGCCTTTGTCTTTCCTTGTATGTGTCTGTGTGTATCTGTGTATGTCCCTAAAAATGAACTTTGTTTTATCTTTACTAAACAACATAGAAAACATCACATGAGGAAGAAGTGGGATACTTTACAGACATATTTAAAAGAGATTTACAAGGGATGAAGTCACTAGTTCCAATTGATCCAGGTAATAAACAATATAAGAAACACCACTGTTTATCAAACAATATTCATTAATGTTGTTCTCAACTTTGCTGGTAGATTTTTAGAAAGTTGATTTCAACTTCTGTATTTATTTTTATCACTTGATACACATGCAGATTTGTGGTGTTGGGACATATAAAAGGGCCTAAATTAAGATTATAGTTACTTATTTTAGGTTATAAAAGATTAATTGAGATGTTAGTTGATTATTAACAATAAAGATAATTGTTAAATTGCTCTTTCAAAAGCAGTTTAAGCAGACTGAATACACAGTTGAATAGGAGCCTTAAGTTTTAAGGACTTCATGGTGTATTATAAGGTGTGATTGTAGGGTCCAGGAAAGTTTTAGTGCCTTACAATATAAGAGACATTTTGATAATATTGTATACATACAGAAAGAGTTTTCTCGGAACTGGTTGAATTCCCATTTTTTGACTGTTTTCAGTCTTACTTGGCTTAAGAAGAACTACTTTTCATTTCCATTGAAGCAAAAAAAAATATACTTTACATGGATAGTTGCCACATTTTCTCCAAAGATGAAGAGTGTATGAAGCCAGTAGCAAACCATGAAATGAAAATAACCATGGTGTTTTCAAAGAAGACAGAAGTATTTTGGATTCTGGTAATTTAAAAAGAGGCAGCCCCTGCTTAAAGTTCTCATGTTTAGCCCAAGTGGAAAGAGAATACCTCAGCTACACAAAACCAAAATCTGTATTAGGGGATAAACATACATTAATCAGTGCAGGTGACAGAGCATGTGGAACAACTAACACATTTACGTTAAATATTGGTGAAGTGGACTGAGGAGGGGGTCCAATGGGTAAAAATGCTTTGTCACACAAACATGATGAACAAATTAGTATCAGCCACAGTCAATTATAGCAATAATTATCTGGGCTTTCTTGGAGAGTCAGAAGTTTGAGATAGGAAAATCCCTGGAAATCATTGGATCAGATAGCTATATGTAGTGCAAGGCACAAGAGAACCTCTGTCAAACATGATAGAAGCCAAAGACAAATATCCGATATTTTATTCTGACTTCCACACATGCTTCATAGCATATGTGCCTCTAAACATATTCACAGACAAGAACATTCAAAAACATGTATTCACACAAATGTCTTAAGAAATAGTAGGAACATTGGTGAGATACAGAAAAGGAGAAAAGAAAAGAAGGAGAAAGTATGAATAAAAGAATTATGGATCCTTTGGAGGAGAAAACTCATGTCAAAATCTCTACAATCTTGGGGAAACACTGACAAGTCACCATCATCTAAGAAGGAAATAACATGAGGACTGTAAAATGAGATGTGTTGGCTAGGCATGAGTTGAGAAGCAGTTGAAGATGGATAGGGAGTTGCTCATTAGGCTTGAAGGACTATTTGTGGCTAAGTGGCTGTATGGAATAAGAGTTGTAAATGAAATTTACCAGTCTAACAATCACCCCAAATTCTCAGTAATCTTCAGAATAGCAGTCAAACATTCTCATGTTTGCTCAGAGAAGATGGTGTGATGATATGTCTGTTTTGATGAAGTCAAGAATCTCTTTGATACTGTTCCTTTGGCTTTTAGCCTATAAAAGGACAACTATTGCTTGGATGCCCATAGGTATGGCAGTTATAACAGTGTTATGTATTTCTTTCTGTGTGTGGTATTTAGAAATGGGAGGATGCTGTCTCTCACTGACAGTACCTAAGGATGAAAAGGTACATAATTTTTTTGCCATAATTCTCTAATTTCTAATATGTAGAGTCAGAACATTTACAAAATAGATGGAAACAGCTATTTGATGATTTGTGATGGTTGTCATAGGATCATGTAGTTGTCTGTCTCTAATTGCAGAGACCAGGTCAGTTTTTTTTACTCTCTGTCTTCCTCTACTCTTTCTCCATCTTGGTTGGTGACAGTGTGGCAACTACATCAAGAAATGTTCCCTTCAGTTAACATACTACTTCCTATATATGCTGAAAATGATCATTTGCAGTCAAGAGAGGACAGGAAGTAGTAATACCTGGAATTCCAGTGAGGATCTTCTGGGTCTTCCTTCCTTCCCTGTTTATAGGCAAGAAAAAAAAATAAACTATTTAACACTTTGTTTTTCTTTTGTGAGAAAAATTACCTACAAGAAAACCTTTTCTTTATGATACTTTTTAATATTTAACAGAATAACATAAGCAGTTTTAAAAAAAAGCAGAAATTTTGGACTACTAAATCAGGAATACTCATAATATTTTCTGTTTAAAAACATCATAATATAGGACTTATTTTTGTGAAAAGATAACTTATGTTAAAGAATAATAGCAAAACAAGGTTTTCTTGTGGGCAGTGTTGTATTGATGTCTATAATCTTATTTTGTCTCATATAAGTTATCTTTCTTATTAGAAGACAAAATAGAACACTGTATCCTCTTTGAGATATGTGAACAAATGTTAGTTCACTCCAGGGAGAACACTGAGGTCTGACCAAATAAACGGTTCCACTCAACTCTGGTTTGGTGAGCCAGGATACTAGTTGTGTGAAAGGATACAGGCAAAAATATGGCTTACTGGCTGGCCAGAGAAACTGAATTAATGAGTTCCAGGACCCCAAGAGAGATCTTGTCTCAGAAATAAGAGAGAGATAATTCCTGAAAAAACAGGACTTGAGTTCAAGTATGACCTTCTCACATTTACACACACACACACACACACACACACACACACACACACACACACACA
>JANHMN010000009.1:12845627-12896555 GCA_030674055.1 Rhabdomys pumilio | reverse complement strand
ACACACACACACACACACACACACACACACACACACACACACACACATTACATGCATTCACAAAGAGATCCATGTGCTTTATATACACCATTCATGTCTCTTTTTTACCTATTATGAATACACAGCTAACAAAACTAATACTGTATTTCTAGCTTCTTTCTGAGTAGAGTAAGAAAAATGACCTTCTATGGCCTGCTATTTATTTGCTGTGTTAATATATGTTAAGGTAAGAATGGCAGAAGAATCTAACAAGTCAAGACACTACACATTGTCTAAGTTTCTGGCTTTCTAGAAAATTCTTACAAGTTTGATTTCTGTCTCTGAGTTTTCTAGTGAGTATCTCCACAGGTGATCTGGCAATTTTGGTATTGATGCCTTTCTGTAAGTTAACCTTGAGGGGTCAATTGCAGTCTAACCCTAGAATGCATGGAGTCACTGAAGAGAATCTATACTCTAGCACATTTGGTAACACAAAGACTTGAAAAAGATTCTAAGATGAGAGTATGTCCCTAAATTACATGCTTTTATGTGACAGCCTTTCACATTTTATCTGTGGCTCCTTCTTCCTACTGTGATTTTAGAAAGCAAGATCCTGGCTCTAGGAATTAGGCAGTTATCTATATGACCTGTATCAAGTCCCTTGAGCTCTCTGGCACTTAGCCAATGATCTCTAAAAGAACAATACCCACCTAGATCTGAGAACCTGACTATGAAATTATATGAAGATCTAAAGGAGACTCTTGATATCTTCATATTCTGAGTTTGCAGCACATCTCTCCAATTTAGGAGGGAGTTGTGTCAGAAATTACAGGGTGAACAATATCACTGAATTCTCCAAGGCTCTTTTAAATCTCATTTCCTTTAGAAACCCACAGGGATTTTCCATGTCTGATATAACTTTTGTTTTGGTGTCACGTCAATGTCTTTGTAGAGCTGACGTAGTATTGAGATCCTCCATCTCTTTTTCTCTACTCCAATTTACAACAATTGCGTTGCCATAGTAAATATGTCTTTTTTTAGTCCTGTAGAGGAACACAATAAATGATAATAGATAGACAAATAGACTAACAGCCATGGTTGCTTTCTGAACAACTGCTATATGCAAGATAACTTTC
The DNA here is from genome assembly GCA_030674055.1 of Rhabdomys pumilio. Taxonomy (NCBI): domain Eukaryota; kingdom Metazoa; phylum Chordata; class Mammalia; order Rodentia; family Muridae; genus Rhabdomys; species Rhabdomys pumilio. The sequence goes on along the minus strand of JANHMN010000009.1, from coordinate 12,895,440 downwards.
CTAGTACAAGAAGAAACATTTTTCTTTCTGTCAGTTCTATTTTCAAAGTTTTGTTGTATTTTATTAGTTCATTTAAATGTACTTTTAGCTATTCTAAATTTTGTTTTACTTTTTAAAATGTATGTGTTTATGTGTATTTGTGTGTGAGTGTGTGTATGCGTGAGTGTGTGTGTGTGTGTGTGTGTGTGTGTGTGTGTGTGTGCCTGTGTATATATATACACATATGTGTGAGTATCCATAGACAAGAAAAGTGATTTCTAAATCCTCTGGATCTGGAATTTTAGCCTTTTAATGAGCTACCCACCATGAGTGCTATGAACAAAATTTTCAACAACAGCATGTACTCTTAACCACTGAATCATCTCTGCTTTCACTTCTTCTATAACCATCCTTACCCCTTCTTTGTTAACCCAACTGTATCTTCATTTTTGACTTATTCAGTCATTATGTCTATCTTATGCTACCCATATACTCTTGAATGTGTGGACTTCACCAGCTAAGTTAAAACCAACAATTGGTCACACCATTAAAGTAAACTGATGGAACCTTTCCCAGCAGCTATTTGTTAATAACTCTTCAACTAGATGTGAGACATTATGTCTGTCTCCCCTCTGCATGCTAGGATTTTGTTCAGTTTGAGTTGGACAGGTCATTTGCAACTGTCTCAACTGCTGTGAAAATATGTATGCAGCTTCCCTGCTTTTGTACTGCTAACAAATATGTAATTCTCTGCCTCCAGCTCATCAAATCTTGTACCTACCCTCATTTATACATGTCTCTGAGTCTTGGGAGAAAAGGCTGTAAAGTAAAAATATTATTTAGAGATGTACATTTTCTTTTCTATGTTTATACATATACAAAAATTACTGTCTTTTGTGTTAGAAATTTTATGCAAATGACTGGATGATAAAGAATAAAAAAAACCAAATCTTTTCTGTACTTCAGTCTTTCATGTACCCAGGAAAGTGGGGCATCCTTCTTCATGTCATTGGACCTTCTTCTCATCATTCAGTAGTCAGGTGTCACTAATTTGTGACGATTCTTTCCATCACTGAATCTATGTCACAAGCCCTCAGGTTGCACATAAAAATGTAAGGGTCCACATCTGTAATCTTAGCACTCAAGAGGTTGATACAAAGGATACTATATTTAAGAGTAGCCCGGCTGCATATAGCAAGTCACCTTCCCAATAAGAAAAACAGGATTTTAAGAGAATTAACTTCAAAAACAAAGTGCAAATGTTAAGTACTTATATAATGAACATACAGATACGAGTGTTTACCTATTTGTCTTATAAGCAAGAAGAGTTGTTTGTGAACAGATTTAATGACAGGTCAATAATTTCCTATACTTTTTGACAACAGAAAACAAGTGAAATAATTTTTACAGATGTTTTGTGGAATGTTATAAACAAAATAATAAAACCCACAAGCAGCAAAAACATCTTTCATGACTCTTGTATTAGCATATATTTGTGAATATATCACTTTGCTTCAATTTGTCTGATCATTAAATAATTTTCTTGCTTTTGAACTGATTTTCATTTCCATGAAAATTCATGTGTTCATTATATTTTCAAAAAACAAATTTAATAATATTGTAGATCTATAGGAAACTAAATATTGACCATTTATTTTTCATTTTCATTATAAACCCATAATGCTTAGAATTGCTGTATTCCTTTTTCATGAATGTAGTTAAGAGAAACCACCAGAGTATACCAGTTGGCTTAATGGTACAATAAAAACCAGATACACCAATTGACAGGTCACTGAATTATGCTACTGGTTTTAAGAACTATGTTAATATAAAATATGAAGGACAAAGCATGTGAACAGATGTCACTGAAGTGACAGATTCCTGAAGGGGCAAGAAGAACATGCATATCACACATTGTGGGGCCACTAACAGAGCTACTTTTATTAGTCAGAGGGAGAAGAAGCAGAGGGAAAGCATAGAGGCAAGGCACTGCATGTGTGCTTTTGTTTGTGTGTATGTATACCAATATGCATATGTATATGTATCCTTATGCATGTATGAGTGTGTGTGTGTGTGTGTGTGTGTGTGTGTGTGTGTGTGTGTGCATGAATGTAGAAGTGCATATGTGTGGAATCCTTGTTTCAGAGGACTTCCCAGGATGATCTCCTGGCTGGGGAAAGGGTGAGAGCAGGGCATGTTTGCTACTGTCTATCTTGCTTCCTCTGCCCACGTCTCCACTCTCTGTAGGTCTCCAACCTGGCCTGGTGCTGGAAGTCCGGGCCAAAGGGCGCAGAGTGTGAGCAGGGAGGAGAGATTGCCTGTCCCTGCTGCTGTCACTGCCCGGTCGGTCACTCCCAGGTGCAGCACCTCTCTCTCCATGCTGAGCCAGCACTGACTGGGCCAATTAGAAGCTGGCTAGCTGGCAAGGAGGCAGCTTGGCGTCCCAGGCAGGTTCTGGGAGTGCAGATCTCTCCCCAAGTGTTATAGCTCTTTTGACAGAAACTCTCGGACACCAGGATAATTCTTGTACACTTTAGTACCCATGAATAGAACACTTATATACAGTTTCAGGGTGAGGTCTGGCAGCAGATAATGTCTACTGACTTGGTCTGAGAGCTTGGAGATACCTCATCTGCATGTGGGAGAGCCTGAGCTTCTCATGACTGATGGCCATAGACCTCTCTGTGGGAGTGTTTGTGGAGGGCTGAGGAAAAATGAAAAGAAGCAGGGCCCCGGGAGCAGAGCTGAACGCCTACCGTCCAAGAAGGGTCCAAGGTTTCAGACCTATGCTCGACCAAGCAACCAGCTGCTTCTCACAGCCCACCGCCCCACACATATGTGCATGAGTGCTTTGTGTTCATGTGTGTGTGTGGTGTGTGTGCATTTGTGACTGCATGTGCCAATGTGACTGCATGTGCAAATGTGACTTCATATGCACGTGCCTGCATGTGCGTGTGCATGTGAGTGTGCGTATGTGCGTGTGTGTGTGTGTGTGTGTGTGTGTGTGTGTGTGTGTGTGAATGTGAGTGTGTGTGTGTATTTGATAGTTGTGGCTTAAATAAGAAATGTCTCCCATAACATCTTGTATTGGAATATTGGTCCCCTATTTATTGCTCACTTTGGGAAGGTTATGAAATGTGAAAAGTTGGTGACTACTGTCTTGTTGGAAGAAGTATATCATCACAGTGATAGACTTTGAAGGATTATAGTTGCTTTGAAACTCTGTTTCCTGTGTATAGATAAAAGTGCTGGAAGCACACTGCTTCAGCCACTTATTACCATGCTCATTATGAACTCTCCATCCTGAACCATGAGCCAAAACAATATCTTTCTTCTGTAAGTTGCTTTTGGTCATAATAATTTATCATAGCAAGAGGGAGACACATATACCATTTATGAATATGGGGCCAGCAGACAACTTTGGCTGTTGGTCCTCAATTTTTTTTTTTTGGTTTAGACAGTGACCCTTGTTGTTTACTACTGAATTCCACATGCTAGCCAGTCCATGAACTTCCAGTAAATTTCACTTTTTTGTCTCTCATGTTAACACAGGAGTACTTGATTGTAAATGAATATTACTCTATCTGACTTTATGTGGGTTCTAGGATAGTAATCAATAAACATGTTTATTTTTTAACATGATATTTTTATAGATACTTTGAGAAATTCATATCATGCACACCAAACATTCATTTCCCAATCCATCCATGCTCTCATGCACACCCAAAGATTGTTCTTAAGTCATTTCTCTTATGCCATGATTTGTTATGTTTTCTCATGTATGCTTTTGCCAGAAGAAAAAAGTGAGGCAGTGCCAACAGACTTAGCATTACTATCTTGCAAATTATAATTGCTCTGCAATACAAAACATTCCTAAGTTTCCAGACACATCGCCATGTGGATGACAAGGCAAGGCATAGTGGGCTGAAGTGTAGGATCATGAGAAGAGAGGTTGGAGAGTGAATATTGTAGATAAGAGATTTCATTTAGAGAAGTGGGCCCTGGAAGGCTGTCTTCTTCAGAAGAAAGAAAACAGGAGTGAAGAAGGGTAGGGAATGAAGAAACAATGACCATATCCATTTACTGGGTTCTCTCCATCTCAGACTTATTATCCAGTTGCATTTGAGGTATTTTTGCTCACAGAGGTAAGAATCAAGAAAAGTAATGACTATTTCCTAGAAATACTCATTGCAGCTGGAGGAAGTATAAAAGCTAGATTCTAAGTCAACTAAAAATTTCCCTTCATGTATTTGAAAAATAGACAAAAGGGCACTACAATTTTTCCCATCGTGTATATTTTTCTCATATTTTATTCACAAAACTGAATATTGCAGAGAAGGGAAGCATCACATTGTATTTTTTTGTAACTTCTCTGATGTTCAAAGAATTCCTGAGACATATAAATCTTCACGGCACATGAAAGAAACTGATATTGCCTGATTTATTCACAATTTCTAAAGTAAGTGACTGACTTACAGATTCTCATGGTAAAGCATGGTTTTCTTTTCCATGGAGTCCCACCTCCTTATATCATTCTTCTTCAACAAAAGGTATGATATATGCTCCGTTAGAAATCATCACCTTCTCTGTCTTCCAAGATCTGTGGGTTTAGTGTACAATGTTAAACAAAACCATAGATTTAAAAGTTTTGAAGATAGAGATCTCAGTCACTAATGTGTGGCTTCTACTGTTAAATCTTGTTTTACCTCATATTGAAAAAATGTAGAACAAAAGATTCCTGTGAATTAATGGACTAAATTTTATCTTTCTTCTAGAAATAATAAAGGAGTTGTGGGCAAAAGAGTACAGTTATAAATTACCTTTTGATAATACTGGAAAATAAGGATTAATATGAAAATAAATACTATGCAGTTGAGATTAACACACACTGGAGAGAAGTTAGATATGTTAAGCTGTAGAAGGAAAAAGGACATTAAAGAGTCTGAATCTGAACTGTACCTCAATGAGTCTGTAACCATGGAAATGTCTGGTGTTGAGCTGGAAGTTGTTTGTTTTACTATAGTTTGATGTTTTCACATCTAATGAGTGGAATTTTGTATCAGTTAAGAGATAAAGTGCTTAAGAATGTAACTTGTTTTTACAGGCCATGGTGATCAAACATTGAGTAGACATAGAAGTCTTAGAATCTAAAGAATCTTAAGTTCTGGGAGCTGTAGAGATGCTTAGTGGTTAACTGCTTGCTAGACTACTCTAAGAACCAGAGATTTGTTCCCACCACCATTTCAAGCTTCTCTCTCTCTCTCTCTCTCTCTCTCTCTCTCTCTCTCTCTCTCTCTTGTACACACACACACATAAACACAGAAAAATGAGGAAAAAAGTAATGTGAATCCTTTTTTAAATGAATTAGTATTAAGTGTTAAGGAGAGAGTTCAGTCAATTATAAGCATGTAGACTTTAGTCACTCACTTCTGTGAAAAACAAAACCTGTGTTAGAACATAACTGAAGTCTCAGTGTGGGGAAGATAGAAACAGACATATTTCTTAGTTTCACTAAACATCCAGGTTAGCTGAGTGGCCACTAAAATACTCTGACTCAAAAATAAAGATGGAAGGCATTTGAGAAGAAACAGCACTTGTTTTTGTTCTCTGTTCTCCATATGCACTTACACACATGTATACAACCACAGCTATACACATACACACAAACATACACACACACACACATTTACTAATATAACCTCTATCATTACACAAAGATATTTGGTTAAATGATGACCTGAATACATGATATCAATTTGAAAAATAAACAATTAGAAACAGGATTTAATAGTGGTCTCTTGACTGCAATGTTTGTGATGCTCATATTATAGTTGTCATACATGATTGGAGATTGGAAAAATATGTTGAATACATTCTATGATAGACTTCAAATGTTTATGAATAAGTTAAGTACTCCACTGTCTTCAATGTCAACTTATTCTAAAACAAAAAGTAAGAAGGAAATAAACTTGTATAGTAAATTACAGAATGTCACAGAATCCTCACAACAAATTTTTACTGAAAAATATAAAATTGTATCTCCATGTATCAGATAGAAGGTTAATCTTCACATTTATTTTCCCTTGGTGAGATGTTCCCATAGACTTGGCTATATGTATCTAGAGGTCAGGAATAATCTTGCTACATTTTGGAAATGGAATTTTCCTTATTTATGCAATCTATGTGTTTGACAGCATTTTAGAAAAAGAAGTAGTGACATATTAAACTGAATACAAAATTAATAGGATGCCCATATTTATCACCTATATAGAGCCACATCATTTTAGGGAACACATGTCACAACCAAAAAATATTTTTACATTTGGGGTGTGCTGTGCCATACAACACTGCTTCAGCCACTGTTTTTTGTCAGCAAAAAGAATAATGGTTGCTATAGAATAATGTTTCCTCTAGGATTCTGATGAACATCACGGTAGAGCTTGATGCAGGAAGACATCCAGAGAAAAGTGAAATACAATAGTTGTAATTTTCAATCATACATTGATCTAGAAGGTTTTAATTTTTATTATTATTTATGTTCATTTTGTTTATGTGAGTGTTGGTGATTGTGCAGGAATCATTTACCATGGTGGCTAGAATAGGACACCATATCCCTTGCTGGAGTTACAGAGAGTTGTGCATGTTGGGATCTGTACTATGGTCGGCAGGAGAGAGGAGTAGGCACTTTTAAACTCCAAAAAAAAAAAAAAAAAAAAAAAAAAAAAAAAAAAAAAAAAAAAAAAATCTTTGCTTCCCATTTGAAGACACAAAGCCATGAAGACTCCCTTCTTTTACTTCAAGAGTCACAGCTCACATCCATGGAATGTGTTGGGAGAATGAGAAGTCACTGATTGACAGAACAAACTATTAGTTGCTCATCCCTGACAATCTTTTAAAATACTACTATCATGTTTATCTGAAGCAATTTTTAGAGCTGGGGAGATTTCTCAATGTATAAAAGTTCTTACTGACCAAGCATGAGAACCAGAGTTCCAGTTTACAGAACTGCGTGTGTTCATGTGCATATCTATAACTCTGACACTGGGAGCCAGTTGTAGAAAGTTCTGCTGTGTTTGCTGAATAGAATACTTTAGATAAAGTGAGTGATATTATCTTAAGGGACTAACGCAGACTATTGAAATACATAATTTTTTTCTGATTTCTGTGTGCATATCCATGCACACCACAGATACTGCAAACACATAAGCACACACATATGCATCACCAGAACAAATATTTTATATTCTTCTTATGTGTTTTTTCTGCTTCCTGTTTCTGGCTTGGGGACGTTTGGGTTCTTTGTAGTTAAATAAATGGTAGGTTTTGGATTTAACACCAAACCATATTTAATTGCTGTTCTAATCAGTTATTCAGAGATGCTGACCTAATAAAATAAATACTTTTTAAACAGGAACATTTTACATAGTCTTTTATGATAGAGTATGTCTGGCTTCTATCTCACTTCAGGGTCTGAGAACTGGATAGCTGATCACTCTATGACAGAGAATTCTGAAACTTTTCCAAATTAGTGCTGAGTTTATACAGGATCCTAAAAGAACCATTTGCACACACACACACACACACACACACACACACACACACACACACACAAACACTTAAACATGTTCACACACAGGTTTATACACATTTATACACCTGTACACAAATATAATGGACTGGATTCTATACTTATTCTGTTGGCAAAATGGTAGGTAGTGAGAGTTTCTCTAAACTGAATGTGAATAGAAGCAAGTTTCAAATCTCTTGTTTGCATCTCCTGAGAGCCACTTCCCACAGCAAATGAGCAGCATTAACAGATTTCTGTGATGCAGATGGGAAGTAGGGTGACAATGAAACTTTTAACAATGGCTCAGTCAGCTCATTCTGAGTGGCTTTGTAGTTAAGCATCAAATATATATGAAGCTCAGTAATTTCCTTTATTAGAAGACAAAAGACTGTAAGCTGAAAGTCTCTACTTAACAGATGAGAGATCAGAATGAATAATAGACTTCATGGCTGACTTTTTGCCCCTTTGAGTTTAATTCAACTGGTATACAATGCCCATTTTAAAACCATGAACCGTGGTAAAAATCTTTCTTTATGTTACCTGTGATTAACCCCTCAGATATGCCCTTGCGAGGATGGAAAAGTATACAATAAAACTAGAATGTGCTGGATCTTTTTCATTTTAAAGGATTTCAGAACAAGATTTCAAACACCAATTTAGAGTGGAGGTGGAGATAGCAGGTGTGATCATACAGAAGGACCTGCATAGGCAGGCTGATTAATCTCATGGCAAAAGACAGTTATGCACTATGGCAGGTGCAATGACATAGTCCTCTGACAGGAGCAGAACTCACACTGTATGAAACTCTGGACGCATACTTCATGGCCATGCATAGAAAAGGTATCTTTTCTTTCTTAGATGTTCGACATAATAATCATTACCTGTTCTTTCTCCTTTAAAATGATAACTTCTCTCTCTGTTTCTCTCTCTTGCGTTTCCTCTCTATCCTCAATCTAAAATTATAAAATTTAATCTATACTATGCATCACAAATTTAATGATTGTGATTTCAAAATACATAATCATTTAATTTAAAAATAAATTATTTATTTTTTCAATTTTAAGAATTTTTGACTGATATATCTACCCTTATTTCTAATATCTTTGTTGTCTACCATCATAGACCATAAATTCCATGATGGTCTTATTTTATGGAAAATATATTATAAATATTCTGATATCACTATTTGTAAGTTTGAGGCACAAAGTACCCACACTGCTGTGTAACCTTCATCACCAGCTCTCTCTAGATATTCCCATCCTAGCAACCTGAAACCCATCAAACACCAAAGCCTCATTCTTCTCTTTGAACCTACTCATGTTCTATATTCTGCTTATATTATCATCACTATCTCATTCTCTTCTTTTATCATGTGGCACCAAGTTCAAACTCAAGTGTTCTGGCTTGGCAGTGAACACTCAGAGAACTGCATTGCTAGTTCCAAGTCTATTCTAAATTGTGTCATATAAAGGAAATCCTTCTATGTTAGTATACCTAGTTTCAACACTTTCCTTTACATTCTTCCATACTTAATTATATAGCACAATGCAGAACATGCCCATATTCCCTATGTTTTGGATGGAGAAAGGGCAATTAGCAAATATAATCTGGTGTGTTCAGGTAAATCCATTGTCTGCATATTGTTTCCATTTATTTCTATGTAAATAATAAACTTCTTTCCATGATTTTGTTCTTAAAAAATATAGCAATATAAAAAATGGATAAATAAACTGTGGCATATACACCAATAGAAATTACTATACTGTATGTAGTTTTATGAGTGATTTCATAAAGGTTGACAATGTATTCAACTCACCAAATGCAAGTATACTGTTTTACTTTATTACCAAGGCTCAAAGACTTCTGGTATCTCCACATTTGTCAAAACTTGGTAATTTTCTTTTTTTTTATTTGTTTCTATGTTTTCTGTTTTATTGAAGAGATTTTGGTTAGGAGATAGTATTGAATTCTTTGTAATGCTACTAGATTCAATTATTTCCAGTGCTGTTTATGTCTTATGTTTCTTTATTGGTAATCTGTCTGGACATTAGTGGAAGTAGTGCATTGATGTCCATTCTTTCATTGTAGAACAATTTTTCCTTTCAATGCTGCCAATATTTTCACCTATATTTTGTAGCTGATATAGTTGGGAGAAGCCCAACAAAGGCAATTTCAAAGGGTCACAATGGAAACAAAGCTACTTAGAAAACAATTACTCTCCTATCATATAGGGAACAAAAAATAATTATATATAGTATCTTGGTTTATTTGCATTCAAACTTGAAAATATGAGAGTTACCCAGATATTCCATACTCAGATATGAAGAAGTTTCAGGAGTCATGTAGAACAACTGAGGATTAGCACCATATGACATGAGTAGAGTCCCTGACCAAAAAAAAAAAAAAAAAAAAAAAAACAGAATATGTCATTGTTGATAGTACAGAATCAGTTGCAGTAGATACCCCAACATATTGAAGACTAGTACATGTGATGACAATTATAGTGGCAATTGTGGCATGAGTTGGCCTGAACTTATGAGATGAGATATGAGTACTACAAAGGGTAGAGACAAGGAGGTGGATTTGTCTAGGTCCTTTCACTCTCCGAAGTTAATAAGTAGATCCTAGATGTCAAGCAGTAAATATTTTACACTATTGAACTTCATTTTTTGCTTTGATAAGATCATGATTTGCCTGGGTTCTTCCCTTTTGAAGTAAGACTGTATTAAACTTGTGTTAGTTTTTATAAGAAACTACAGTTGAGAAATATTAGACCTCTAAAGAGACTGCATATTTTAAAGAGACAACTATTTTAGTATTTTTAATTATTTGAAGACTGTGGAACCTTTACTGTTATATGGTTTTTGTATTATGATAGTAATATCAACAAGATATCTTGGTGACAAACAGGAAAGTAAAGTTTATGGTTTAATAATGATATGTTTTTGTCAACTACATTCACATAAAGTTAATTGTATTGATTAGTATTTTTGTTTGTTTTTGTTTGTTACCATTTTACAAAATCTAGAGCCATCTCTGAAAAAGTTCTGAGAGTCACTTCACAAATCACACTGACAAGAATCTTCATCAGACAAAGATGTTTTATTAAACAAACATCCTAATATTGATCAGGTAAGGGTTGTAGCCATAAATTATCTAATCTTACAACAACAAACAATTCTTAGGGAAGGCTTGTAAAGGAGAACATGCACAAAACCCACAATGTGCTTGTAGACATGCTCAGGAAGACCTGTTTAATGGTGGTGGTCAGATTTGACACAAGCCTTTTTAGACATAACAGATTATATTGACTTTTAATTTGATGAGTCCTATGCAATTTCTTAAGATTAACAAACCTTATAAAATACATACCAGGGTATGTAGCCAATGTAACTTTGCTGAGTCAAGTTATTTTTCCATGCAATGACTGGCAGGCATTTTACAGCAACAATACAAAATAGCTGACAAGCAAGAGAACCAAGTGGCTACAGGTAGGCAGAGAGTGGGGGGTGGTGCGGACCACAGCACTGTAACTGAAAAAAATACCTCCCTCAAATTGGTTTGTAAGTCATCATAAGCAGGTCATGTTTTTAATTGAAGAACAATGTTTATGTGACACATACCCAGTGAGCTGTATCATCCCCTGGCAAGTGGTCCTGAGGTATATAAGAAAGCAAACAGGGCAAACCATGAGAAGAAAGCTAGTAAATAGCATTCCTCAATGTTGTCTGCATCAGTTACAGCCTCCAGTTTCCTGCTTTGAGTTTCTTCCATGGGTTCCCAAAGATGCCAAACAAACTATTTTTCTTCATATTTTCTTTAATCATAGTATTCCTCACAGCATAGAGAGCAAATCAATGAAAAGACCCATGGCTCCTGCCACATGTGTAACAGAAGGTGGTCTTATCTGCCATCATTAGGAGAAGAAGCCCTTGGTCCTTGTGATGGCTCAATGCCCCAGTGTAAGGGAGTGCCAGGGCAGGGAGGTGGGAGTGGGAAGATGGGTAGGAGAGCACCCTAGTAGAAGCAGGGGAAGGGAGAGTGGATAGAAAGTTTGCAGAGGAGGAATCTGGAAAGAGGACTACATTTGAATGTAAATAAATAAAATATCCAATTTAAAAAAAAACAGAAGAAAAGAAAACAAACTTATATGTATTATCTTGCCTTACCTTGTCTTTTATTTTGCTCTCCATTTCTGTGTATGTCAATTTGTATTAACTGTCCACATAGGGAAGCTTTGTGAATCAGTTTAAATGTGGGGATAAGAAGATTCTGATTTGTTTCTAATATATTGAGGACCTTTGTACATATTTTTTTTATTTATGCCTAAACTGTTCTATCTTGTGTAGAGTCTTTTAAGAGTATTATGGAAAAGAAGAAATACTCACTGAAAAGTTAATTTTTAATAGCTGGCACTGTGGGAAACACCAAGAGTACCCAATACTAAGAAGAATTACAATGGTTAAAATAGAGGATATTTTTTTCACATTTTTGGTAATAGGCTGTGACTCTGTAACTGCCATGCCTTTGTTTATGTTAACTCAGAGGCTGGTATTTAAAATACACCCTAATAATTACTGGCTGGGAAAGATTAGGTGGACAGAAAAAGAGAAAATTAAAATATTTACATTTTCTCTCATTTGATGCCCTTTTTTGTTCTTTTTTTATTGATTATTGTCACTACCCACATCCGACCCTCGGAATAAGGCAAGGGCAACTATGTTCTTCTTCAAATGGTTTATTCAGCTATCCGTGTACAGTAATCTTCTTCATCCTCTCCCTCTGCTCAAGAAGCCCCTTATAAGCATTGCCTTAAACCTATCAGCAGCTGCCACGATGTCACTACTAATTGGTCACACTCAATGATGCAAGGTAAGGTGATTGGTAACCACACCTCTCAGCATGGGCTTGCTCATGGTCTCAAGCAATGCCTATGTCAAGCGCCATCTTGTAATGGCGAGAGTGGAGCCGCTTCCCACAGCTCCCCCTTTTTTGTTTTGTGCAAGGAGAAGGACATAAGGTCTGACCCCCTGTATTTGATGGGAGATTGTCAACCCCATTTTCACCACCTGCCATCTCCAGTCTCCAGTATGGTTACCATGGGTGAACCAACCCAATGCCATTTTCCAGGGGACAGGAACTAGGGCAAAACCTATATGCAGTCAGACATATGTCTGAGGGATTACAGTGCCCTCTGCAGTGCTATGCCGTACATTTTGCTGCTTGTTACAACTTGGAGCTCTTCTTAGCCAGATTTGTGGGGACTGGCCTCCTTCAAGAACAGCAAATGCTTGAACAGTCATGGCATTAGCATTTCGCTGTTGCATACACATCTTCAGAATGGACCATAGTGCTAGGCAACTGACAAGAACAAGGCAAGTTGCTAAGGCCCCAATTCCTGCCCATTCTTTTAGGATCCAAGAGGCCAGGCACTCAGCAACAGACAGGTCAGCATGGGTGGAATTCACATGCACTATGGCTAGCCGAAGCTTCTACATGAAGCCATCTGTCCAATTTCCTGTAAAATACTGAGACAAATTTCTAGACAAATGAGTTGCTTAACTTGCATTTTCATATTTTACAGGTGTCACACAGAGACCTGTATTTTTTCACTGACAGCCCAACTGAGCTAATTCCATGAGCACTTCTACTTGCTCCTGGACTAGATCCACTCTTTGATTCACCAGCATAAGGCCGGCTGGCTCTCAATTGAGAATTAATCTGCCTCTGTTTATCCAGGGCTGTAGCCACATTGGCAGACAAGTTGTTCAAAGTATGAGTGGACTGTGTGGTAGAACTCAGAGAAATGGCTGTTACAGTAGCAGCAGTAGCTGATACTGCAATAGCTGTCATGATGGTGGCAGTGATACCAAAATCCCTGTGTGTCCTAAACAGGGTCATAGGTGATGGGGCCTCCACCAGCCAAGGGACAAATCTTGGCATTCCCATCTGAACTCTTTAGTTTCTCCCTGCAGGGTCAGGATCTTTTTCCCCTATCACCATCAGCACGGGCATCATCTTCACTAGCAACATCATGATTTGATAGGAGCTTCTGTTGTTGGCTTTGCGCTGGATGAGTAAGTCTCTCTGGAACCCACAATGGCTGTTGCCAATCCTGTGGCAAAACACAAACAGACCCTCTCGCCCATACCAACACTGGGTCCGGGCCATTCCATTTTCTTTTTAGAATATCCTTCCAAAGCACTTGGCCTTTAAAGTCTGGTGTCTGTTGAACATGGCAATCTACTGCAGATTTGCCATCTTTATCCAAATTGAAATAATTGAGGGTAAAAAGAGCAATAGCAAGATGCTCTCTTGAGGTCTTATTCATGCCCTCTTCCCTTTTTGTTTTAATAAACACTCTTTTAAGGTTCTATGTGCACATTCAATGATGCCTTGTCCTTGTCCTTGTGGGTTATAAGGAAGTCCAGTAGTAAGCTGTATTCCCATAACTTTACAAAAGTTTACAAATTTTACAAATTGAGAAGAGGTATAAGCAGGTCCATTATCTGTTTTCATAGATTTTGGCTTTCTCCAGGCATTCCATGCTTCAAAACAATGGGCAATGGCATCCCTCGCCTTTTCTCCTGTCATTAGGAAGGCGGCAATAACCCCAGAGGCAATGTCAACAGACACATGGACATATTTTGAATTACCAAATTCAGAAAAATGTGGAACATCCATTTGCAAAATACGCAAAGGGCATAAACCAAGGGGATTAACACCCACAGTTGGGACAGCAATGTATGAGACAGGAATTGCAGCTTTTCACAATGCTACGAGCTTCCTCACGAGAGATCTTAAAGTGAGTAGCCAATACACGTGCATTGACATGAAATTGTTCGTGGAATGTCTTAGCGTTTTGAACAGGAGTATGAGCAGAGAATATAAAAATGGCTCTGGTAGCCTTATCTGCCAAATCATTTCCATCTGCCAATGGACCAGGAAGTCCAGTATGAGCTCGAATATGTTGTACATAAAATCGATTTTTTCTATTTAGAATTTCTTGTAATTGAATTAAAATTTCTCTAATTGTACTTTTAACATTTATTTTTCGTACTGCTTCCAATATCTTAAGAATATTTACCACATACTGGAAATCAGAAATCAAATTAAAAGAGTCTTTAAATTTTTTAAATACTATTAATACAATTCGTAATTCTATTACCTGAGGAGATTCTATGGCAAACTGGACAATTTTTGGGCTATCACTAGAAACCACATATGAGCCACAGCCAGTTTTAGATCCATCAGTAAATATTATTTTTACATCTTTTAATGGAACAGTGCTAGTCATCTTTGGAAAAATCACTGGATGTTCTTTTATAAGTTATAATAAGAGATTCTTAGGTAAATGATTATCAATAATACCCAAAAAAGAACATCTCAAGATAGCCCAATCATCCATGGTGGTACATAATACCTCTTGTTGCTTGGCTGTATAGGGCACCACAACTTTTTGTGGCTAACCTCCAAAATATTGTATGCTTTGTTGTAATCCTTGTAAGGCCAAAGCAGCCACAGCACTTGGATAATACTCCAAGATCTTTCCAGGTGATATTTTTGGATGCATCCAAAGCAAAGGTCCTCCCTGCCAAAGAACTCCAGTGGACTGCTTTGGGGTAGATAATATACACAATTCTAAAGAGGCTGTTAAAACCCTCCTTTGCATGTAAGAGGTGGACAGGGCCTTTTCTACCTCATCCAGGGCTACTCAAGCCTCAGGTGTCAAACTTCTAGGAGACATCAAATCAACATTTCCTGGAAATATATCATATAGTGGTTGTAATTGGCTATTAGACAATCCTAAACAAGGCTGAATTCATTGAATATCCCCTAGCAATTTCTGAAAATCATTTAAGATACACAATCTATCCTTACATACTAGAATTTTGTATAGCCTTATTTCTTTTGCAGTAATGGCAGATCCCAAATAATTAATTACTTTGTCTTGTTGAACCTTCTCGGGGGTTATAACTAGGCCAAAATGTCTCAATTCCTCAACCATAAATGTATATGCTTCTTCTAAAATTTGTATACTCATTATAGCCAATAAAATATCATCCATATAATGATAACAATAAAGCTTTGGGAATTTTTGTCTAAAGTTAACTAATTAATGCCTTATCCACATAGAGTTGACACATGGTAGGACTGTTGGCATACCTTGATGCAAAACAACCCACTCATATCTACTTGGGCATGACTAATGGAGGGAAGAGTAAAGGCAAAATGCTTGGCGTCTTGTTTGCACAAGGGTATGGAAAAGAAGCAATCTTTTATATCTATTACTATAAGTGGCCATTCCTCTGGTAAGGTAGAGGGCAATGGTGGAACCTCTGAACAGACCTCTGAACAGGTTCCATAATTTCCATCTGGGCATTAAAGGCTCTAAGATCATGTAATAATCTCCATTTTCCAGATTTTGTTTTGATAACAAAAATTGGCGTATTCCAAGGGGATGTGGATGATTGAATATGTCCTAGAGCCAATTGCTCATTTACTAATTCTGTGCCTGCCTGTAGCTTTTCAGAGGAGAAAACCACCAAGGAACCAAAACTGGGTCCTCAACTTTCCATGTTATGGGTAACGCTTCCTCAGCTGCCCCTAGGAAAAACCCAGCCCTATTCTTCCCTTTTTCGGGTTGGGTAAGATAGGGGATTTCCTGCCCTGTAGGTACTTTCCCAACCCATGTTCAGGGTGGTGCCCCATGCGTTTCATAAGCTTTGGGGCAGCTGTTCCATAATCTGCTTCATTGGTCAATATAAAACCCATGTCTTTCAGCAGATCTCTTCCCCACAATGACACAAGAATTTCTAAAACATAAGGTTGCATAGTGCCAGAATGACCTTCTCGATCCTTCCATGTTAAAGATCGGGCAGTTATATCAGGGGATTTGCTATATCCTAGACCTTGTAATAATTATTCTGACTTTTGAATAGGCCAACCTTTAGGCCAATCATTTATGGCTATAATACTTTTATCTGATCCTGTATCTAAGAGGCCGAGAATACTTTTTCCTTCTATTTGTAACTCAATAAGGTGTCTCTGTTCTAAATCTATGACATAGCCTATATAAGGAGTGCCTGAGGATCCAAACCCTCCACATTGTCTCTCTTTATCAGCTGGGGGAAACAAAGAATGGCAGCTTGGTAGCACAAGTAATTGTGCAATTCTATTCCCTGGGGAGATTGCAGCTATTCCCCTGGGAGAAGATACCATGATTTTTACAATGCCAGTATACTTAGAATCAATTACTCCAGGGTGAACAATCACCCCCTGCATAGTGGTAGAGCTTCTACTAATCAAGAGTCCCACTGTTCCTTCAGGCAAGGGTCCTCTAAAATCTGAATCTACCAACTGAGGTCAAATTTGGGGTGTTAGTATGAGTCTGGTGGTGGCACAGAGGTCAAGCCCTGCACTTCCTCTTGTTGTCCTTCTTGCTGATCCCATGCCATCAGCCTTCTCAGGGATAGCCAGGATCTCTCCTCCTCCATTGCCCCATATATTTGAGGGCCCTGAGGATGGGAGCCCCGTGCCCCATTTTTTGGTTTAGTGCCATCAAACCCAGGAACAAGGAGTTGCCCATTTATGTCCTTGACTGATCTACATTCATTGACCCTATGGTTCCCCTTTTTCCAATGAGGGCAGAGCCCCAGGGAGGGTTTCAAAACTCTCCCACTCCCTCCTTTTTGGGGGCGATTCTTCTTTAGGTGACTGGGCTGACCACACCTAAAGCAATTCCCAGAATTGGTTCCTTTCTTCTGCGTAAGTTGCATGACTGCAGCTACTAAGCCAGCGTTAGATAGTGGTCCACCTTTCTCCCTGCATATCTTCATCCAGACCTTCAATTTCTTACTTTTATAGGGGTTGATAGCCTGTTGGCACTCCTTGGTGCACTTTTTTAAAAATTAGCTGTTTAATTAGTGGCATGGGTGCATCGGGATCCCCAAAAATTCTGCCAGCAGCCTCTACCATTCTGGCCACAAAGTCAGCAAAAGGCTCAGCTGATCCCTGAGTTATCTTTGTTAGGTTCCCTAGTACTTCTCCCCTATTAGGAAGGGCCTTCCATGCCCTGGTGCCTAATTGATTGATCTGCTCGTATACCTGCATTGGATAATTAATCTGTTGGTTGGCAAACCCACCTGTCCTAGTAACATATCTTGATTCCAGGCCTCTTGGTCTGCAGCCATATTAGCAGTGGCCTGCTCTTCTGAGAACTCTATGGAAAATGCTTTCCAATCAAGATACTCACCAGGAGTTAAGCAGGCCTTGGCTAGGCTCATCCAATCACTTGGGGTCATGCAAAATCAATGAAGAGATTCTAATTGTGCTATGACAAAAGCTGCATTAGTGCCATAAGCATGGACACCCTCTGTGAACTACTGAATTATTTTAAATTCCAAGGGCTCATGTACTCTATTTCCCCCTACATCCTGAAATATGGGGAAGCACTGTTGCGCCCTAGCTTCTCTCCAGCCCTCCGGACAGAAAATCTGTCCACTAGGTGTAGCTATTTCTGGGACATAGGGTGGTGGCAGCGGCAAATTTGACAGCCCTGTGGCAGAAGGTTCCACATTAAGTTCCGCCTTCTCCAGCCTTCTTACTAATTTTTCTAGCTCTTCCTCAGTATCAGTATTCTCTCCCTCCTCATCTGTTTCTTCTGATTCGTCTGACTTTGCTGATCTCTCCTCTTTTAACTGCTCTAATGCCTCGGATCCTTTTTTAAGTTCCTTCTGACATCTTCCTTCTTTGTCCTGGATGCAGCTACACACCAACTTCCACAAAAGGCAGACACCACCTTTTAACTCTCCTTGCTCCCATACATGATCAAGATCTCTCCCAAGCTTATCCCAGCTTCTAAGTGTCAAGTGACCTGAAATAGTAAACCAAGGGGCCACTTTATCAATTTCTTGTAAAAAATCTTTCTAATGTACAGGACTTTTTACCCAGCCTTTTGGCTTTTAAAAGCTCTTTCAGGGCAAGAAAAATTGGGTGACTCTGTGAAGTTCCCATATCTAAACTGTGTTTGTCTGAAAAACCTGGAACTTTATTGGCTACTTTCACTTTTGCACTTTATTGTCTCCTCCGAGAGCCTAACTTGTTCCACTAACCATGAACTTACTTTCATTTTCAGCTTTCTCTTTCATCTTTCACTTTCAACTTGTCCCTATACCAGGAACTTATCTTGTCTCCTATCCGAGAACTTAACTTGTCCCACTTAACTGGGAACTTACCCAGTCGACTGTCCAGAAACTGCAAGAAGTTCTGAACATGTCCTGAGAGGTTTCGGTGTTCCTGAGTTTCAGCACCACTGATCGCTACCCACGTCTGACCCTCGGAATTAGGCAACGGCAACCATGTTCTTCTTCAAACGGTTTATTCAGCTATCTCTGTACAGTAATCTTCTTCCTCCTCTCCCTCCGCTCCCGCAGTCCCTTATAAGCATTGCTTTAAACCTATCAGCAGCTGCCATGATGTCACTACTAATTGGTCACACTCAATGATGCGAGGTAAGGCAATCGGGTAACCACACCTCTCAGCGAGGGCTTGCCATATATGGTCTCAAGCAATGCCTATGTAAAGCTCCATCTTCTAACGGCGAGAGCAGAGCCACTTCCCACAGATTATTTGATTTGTTTACATTAGAAATGGTATCCACTTTCCCTGTTTTTCCTCAGCAAGCACACTATTCCATCGCCCTAACCCTGCTTCTATGAGGGTATTCCCCCACCTACCCACCAACTCCTACATCACCACCCTAGCATTACTCTACACTGGGATATTGAGCCTTCACAGGATCAAGATCATACCTTCTCACCAATGCCAGATAAGACTATCCTCTGCTTCATATGCAGCTGGAGCCTTGGGTTCCTCCATGTGTACTCTTTGGTCGATGGTTTATTCCCTGGAAACTCCAGAGTGTCTGGTTGGTTGATATTGTTGTTCTTCCTATAAGGTGGTAAACCCCTTCAGCTTCTTCAGTACTTCTCCTAACTTCTTCATTGGATGCCCTGTGCTCAGTCTGATGGTTGGCTTCAAGCATCTACATCTGTATTAATTAGGCTCTGCCAAGACAATAGTGTCTTGGTTTGATGTCTTCATATGGGATGGGGCTGTCTCTGGATGGCCTTTCCTTTCCTTCAGCCTCTGCTCCACTCATTGTCCCTGGATTTCCTTTAGACATGAGTAGTTCTGGGATAAAATTTTGGAGATGGATGTGTAGCCCCATCCCTCAATCAGAGAGCCATACCTAACTTTTGGATATGGTTTCTGCAGGTTCTCCCTTCCTTTTGTTGGGTATTTCAGCTAGTGTCATACCCTTTGGGTCCTGGAAGACTTTTGCTTTACCAATGTATTGGATTTTCTGGTGACTACCCTTAGTTCCCCATTCCCCATTGCTACACACCTTTGTTCAATTTCCTGACCCTCTGTGTATCACCCCTATCTCCTCAATACCTGATCCTTTGATCCTCTTCTGCCTGATAAATTATCTAAAATGTTTTCTTAGTGAACTATTTTTTTTGTTCAAGATATGTCAGATATAGCAGGCTAGCATTAGCTAGAGTTATTTCTTTGGATCTGAGACAACTTAGAACATCATTCTGGGGAGGATGTGAAAAAAAAGTCATTCACACACTGGTAACTTAAAAACAGAGAGAGATAGGGAAATTAAAAAAAAAAGATTCTAGGACAAACTATTTTAAGACTTGCACAATGATCTCCTCTCTCTTTCACAAAAGGAGCCAAACAGATTATGTTATACATGAGGTTAGTATTTTCATAATTGAATGATCTTCAATCCAATGCTCAACAGCTAAAAATAACAAAACATTAAAACATGCTTTCCTTTTTCTTCCTTTGATTCTCTTCTTTCTGTCTCCCTCCCTTTCTCTTTCTCACTCTTTTCTTTCCTCCAAATTCACTCATTTATGCTATTCTTTGTACATTTTTAAAAACTGTAATTAAAAACTCACTAATGCAAAAAACCGAGAATCAAAAGGAAACTGGGGCTGGAGAGATGGCTCAGTGGATAAGAGCACTGACTGCTCTTCCAGAGGTCCTGAGTTCAATTCCCAGTAATCACATGACAGACTAACAAGAAACTGAAATATTTATAGTGTAGACTAAAGGTACAAATCTACATCTGTAAACATATGCATAAATATATTTGCATATGTTCCTACAGTTGATAACTGTGAACCAATTAGTAATGAAACTGTGTACTTTTATAATCTCACCTTTCTATATTGTACATGAATAACACATTCTTAGTAAATCATATAATTTCAGCCTTATTAAATATTATAAATGCACAAATGTTATAATTAATAAATATTGGTTTTTAGAAGACCAAATTCAGAGGCTTTTGGTTAATATTTCTGAGCCAGGAGAAATTGTGCTTGAGGGAATCCTCAAGCTTTTAGGCATTTTGAGGGTTATTTCATCCTTCTAAACCAGAAAATCCCTAATACAGAGTGTGTCAATCTATCCATCAGATATCAACTTCTAGAGATGCTAATAAATATGGCAAAAACTGTTTTGGTAATTAGCATGGGATACTGTTCACTAGAGCCTTCTTGCATCATCTATTAGTATACCAAAATTCTGAGTCACACATTCAATAATAAACTATATAAGAAATCTAGTAGAAATCTAGTGTAAACACAATCAGACAAGAATGGCGTGCACTTTCCTTTCCAATCAGTCTTTAAAATATTTTTTAATATTTTATTTGCTGTGGTATATGCCAAGATACACATGTAGACATTAAAGAGAAACTTGATGAAGTAGGGTTTCTCCATTAACAGTGTCATTAACATAGTCAGGCTTGGTAGTAAGGGACTTTACCCACTGAACTATCATTTTGACCTCTTTATGTATAGATGTAATAGATGTTCATGGTGTGTGTGTGTGAGTGTGTGTGTGTGTGTGTGTGTGTGTGCCCATACAGGTGCCAATTTGTGCATATGTAAATGAGCCAGAGGTTGATGATCTCTGTCTTCCTTAGTTTCCTTAGTCACTTGTTACTTGGAGCTTTGAGGAGGCATCTTTGAGTTTCAAGCTTACAAATCTAATAGATCTTTCTGATCACAGAGCCTCAGGCACTCTCATTCCTCTGCCTTTCTAATACGGAGTTTGCAGATGTCTGTTATCCATCCATATTCAAAATGGATGATGGAGATCCAAACTGAGATTTTCAGGTTTACAAGACTAGCTCTTTGCTAACTGATACTTATTCCTATTCCTAAATGACAATATTGAATGGTATTATTGGGCTCATATCCTTGGCTTGGTCATTTTATGTAAAAGACTATTTACTTTGAACCACTTCCTTCTAACAGTCCAGGGAATGCCCCTTGTTCTTGTTATGTCACTGAAGAACATTTCATTTCACATACAGGTCTCACTAATTTTATATTCAATTCATCACTCAAATGTGTTGTTCACTGTATTATCATTATTTCTGTTGCCTCATGGAATAAGTGGAACTAGTGAGAATGCTGCACAACTAGAAAGGTAAGTATCTGTAATTACAGATACCTTATATAACATAGAAATAATACATTCAAATGGAGAAACACTCTTTGTAACAGAATTTTCTTCATTTTTCATACTCTTCTTTAACAGGTATCCTGGACATGTTGTTGGTTTGTCAATGTAAAACTTGGAGAAATTACTTTCTTAAGCCCTATGCATTTCACAACTGGGTCCAAAGTCAGGCCATCCCCAGCCAATAGACTTTCAGCTAAATAATAAGTGAGCTACAACCGAGAAAAATGCTGCAGTACAAGCCTTTCATTGTTACAAAGTGTGTGCAGTAAGTGCACAGGTTTTAGGTAAGATCCCACAGAATAAGGTTCTAGAGTGTACACAGAAATTTGAAGAAGCAAAAATTCTTTTCTCAAACCAATTTTTAGTGTGGCTACTTTCTGTAGAGGTAATGTACATATGTAAATATTTACACACAAACATTTTTATTATATGTGAATCCAAATGAGTGTCAAACAGACCTATGTATAAACATGTAAATAAATTATGTATGAGAGAAATTTTGCAATGTACACATATTCATATATGTATACATAGATCACATATACAAGTGTGAAGCTGATTGATACATGTGCTTTTAGATGTTTTGGTTGCACATAGTTCATTTTAAAATCTTGTTTTATAAAAGTTTGTGAAATGAGTGAATGTGATGGGTACACATTTACATGTGACTGCAGCATCTTATTTGTTTTGACATGTGTGGAGGTCAGAGGAGGTTGTCATGTGTAGGTCAAAACTTTCCACTTTGTTTGAAGCAGGTTATCTTGCAGTGATCACTGTGTAGTCCAGGATAGCTGGCCCACAATCCTCCTAGAATTCTCTTGTTTTTAATTTCCACTATAGGAGAGGTCCCTGAGACCACAGATCTACCAAAATTACACCCATTGTTTTATTGACATTGGTAATTTTTTTATATGATGACTGTTCAAACTGTTTGAATGAAGCTGAATATTTGTGTATTAATGTATAAGCTTTACACAATAAAGGAATTCCAGCACTGGCATAATATTTCTAAGCACAAAGCCTCCTATGGGGCTTGTATGCCTCAGAGTAATTTCTCTGTGTCTGATCTTTTCACAAGATTCAGCACAGCTTCCTGCTGTTTTGCAGGTCACCTACATTCTGCAGTACTATAGTATCAAACCTGGCCATATAGTGTACAATTTTTTCCTTGTGTTTGTACTCTCATGATTCCATTTCCTTTCATTTTACTCATTGCTCATCTATGAAAGCTGAGCTTTTGATTGTCTTTTAAGTACCCACTAATATAACTAACCCAGTCACTAAGACCTTACCCTTCATAGTTAAAAGTAGAAACATAATAGTTCTTTGGAAAGTCAGTTGTGTTGGATGGTGTTTTCTCAGGAAAACATGTGAAGGAGTGTTATCCTGAGTAAACATAAGTAAAATGCTAAGGCAGACTCAGGAAAAACATTTGGCTGAAGCAGACACAGGTGAAAGGATGTTCTGCTAAAGCAAGCCCCAAAAATGACATGTAATGAAGAATTCTTTGCTAATGACACACAGCTTTGTATCGTATAGTTGAGCTCCATTTGTGTAAACACCATATAGAGAAAAACAGCAAAAATATTCTGACATTGTGCTGGAGTTTCGTATCACTTCTGCAGACTCTGCTTGACTGGCAGAATGATGACAGCTGAGACAAATATACGCACATGCTGGGGCAATACACATGTTACTGAATGACCTGTGGACAACACTGTGGGGAGCGGCTCCACCATTACATTACGGTGTGTGTGTGCACATGCTCACGTCCTAGGTAGAGTAAACAAGAATGTGCGCATATGCCTACGTGTCACCCCTTCCTGGCGCGAGTGTGCTCAGGCCATACGTTAACTGGTCTGAGACGGCGGGAGCCTGTCAGGAGCTGCCACGTCCTAAGCGAGCGTTAGGCTCTATATAAGGGATGGGTTTTCTGTCCTTGGGGCTCTCCACTTCTCGTTGCTTGAAGACGCTTGTGATCTCGCTCTCAAGATGCACTAAAGCTTCATCTGCAGAAGGATCCTGTGTGTACCGCGTCTTTCCTGCTGGCGGGAGGTAGCGCGGTACATCTGGTGCCGAAACCCGGGAACGCCTTGACATCGCCAGCACCTTGGAGAGCCCCTCATTAGAGGAGGATTCAGAACTGCAGCAGTAAGTTCGGAGAGGTATGTCTGTCCTTGAGTGTTTTGGGCTCATTTTTGCTGTCATTTTTACAGTGCTCCTTTTGCTCCTTTTATTGCTTTGTTTCCGTGGTGCCTATTGTGTGAACACCACTGGCTAAGATTGTTAAAGCGTCCTATTAACAACACCCAGCCTTTACCCTCCAACAGTAAGACGGACGTAGATAAGCCGCTTTCGAGGGTCGCTTTCATTTTCAGTTCTGAGCCAGCTGTAAGGCGGACGTAGATAAGCCGCGGGCTGGATCTTACGGTTCTCTGAGTCGGTGTTCAGTCTCACTCTGTCCTCACCACCTTAGAGACGGTCTTGAAACAGAGTGACATAAAGGTTGATCAACGGACGCTGAGGAATTTCATGAAGGAGGTGGATCGCGTTGCTCCCTGGTTCGCAGTCTCAGGGTCGTTGGCCCTCCCCTGTTGGAACAAGCTGGGTAAAGACCTAGAAAGGCATCGTGATAGCAATGATTTGAGAATGGGCACGGTAGCAATTTGGAAACTGGTGAAAAAATGCTTGCAAGATGAGAATTGTAAAACAGTAGTGAGAAAGGGACAGCTTATGCTAGAAACCGTTCAGGACAGCATGTCAGAAACCGAACGTAGTGAGAGACTAGGTGCACGTAAAAAACAGAGTACTCAAACAAAAAAGGCTAGCAAGGATCCTCTCAATAAGAGAGGAAAAGAATCAACTAATAAACAAGAAACTAAAGATGGAGACTGCCTCTATCCATCCTTAGAGAGACTAGATCTGGACGAATCAGACAGCTCTGATGGTTTGTCTGACACTGATACTTTAGATCCTGCCGATGAGACGGATCTGGAGGAGGAGGCTGTCAGATATGAGGCAGAAAGATATCACCCAGATGATAACGGAGGTAAGAGGCCTCAGGCTCGACCCCCATTAAGAAAGACTGTCCCCTCCGCACCTCCGCCTCCACCATATGCCTCTTCCCATACCCCCTCGGTGGAGTATTCCCTGTTGCCAGAAAAGGTCAGAAGAAAGCTTAGGATGGCCTATCCAGTATTTGAAACAGAAAATGGGGGAAGAGTACATGCACCTGTGGATTTTGCACAATTAAAAGAACTGGCTGAGTCGGTCCGCAAATATGGCCCCAGCGCTAATTTTACTTTGGTGCAATTGGACAGGCTCGCCACCAATGCTCTTACCCCGGCCGACTGGCAAATGATTGCTCAGGCTGCTCTACCTAGCATGGGCCAATATATGGAGTGGAAAGCTTTATGGCAAGAAGCCGCTCAGGCCCAGGCTCGGACTAATGCCAACGCGTTGACCCCAGAGCAGAGAGAATGGACCACTGATTTATTGACAGGACAAGGAGCCTATGCTGTGGACCAAACACATTATCATTGGGGGGCATATGCCCAGGTCGCAGCTACAGCCATCAGAGCGTGGAAAACATTATCAAAAAAGGGGGAAGCTAATACTCAGCTTTCAAAGATTATTCAGGGACCACAGGAGTCTTTCTCTGATTTTGTGGCTAGAATGACAGAAGCTGCAGGCCGCATCTTCGGTGATATTGGCCCTGTAGAACCATTTATTCAACAACTAATTTTTGAACAAGCTACCCAAGAATGCCGTGCGGCTATTGCTCCAAGAAAAAACAAAGGGCTACAGGACTGGTTGAGGACCTGCCGAGAACTTGGAGGGCCTCTCACTAACGCAGGATTGGCAGCTGCCATTCTACAATCCCAAAAGAAAGTAATGAAGGGAGACAGAGTTTGTTTTGGGTGTGGTAAGCCCGGACATATAAAAAGAAATTGTCCCAACAGTACAACAGGTAGGGATGTCCCAACATTATGCAGTAGATGTGGCAAGGGCTATCATAGGGCTGCAGCCTGTAGGTCAGTCAGAGATCTTAAAGGACGGCTTCTTCCCCCTTTGGGAACTCAAAGTCAGTCAAAAAACGGGATAACGGGCCCTCAAGAAATTGTCATTTCTTGTCAAAACTGTTGTGAGTTCCTGCCCACACTACACGTGGGGATTAACCCCCGAGGCATATAGCCGTTACAGATTTGGCAGATGGATGTCACTCACATCCCAAATTTTGGAAAATTACAATATCTTCATGTTTCCATTGACACCTGTTCTGGGGTTATTTCGGCCACTCCTCTGGCAGGTGAAAAGGCCTCTCATGTTATTCAACACTGTCTTGAGGCTTGGAGTGCCTGGGGTCAGCCAAAGATCCTAAAGACAGATAATGGCCCTGCTTATACTTCTAAGAAATTTTCTCAGTTCTGTGCAAAGATGGGTGTCACCCACTTGACGGGTTTACCCTATAACCCGCAAGGCCAGGGCATTGTGGAGCGCGCCCACCGCACCATAAAAACTTATTTGACTAAACAAAGAGGGGTTCTGAAGGATTTTCCTCTCCCTGGCCCTAGGGTGGCCATTTCTATGGCCCTATTTACTCTCAATTATTTGAATTTAGACGAGCAAGGCCATTCTGCGGCCGATTGTCATTGCTCAGAGCCTGCTCGACCTAAGGAGTTGGCCAAATGGAAGGATGTGTTATCTAATGAGTGGAAAGGACCGGATCCTATTTTAATAAGATCCAGGGGAGCTGTTTGTGTTTTCCCTCAGGGCGAGGAAGTCCCGTTCTGGATTCCAGCAAGACTGACGAGAAGAGTGATCGAGCCTGACCAAGATGCAAAAAAGGGACCTGAATTGGACCAAGATGCTGAACTTCAGCCTGCTGATAACCTGCTTCCTCCTTCAAGTTCCTAGTGCTATGGGAGTTCAGAGATGGGCAATCATGAACACTTTCCCGCTACCCATGCCAGTTATGCATAATGCACAGGTGTTCCCGTGTTTTTTCACAACGAATAGGACTCTGGGCCTTGCATTTATCCCACTAGATGAGCAAAGCCATGCAGTTATTACCAACAATACCTATATGTTAAAAGGAAGTTTGTGCTTTACTATTATCCCTTCTCCCAATAGAACTAGTCAATGTATCCAACTTTATATTTGCCATTATTGAAGTGAATTCTATTGGACTTGACCCTAACAGAGGGATTATCTATCTGGATCTCCTCGATCTTTTCTTATTTTAAGGAATGGGTGTGGGTGGGACTTTTTGGAGCCGTGCTCTGCTGTGGTCTGGTGCTCACGCTCTGGCTCACTTGTAGACTTAAGGCACAGCGCCAACAGGATAGGGTGGTGATTGCGCAGGCACTTGTAGCACTGGAGCAGGGCAATTGTGCTGCTTTTTGGATAGCTATGATGAAGGATCGACCAAAAGACCTGTCTGAGCAAAGTCACTATCTTTTCTGAATCCCTTCGGGTGGCCCTTGCACCTCCGGGAGCTATAACTCCATTGCACGAGAGATGGGCGCTCGTCATTTCCTTGCTACCCTTGGGAGCCTAGTCCGGGCTTGAGAAGGGCTCGAGTTCCCATTGCACCTCGAGACCTGACACTAGGTTGCTCTCACCTTCTAATATCTGGGAGGGCTCGAGTTCCCATTGCACCTCAGATGAAGGATGAGACACAGGCCTGCCCCACTGGTTAAGGAAGGGTTTTTCAGTGACCCCTTCTTGGTGAACAGTGGGTGGCTGCCTGGCCCACAGCTTTTTCCTTCAGTGACTTTTCCCGTAATGGTCAATTAAAAGAGAAGGGGCACAACACATGATTTTTTTGGAGGGAGTATAAAAAGATTTGTTGGATAATGATGAAGGCTGAGCTTGAGTTTCTTATGGAGCTAGATGTGAAACACTCATTGGTCTCAAATCTTCCCTGATCTTCATTTTCCTAAGATAGACACAGCCAAGAACATTTCCTTCCATTCCTGTTGGCCCTGGTCTCTCCTACTGACTTATAGAGGGAGTATGACTTGGTTGTCTCTGCTACGTAGTTCCACTGCTGCTGATTCCTGTTTGCTATCCTGACTCTATCAAACTGTACTTCTGATACATCTGTGAAATATTTCCAAGTGAATGTTGCTGCTTCTGCTAACCTGTAAACTGAATTGCCAATTTTAGGACAGAGGAAGACAGGAGTTGCTCCAAAGAAGCTTTTCTAAACAAGTCTACTTCCCTCATATCTTTTCTTTTCTACTACATCTTGGGGTTTCTGGGCTAGAAGGGAGGTTAAAGCACTTACAAACTATCATTAAAGATAGGCTTAAAAAATAAAGTTATAATAGTCTCAACAATTACTTCCTCATTTTTCTCAAATGTTTTTCAAATATTACTTCTATTGCAAAGCATGTCTTGATTATAGGAGGGCAATCCTGAAGTTAGATTTATCCCATATTCACTTTTTATATTATGGAGATTTGTGTTACTGCCCCTGCTTCACTAAAACGTAGGGTGATGTCCAAATCATGGCAGCAAATCAGTGAACACATTGAAGGAATGAGAAAGGTCTTAAGATTTGACAAGGCTGTAATAAAATGCTGTTAATTAATTAATTAATTTATTTTGCCTTGAGACCACATGGTAAGTCTCAGTCTAAAAACTATAATTTATATTCTAAGTTCAGTTCTCCTATTTTCTCCCTCCAGAGAACGCTCAGACATTCAACATACAATGATAAATATACTCAGGGTATATAGATACCCCTCCTAACCCCTGCCATAACTTGTCCTTATTCTTCTTAAAACTTGTCATACTTTAGTAAATTGTGTTGACCTACTTGTGCCACCAATAGACTAGAAAAGGCTTCAGTGCTAATTTTATCTTCATTCTATACATCTAATCAGTGTTTAGCATGTTTTCTGCCTTCTTTACAGTTTTAAAATGATTTTTTATGTAAAACAATTTTCCTTTCAAACTTTTAGAAAAGAGAATTAGAAAAGGATCATTGTGTTTTAAATTCAAAGGCATAATTTATTCATGTTGAATCACCTTATTATCATGAATAGAGAAAGGTTTGGGAACAGAACTCTGTGGAATTAATTTTGATCTGCCATCACAAAATTCTTGAATTTATGCTAGCACTGAATAAAACAAAAAGAACAGACATACAAGTGAGTGAATGAACACACATGCATGCACACACACGTACAGATGCATAACTGTGCACACATACATATACATATATGCACACACATATATATACACATATATATGTGTATATATATGCATATATATGCATTCTCATATATGTACATGCATGCATATACATTGCCATATAAGCAAACACAAACAGTTACATGCCAGAAGCAACAACATCTTCTTTAGTTCTGACTATACCTTTGTGTCTTCATATGGAAGGTGAAGATGTACATACTTCATTGCTAGAAGCTACAAGTGTTTGTTTACTTTGTTTTGTTTTATAATGATAGTGAAGAGTCCTGTGGTAACCAGTCTTATAAAAGCTCTGGGACATAGGAAAATATGTACACATGATGACCTATGTTCTGATCCTCAGAATGCATGAAAAAGTTGATATGAGAGCAGGTGCCAGAATACCTCAGTGCTGAGATGAGACAGATACTGGCAAATCCCTAAAGCTCATTGGCTGGTCAGCCTACTCCAACCAATAATGTCCATGTTAAGCTGAGAGAAAAGTCTCTAAAACATATAAAAGATTGAGCAACTTATTTAGAGTTGTTCTCTGGTTGTCTCAGATACATACATGCCTATACACAAGTATCCACATGACATTCATGTGTACAATCCTCCCCCAACACACAGTTTCTGTCTCAAGTTGTTTTCTCTAGTTGTTTCTTATCTATTTATTCATTTTCAAATATTTCTTTTTTATTTTAAAATATGTGCACATGTGTGTCTATGTATGGGTAAGTACATGTGAGTAAAGTTGACTTTGGGGGCCCTAAAATTGACTGAAGCTGGATATATGGTGACTGTTAGCCTCCTTCAGTACAAGAAACTAAACACTGGTACTCTGAATGAGCAACAAGTACTCCTCAGGGCTGGACTATCTTTATAGCTCCATTATCTCTTTCTTTCTACCAATTGTCTTTTACAAGTCCTTTCTATTTTTCCTATCACCAGCCCCATTCTCCCAGGCTATATTTTTACTTATGTGGAACCATCATCACTGTTTTACAGTGGGTACTGCCCTTATGATTCTGTAGGATGCACCAAGCTACTCTATGCAAAGTCTGGACAGATGTTTTTAGGACAGTTGGACTTGATTTTGGACAAATGACTTAACACCTATATCCATGTAAGTGACTCAGAGACACAAAAAGTTAATTTTATTCTTCCCAAAGATAACACACTCTACAAGACTTAAAGAATTTTCAATGCAGGCTGAGCAGAGAACTTTGTTGATAAAGTACATGCTATGAAAGTCTGGAAACATGCTTTTGCCTCCTGGAACCATTCTTTTGGCTCCTGGAACCTATATAAAAGGCTGGCACAATACAGTGTGCCTTTATTACCAGTGCTGATAAGACAGATGAGGAAGTCCCTGGAACAAATTGGCCTACCAACCTAACTAAATCACTAAAATCCAAATTGAGTGTGAGACCCTGTCTTAAAATAAGATGACAAGTGACTACTGAGTAAGTCCCTGATGTAGGTTTCTGACCTCCACCTACACTAACGTACATATGCACACACCAAAAAGACATCGAACTAGACAGTCCTCACTGTATGCATCCATGTCTCAACCACAGTCATGAGTTGGATTCCCTACAACACACGCAATTTTTATAGTTTAGATTCATTGAAATAGAGGAAAACCTGGGTTAGCAACTATTTCAAACAACAACAGTTTTATCTCATATTTAATGATAAGAAAGATAAGCCAAGCACAGGACATGAAAGGCTTTTGAGTTTGAAGTTCTTTGTCATCAACCTTCACTACACACTGAACACCTGAAGAGGAAAATGTTGTAATAAAGTCAGTGTTTCATTCTTGCAACAGCATGAGCAGGATGAAGGAAAGTGAGGTTAAAATTTCTAGTTCTATTTTTAGGCATCTCCAAATCAGGATAGGTCCATCTGTATTTTATTATCTCTCCCATCTCTTCACAATTACAGCCTTCCTGGAGAGAGAATGAGATTCCTAAATTCAAATTCAAATTCAAACAGGGACTGCTGTTGGTACTTGATCTCATGAGCTCAAATTAAGTGACTTGGAGAAAAAGTAATACATATTTTTCATAGATCTATAGTGGTTTCAGGCTTTCCAAATGGATTAAAAGGTGTATTTTTAATTGTAATTTATCAAGGGAAATCTTTATTACTTTGTTATTACTTTGTTATTACTTTGTTGTTTTATACCCATAAAATTTAATGTTGGATATAAATATCACTATACATCAGACAGTAAGTGTAGAACACAGGTCGAATGTGTAATACTTGAGGTTACACATAATATATTCTTTTAAAAAGTCAATAATACAAATATACATTGTAGTTTCAAGTTTTTCCATGCATGAATGCATATATTCACTTTTTCATACACAGTCTGGATGGCCTACATCAGATTTTGATGGGATGCAAGAACATGGGCAAAGAGGAATTCACAAGACATGGAACTGCATATATTTTTCCGATGTCTAACCAACCTTTTATGTTTTTTGAAACAAGATTACTTTGTGTAACCCTAGTTGTTCTGGGAGGATTTCTGTAAAGCATGCTGGCCTTGAACTCACAGAGATCTACCTGCAATACCTCCACTGTGCTTTAATTAATGTGGGATACCAGTGTCCTGCAACAAACTCAGTATTAAGCAAAATGATATAAAGGTACACTATTATTGCTATGTAGAAATATAATTTAAAAAATCATAGAATTGGTTTGCACCAGTAAGAAAAAATATATAATTATAAAACCTGTAACAAATTAACTAGTGTTTAAAAAAAATAAGAGCTAGAGAAAAGGCATAATAGTAAAGAAAATTTATGGTTCTTATAGAGAACCTGACCTTAACACCCAACTCTGGGATAAGACTTCTCAGGACAGCCTATAACTCCAGTTCCAGACAATATAATAACCTCTTCTGGACTCTGAAAGAACTGCACTCATGTGAACATGCACATATACACACATAATTTAGAATAAAACAAAAGCTTTAAAAAGTGACAATGAAGCTAAATTTTTTCATGTAGATATATTTCAAGACCCAAGCTGAGTTGAAATATAATGGTATGATATAATTTATCAAACCAGAATACAATACCAGATATTATGTACAATATGAGAAAATGAATTGCCATGCAGTGAAATTAGTTTGCTGTCACATTCTTGTGATATTGATACTAGAGAGGCTGAGGAAATAGGTCTTCATGTGCTAAATAAGTGATGTACAGTGAGAGGAACATAGGTAAATAAGTAAAGCAAATGTGGGTTTATTTAGGTGGCAGTTTCTTGTTCTCAGAAGGCACAAGGAACCAGCAGAAAGTCATGTGATACACATATAAATAGGGCAGAAGGGAAAACAGGAGGAGCCTATAAAATACTATTGTTCCTTTAGAGAACTTCCATCCATAGGACCTATACTACACAAAAGGTATAAAGCAGTTACTTTTTTTTTATAGCTTGGGTTCTATGTTCTGAGCTGTTGAATTTTTTGTACAAAAGGGACAAAGTTGGAAGAGAAAATGCCTAGACTACTATGAATAAAGCAGTTACAAAATGAGACTCTGAGTCAGATACATAAAGAACAACAGTAGAGCAGTCTGGACTATATAGTGAAGCCCTGATTCAGAGATAAAGCAACAAAAGCATAAGAAAGGAAAGGAAACCCCAGATATCTGGTCATAGCCAGACACAAAAGCACAAATGAGATGTAATTTCATTGTATGAGGTCTCTAGATGTTGCAGAGTGAGAGAGAAATCACAGAGTAAAGGGTTGAGGCCTGAGAAGGGATTGAGAGGTTGCATTTAATTATGAAAGGTTTTGCTTAAGATGGGGAAAAGGTTTTAGAAATAAAAAGTCATTGTACAAAATTAAATGAAATTATCACCACTTGAAAGTAAAATTCTAAATGATTGAATGATCAGAAAGTCAGAATTTGTATCATGTGTATTCAATAATGAAAATAAAAATTGCTTATAAATAGTAGTCTAAGAAGACAGTCACCTATAAACAAGAGAATTTCCATGCAAAAGTAAAAAAGGAAGAAACTACACAGAAAAAGAACCAGTTGAGTGCCTTGTGTTGGGGAAACCATAAATGTAGACAAGGCTATGGTATTTGAAGGTCTCTGTGATTCTTCTAAAAAAGAACGACACAAGATATAAGTAAAGGAGATAGAAGGGGTATATGGAAGGATATGCAAGAAGTGAGAAGAGGAGAAATTTAATTAAATCATAGTTTCTAAAAGTGAAAAAGAGAAAATTATAGGTGATTTGGAGAAAAATAATGGTGTGCTGATTTTAATTTTAAAGTAATAATGTGATTTTTTTTGAACACATACCATCTAAAGGACAATATTGCAAATGGACATGTCAATGTCATAGTCAAGTGACCATTCTTAAAAACACAATGTTGGAGACAAAATGATAGTCAGCAAGACAATGAGCTATGGCAAACAGAGAACATATCTCTAGCATAAAAGCAACAGGACTTAGTGATGGTTTAGCTGCTGGTTGCATAAACCAAAAGGTCTCCCTCTGAACTCACTCCCCCATCAATTGACCACTTCAGTAGTGTAGAAAATAGGTAATATTAGTCAGGATGACTTTTCAAAAATTCCTTCAAGGAATATTATTTGATGTCCATAAGATCCAAATGGCTCAATCATAACTGATTCTGAGATGTTAAGACAAGGAAATGAGACTCCTGTTTATCTATCCAAATAGTCAGGAATATATTTTCTGTTTACATAGAAAACTCTATTCAGAAGGAAAAACACATTATATGTAATTAGTGACAATTGAGAAAAGCAGGATGGAAGGCAAGCAGGCTACTAGGTTTTCTGAGTCAGAGTGCACCATCTTTAATCCCAAGTTTTAATACTGTCTGCCATTGTACTATAAGAACATGACTATTGGTGGAAGTTATATGCAGTAAATAACTTTTGAAGTGCCATGGCTCTGTGATATTTTTATTAATTAGTTTGTGTGAGTTTGTTTCTCTTTTTTTCTTGTTTTCCTACAAATATCAGTTGGTCAAGTTTGATTCCTATGTAAAAGGGTACAAACTCAGATTGTACATGGAGCATGGCAGGCCATCCTTTCAAACAGGGGTACAGAGTATCATGATAATAATACATGGATAAAATTTGGATTTTACAAGAATCCTTAAAACTATTAAGAAAAAACCCATCTCCATCTTACCTAAAGGAGGGGACTTCTTCCCCTATACCAAGCAGAGAGGTGCCATCCAGAACCCCCTCTGAATGGTGATTTAAATTCTTGCTTAGGCTGTGAGGCTAAGCACTGCTAGGGAATATAAATAAAAGTTAAAAATATCTTTCTGGGTTCCCTGAGAAACAAGCCTGACTGCATAGGGGTTGATGTTAAAAGTATCCTCTCTCAAGGAAAAAGACATCGGGATGGATATAGCCCTCATGCCTCACTGAACATTGACAGGAGGACCAGTGGTATTACAAAGTCCCCTTTAATTATTGGAGGTCAGGCCTCTATCCCGCCTTTGTAAGATTAAAATCACTATGGCCCTTCAATACTTGGAGAAGGGAGGAGATGTCAGGGGCACCCCTGTTTGTACACTGAAGGTCTAAAATCAGTCATAGGCCTAAAATCAGCACTAGGCCTGACATAGATTCCTGCTAACACAAAGTTTTGGGTCTCTGTGGAAAAACAATGAAACAGATGGCTATAAGTTATTGTAAACAGGCAGCTTCTGTGGAAATTTACCAGTCTGAGTAGTCATAGACCATATAAATAGGCAGTCTTGGCTGATAGTACCAACTTAGATAAGGACAAGTGAATCATAGGCAGAGTCATAATGACCTGTCCCCTGAACATTCACACAGCCAATACCCTGTTCTGAAAGATATCTGTACTCCCCCTGAACACCTATGCTCCTGTGTCATCCCCTTCCCCACATCCTGCCTTTTTGTGTTTATAACCCCTGTGTGATAAGGTAAAATTTACCATTTGATTTTTTAAAAAGTAATAAAAATAAAAAAAAAATAAGACTAAGTTCATGACAACTCATCACAAATATAATTTAGTTCTTAAATCACAGAAAAGAACACATTTCAGGTGCCCATCAGTCAATCACATGAGACCTATTGCTCTTCTTTTCACAGTATATTTTTATAACTTGAAATTAAATTTTATATAAATCACTATGGAGATAGTCACTACATTACATCTCTTAAGGTGGTTTGTATTTTGTGAGGTTTACAATATTAAATTTTTTCTCCTAATGATATTTGCTTATTACAATTAATGTATGTGTTAAAATAAAATAAATTCAGAAAAAATATTAAAAAGAGATAACAAACCCAGTGTTCTTCTCCACATCCTATCTGAGTTTCATTTCTTGTTACTGTGATCAAGAATCCAACCAAAAGTAATTCAAGACAGGAAGAGTTTATTTGTGCTCAGAGTTTCAGGATACAACCCATCATGATTGTTAAGGCAGGAGTGCAGGAGTGAAGCAGACATCCACAGTCAGAAAGCAGTGAGAGATGGATGATAGATTCTGGTACTCAACTTGCTTTCTCACACTCTCTCTTCTTTCTTTTTATGCCCAGAACCCTAACCCATGGAGTAGTAACATCAAGAGTTACTGTGGGTCTTCAAACCTCATGTAATCTAATTAAGAAAAATGCATCACCTATATGCCCTGAGACAGGTCTTCTCATTGATTCATCATCCTATCAATTTGATCTCAATAATAAATAACATATTTGTTTGAAATCAGAAATTTATAAAAACTTATGAGTAAAAGAGTTTTACACTTCACCTGAAAGAAATATCAGATGACAATATTGCCATGGAGAAAACAAGAGCTAAGAGAGGGGAAGAGAAAGATTATCAATTTTAGAAAAATAATACAAAATATTCTATGGTCTCTTGTAGCAAATGAACAAGAGCCACAAGTAGAAGACAGTCTCTTATATTGGTCCATTTTTCAGTTTAGCTAAAAGAAGCTCTGCTGTTGAATACCAGTATCCTTATCTATTTAACCATTGATAAAGCAAGTTTCCTCTTAAATATTCATTTTCATTTAGACTTCCCAATTATAATGGTTATTGGTATGTATTTGTGTGGGTTTGATACTTGTGCTCTGGATGATTGCATGTTTATTTATAATTTTATTTAAAATTTGCTATTTATGTTACCTATAGAATGTAGACTACCTGTGCATGTTCCTGCCTTTGCAGGTGATTCGCAGCTCCGGCTTTTTCAAAGAGAAAAGGAAGTACTTCTGGGACAGCAAGGATATATACCCTCTATTTCCCAGTGGAACCTGATATCTAGAAAGGTGCTAAGTTGCAGTAGTAGGCATTACTTAAGCTTAAGACCACTATGAAACTAGAATATAAGAAAGCTTGTATATCAAATGTCAACATGTTGTCATTGTCAAAACTGCAGTTATTAATGGATTAAAAGGAGCCTGAAGGCAGAGCACTTGAGTTTAAGCAGATGTTCCCAGTATGATAAGACTTCAAACTCCTGTCCTGTCTGATGTTGATGCTTATTGTTGTCATTGTATTAACTAGAGTAATCTCACTAGATTCTATTTTACCTCTGTCACAACTGGTGTTGTTCCCATCTCATTTGTATGACAGTATTGGGATATTTACACTGGTCCTTCAGTATCCATGTCCAGTGGGCAAACCATGCAATAGAACCATGTGACCTTGTTCTAACCTGATACACTTAGTTCTTGCTGAGAAAAGAGGTAGAACTGAATAAAATCCATCAGATTTTTTGTTGTTGTTGGTTGTTGTTGTAGTTGTTGTTGTTGTTGTTGTTGTTAGGGTTTTACGGCTGTGAACAGACACCATGATGAAGGGAACTCTTTTAAGGATTACATTTAATTGAGGCTGGCTTACAGGTTCATAAGTTCAGTCCATTATTAACAAGACAGGAACATAAAAGTATCCAGGGAGGCATGGTGCATGAGAAACTGAGAGTTCTACGTCTTTATCTGAAAGCTTCTAAAAGAAGGCTGGCCTGCAAGCTGCTAGGATAAGAATCTTAAAGCCCATACTCACAGTGACATACCTACTCCAACAAGGCCACACCTCCTTATAATTCCACTCCCTGGGTCAAGCATATACAATCCATCACACTCTTGATTTAGAGTCAGATATTAGGTGAAAATGCCAGAGGTTTTTACAAAGTCATGGAAGTATGTGAGTCTAGGGAGATTTGCCCTGCATCAGGGCTGGGCATATGGATCACACTCGCAGATGGAAGTTCCCACATTCATACAGCTGCCAGGGCTACATCAGAGGCTGTGTATGGAAGGTTCCAGGGACAGCCAAAGGCCGGCAATCTGGCGGCAGGCACAGGAAGGTCCAGGTGACATGTGGAGTTTTGCAACGCTTTTATTGTTCATGGTGTGGTGAGTGGGTGTAGATATTATGCACTTTCCCCACCAAAATTCAGGGGGTCTGACTTTTTAATAGGGAAGGGGAAGAAGGCACAGGAATAACTTAATTAGCTATGCCCCCTGCCTTTAGATAACTCATTAATATTTAAATCTCTGGAGGTGGAGACCTCTACCCGTGTCCTACGTGGTTGATGGTGCAGGTTAAATGGAATTACCTCGTCCAAGGCCCAACATCCCTCTCTCTTTTCTTTCATATAAAGAGGGGTTACTCTGTGTCATCTGTAGTCTGCAAGGTGCAGGTTAATGAGAGATGTGGACCCCGTGGAGTAGTCTGGAACCTGGGAGCATGGGGAGATATATGCCATCCCTGACAGGCAAAGTCCTGTTGGGTCCCTGGCTACTTCAAACCCAGCACTTTACCGGGGGGCCCAGAAACAGAGCTGAATGCCTTCTGTCTCCGGGGTTCAAAAGCTTGTTTGACCAAGCTATGTCCAAACCATCTCTTCACGGCCCAACATCTTACTCTCTTTTAGTGAAAATTTTGGATGAGGGAGTCAAAAGAAAACACTATGTAGGCCGGAGGGTGTAGCATAATTAAGCCAAAAGTAATGGGAATTGAGAGTAGGGTTTGGAAGGCAGCGGATCATGGGAACAATTAAAAACAGGTTGTACAGTTTGAGGGTAATGACATCTGATTAATCTAAATAGACATTATGTTTTTCTCAATAACGTAACTTTAGCTATGTGACTTTGGCAAAAGAGTTCATCTATATCTGGAAAGTCTGTATCTGTCTTCTGTAGTGAGTGTCTCTGGGTTTTGGAGTGCATCGCTGGATCTCAGCATGTCTCTGGGGTCTTCAGTCAGACAAGGTGGCTGGAAGAAGGCAGCTTGGCTGTTCCAGGAGGTTGCACTGTCTCTGGGTCTTGATGTGTCTCTGGAGTCTACAGTCAGATGAAGTGACTGGGAGAAAGCAGCCTTGCAGGTCAGGCAGGTTCCAGAAGATGGCATTGGACTCTGTTGGATCTGTGGGTATACCTGTAGGATAATCACAGCAGGGAAGCAGCATCTCTGGCAGGGAGATGTCTGTAAAGGCTGAATATTGAGCATTAAATAGCTTGAGAACAAGCACATTATGGTCTGTTATTAAGATCCTGGAAAGGCAAAGGTATGTGAGGAAATTTTAGTCCTGGAAGGTATCTTTGAGTCTGTTTTTGGATGGCTGAGGGAGAAAAACAATGTTAATTTTGTATCTGGGATTGGCAGCAAGAGTTTGTCTGTAAAAGAAATTAGTTGTTTGTAAAGAACATTCTTGTGAGGGTCCAGCTGGACCCAGCATAGGCTAGATGACCTAGTAAAAGGCCAGAGGGACAGAACCTAACTATTAGATAAAGAGTGAAAACAGATGTGTGGTGTGTGACAAGTGCCATAAATAGATAGGGAAGCCACAGGGCGTTCCCTGGTTGAAAGTGAGCTTAAAAACCCCAGAGAAACTCCACTCGTGAGTCCATCATGACCAGCCCCCCGACTCCACGCTAGTCTGGACTCTGATGAGACCCAAACCATCATCCAATACCCCACCGCACTGGGTATTGCCAGCGGAGCAAGACTCGCTGAGGCCACAGTCAAGGCCAAAAAAGGTGACAGAGAAGTCCGAGCCTGAACCTGAGCAGAGAACAGGTCATATTTATGAGTGACTGAATGATGTGGATAGTAGCAGCCATAGCTTTAGTGTGTGCCTCCCTAGTTTGGTTTTACATGTGTGCTGTGACTCTATTGAATGACACTGTGACTTTCTTATATGAACCCGATATTGAAAGTAAAGCATTTGAAAGATCTCGACTCTTGCCTGTCTGTCCTGAGGCACCTCCTGTCAGAATCAACTGACAGTCTGGGATATAAGTGCTCGCGACATGTTAATTAAGATTCAAGAAATGGTGACCAGCATGTTGACTTACCCCGTGGAAGTAAAATAAATGGCTTTTGAACCTTGAAGAAATCATAAAGGTTGAAAAAAATGTTGGACATGTATCATGAGTGTTAAAGAGAAAAGGAAGTATTAAAACAAAACAAAAAAAAAAACAAAAACAAAAAATTTTGGTTGAAAAGCACAAGCATTTTTGTTCTAGGTGTTCCTGTTAGGAAAAAAAAGAAATGTTTAAAAATTTTGGTTAAAAAACAGGTTGTTGTTGCAGGTCCTCATGTTAGAGAGAAGGAGCAGTAATGGCAGGATTAGAAGCAGTGAGGGGAGGGGCCTTGCTCTTCCATGTGGCATCTGTGTGCTCTGGCAAAGAGGTTCTGCATACCCCCTTTGTTGTTCTTAGAAATCTTAAATGTAGAGAAGGAGAAAAGGCTAACTTTGAAGAAAAGTTGAAAGAAGCATTGGGGCTTGATAGGAGAGCTAAGAGTCAGAAAGAGTGAGAGTCTATGTCTATGGGAAAGCCACGTGGAAGTTGGATTGGAGCCAGGTAGCTTTTGAGAGAAATTGGCAGGTGACATGGGACAAAGGGTGCAGGCAGGATTTTAGATCCACTGCTTCAGGCAAGCTGGGTGAGCTTAGTAGCTTTAGTCAGTTGCAAATGACTGAGAGGGATGGGAAGCTATGTTGGCTAAGGAACACAGTGTTGGGTTGCAAGCAGGGTCTCTCCCTGTTGCTTCAGGCAAGCAGGCCAAGCCAAATAGCTGTAGCCTGTTGCATATGAT
The DNA here is from genome assembly GCA_030674055.1 of Rhabdomys pumilio. NCBI lineage: Eukaryota > Metazoa > Chordata > Mammalia > Rodentia > Muridae > Rhabdomys > Rhabdomys pumilio. The sequence goes on along the minus strand of JANHMN010000009.1, from coordinate 12,855,045 downwards.
GGGGGATCAGGGGAAGAAGCTACCTGGCAGGACACTAGGGACTAGTTTGGAGCTGGCGATCTTGAGAGAGAGAGAGAGGACGGTCTCAGCTGCAAGAAGTAGTCTTTCAACCAAGGGAAAGAGTCTTAGAAAGAGGGTTACAGCAGGCACTGTAACTTGAATGACAGCTGTTAGCTGTGAAGGAGCCCCCTCTGTGGAGCTGGGGGAATGGAAAGAGTGGGAGGCTAGGGAGCCACTGCCATCTTGCCCTTGAGTTGGAGAATATGTGGGGAGAGAGACCTAGTCCTTTTGCACTAAGCAGGAGTTAGACTATAGCTAAGAATCAGAGAGAGAGAGAGAGAGAAAGAGAGAGAGAGAGAGAGAGAGAGAGAGAGAGAGAAAGAAGAGAGAGAGAGAGAAAATGGTGGACAGAAAGAGATGTTACTCACAGGCACCAGCGGGGGGGGGGGGGGAAGGTGTCCTTGTGGTGCTGGCTCTGCATGCATTTTGCACCACCTGTGGGAAACAATGTAGGCCCATGTGTGGGTGCACAAGTGTGGATCTCTTATGTTGCTGGTCTCCACTGTTCTTTGTCAGGGGTGGGTGTCTCAGGGAAGCTGGGTCTACCTCAAAGAAGCAGAGGCTAAGCAGGCGTGCTCACACTACACCAAGCGGACTCAGTGGTGCTCATGGTGACAGGTCCATGCACTAAGATTGGGCTCCATCTGGGGTCTCGGGATGCAGGCAGGATGGAGGTAGGGAATGAGTGGGAGCACTGAGAGAGGACGGGTAGAGCCCTGGTACCATGCCTCTCAGGAAATATACTTGTTTAGTAGACTCAGCCATGATGGTTCAGCCATGATGGTTTTCATGATGGGTGTTCAGGCAGTATGTTGGTCTTGCCAGCTGTAGGAAAAAAAACTCCATGGCAGTCCTGGGACGAAGTTGTAAGGGCCAGCACAGAGTCCCGCTGCGCTTCCCACACCGCTGGTGGAAGGGTGGTCCCACATACATGCAGCCACCACACCCATTCACCACACAATAAACAATAAAATCTCCTGCGCCAGACCACCAGCTTGTGGAACGTTGGAACCTTGAACTGCAGCCGCCAGCCATAGGGGCTGAGTGAATGTGGGATCTGCCGCCAGTGGTGGTGTGGGAAGCATTGCAGGACCCCACCTCGGACCCTCGCAGCTTTGTCCTCACCACCGCTAGATTCTCTCCCGCCCCGTGTGTGTGTTTTTTTTTCTTCCCCACATAATACTGTATAAGCGAGCTATTTCTCACATCAGAATTTAACTTTAGCATTCTAATAACATATCTCTACCATGGATTCAAGTAGAAATAACACGACACACATGATTGATTGAAAAGCAGCATATGGAATGAGAGGTGGGGGGAGAATGAGAAGAGAGAGACAAAAAGTTATGTATATCACATGCAAGCAATTGACTTCAGAAGTCATAACAAGACTTTAGATGCTCTGAAGGTAGAGTTACAAGATGTTACGTGTCTTGGTGTGGGTAGTAAGAAACAAACACTGGTCTTATCAAAGGCAGACAACATTCTTAACTGCTGAGATATTTATCTACTCTCACAATAATCTATCTCTTTTACTTTCTTTAATTATATATTTTCATTATTTACATTTCAAAAAATATCCCCTTTTCAGATACCCTTCCCCCAGAAAACCTCATCCCCCCCTTCCCCATGCTTCTATTAAGATGTCACTTCAACCAAACACCCACTCCTGCCTCCCAGCAGTGGCATGACCCTACACTGGGGCATCTAGCCTGCCCAGGATCAAATCTCCTCTTCCTTTTGATGCTAGACAAGGTCATCTTTTACTACATATGCAGCTAGAGTTATGGTTGTTCTCCTATGAGATTGCAAACTCCTTAGGTTCCTTCAGTCCTTTCCCTAATTACTGTACTGGGGACCCCCTTCTCATTCCAATGGTTGGCTGCCAGCATCTGCCTCTCTATTACTCTATTACTCAGGCTCTGGAAAAGCCTTTCAGGAAACAGCTTTATCAGACTCCTGTCAGCATGCACTTCTTGGCATTCACAATAGTGTCTGGGTTTGGAGACTATATATGAGATGGAACCCAAGGTAGGGCAGTCTCTGGATGGCCTTTCCTTTAATCTCTGCTCCACACTTTGTCTCTGTATTTTCTCCCATGAGTATTTTGTTCTCCTTTATGTGAAAGAAAAAAGCACCCGCACTTTGCTCTTCCTTCTTTTTGAGATCTGTGTTGTCTATGAATTGTATTATGAGTATCTCAAGCTTTTGGGGTAATATCCCCATACCAGTGAGTGTGTACAATGTGTGTGTTCTTTTGTGATTAGGTTACCTCACTCAGGATAATATTTTCCATTTTTATTCATTTGCATAAGAATTTTATTACACCACTGTATATATATATTGTATAATATATATATGCATATATATATATTATATGCGTATATATATTATATGCATATATATATATATGCGACAAAATCTTGTTCACTAATTATGCCATTTACAGTACAAAACCTATTGAATCAGAGATCATTATGCTAAGTGAAATAAATCAGACTCAAAAAGGTAGGTACTATGTCTTCTTTCATGAACAGAAATTGATGTACATTTCTATGTATGTATATATATGTGTATCTATGTTTCTGTTAGTGTTCAAATGTGTAATGAGACAGTAAAGTACCATAAGAAAACAGGAAGTATGTGTCTATAGTGTCTGGATTAAATGTAGAAGATATTTAGTGAGTTAATGCACTTCCTTTCAAGCCTGAAAACCTGAGTTTGATCCCTGTGATCTACATGATAGAAGGAGAAAATTAAACATTGTAAGTTGTCCTCTCACCTTCATATGCATACTGTGCCATGTGCCTTTATCCAAGTAAGAAAATAAGTATAATTATACACAATTTGTCAAACATAGAGGTTCAGTGAGAGACTTCTGGCCTCTATTTATGCACACATACACACACACTCACACACACGGAGAGAGAAAGAAAGAGAGAGACAGATAGAGAGACAGAGAAAGAGACAGAGAGAGAGATGGAGACAGAGAGGGAGACACAGAGAGAGACAAAGAGAGACACAGAGACAGAGAGACAGAGACAGAGACAAAGGCAACCAGATCTTTCAGTTTTGTTGAGTAAAGACTTTTGTACTAGAATCTGATGATTTTTTTAAAAAATTTCCTCAGTTTCTCTTGTTATTTCTCCCTTTTTATTTCTGATTTTGTTAATTTGTATAGTGTCTATTTGTCTTCTGGTTAGTCTAGCTAAGGGTTTATCTATCTTGTTGATTTTCTCAAACAATCAGCTCCTGGTTTTCTTGATTCTTTGTATAGTTCTTGTTTCTACTTGGTTGATTTCAACCCTGAGTTTGATTTTTTTTTCTGTCCTCTTTGGTATATTTGCTTCTATTTGATCTCTTATCTCTTTTTCTTGTCCTTGATGAAGATAATTTTATTTTCTAAACTGTTGCTACATGGAAAGATTTTTCAAATATTGTCTTTGAGTTTGTTGTTCCATCAAAATGTATCAGTAAATAGTAAAATAAATAGGTCTTTGCTAAATAACACAAGTAATGAAATACTTAAAGAAATACTAAATTCTTTGTTTAGGGATATGGTTACATTAGTAAAGAGTATGCTCATGTAAAGTTAGGTACAATAGTGCATGGCCCAGTAATGCTATGCCACAATGGCTACAAAGAAGGCAGAGGCAGGAGAAGGTTCAGAAGCTTATGTACCAACTGGTCTAAGTACACAGCGGATGAGAGCAAGAGGACCTTTCTAAGGCAAGGTGTTTAGTGAGAATAGTAGACAGACAAGAGTTCTTTCTGTAGTACATACATACACACCCACACAGAACACACACACACACACACACACACACACGGATATTTTTCTTACCCTCATTATGCACATATTGACAGAAAATTTAAAAAAATATATTAAGGATATAAAATGCATATATAAGGATATAAAAATGCATCATATCAAATATCAATGAATTAATACAATATATTTTTTAAAATATATTGAAATCTTGATGAACCAGGCCTATCAATTTCAACATCTCACAGAAAAAAAAATTCAAGACATTAGGTCTTCCTACAGTATCATTTTCAGAAAAGAAATTAAACCATTTGTAAATTTGAGATAAATTAGCTTTCTGAAAAACACTCTGCCAAAACAAGTTGTCACTCATATGAATAAGTTATATGAGGACATTCTCAGACAGGAATGTCTTTAACACAACAAACTTTTATTGTTTCATATAATTTTATAATCTATAATGATATGCACAGCTCCTTCCAGATAATCAAAAATAAGCAGTTTATAAGGAAAAATAAATGCATGAAATGTGCTGTGGTTTGAGTTAAAATAGCCTCCATAGACTCATAGTGAGTGGCAATAATAGGAATTCTCCCAACTTGTTAGAGTTGTGCCTGGTTTGGTTTGAATAGGTATGGACCTTAGTGGCATTATGTATGTACTTGTAGTAGGTATGAGAGGAATTGTGTCACTGGGAATGTGCTTTGAGATTTCAAATGATCAAACTCAGCCAATGGTTTGCTCTCTCTTCCTTCTCCCTGTTATTACCAATATAGAACTCTCAATTCTTCTACATCAACAGGTCTGGTTAGCACTGCCGTGCTTTCTGCCATGATGAAAATTGGAGAAAATTCTGAAACTGTAAGTCAGTTCCAATGAAATATTTTCCTTAATAGATGTTGCCATGGTCCTGGTGTTAATTCACAGAAATGGAAACTCTAACTAAGAGAGTATTTGATGCTATTATATTAACTTTCTCACTACCTTAATGCAATATTCAACAAAAAGCAACTGAAGCAACATAAAACTTATATGGGTTTACAGTAAGAGAGCATGCAGTGCATTGTGGTGAGCAATTGAGGTATAATTAGCAGAAGTTTGATATGGCTGGTCACATTGGTTATATCTCAATCAGAAAGCAGACTATGAATATAAAATAGAACCGGGCTATAAAACAAGACCAAACTTCAGTGACTCACCTCCTCCACCAGAGCTCCACTTCCCAATTGTTTTACAACCTCTTTAGACAGCTCTACTGAAGGGCTTTAACAAGCCCAGGACTGGCAAGCCTGGTGCTGGGATGCCTTGGCCTTCCATCTCACTTGTAAACCATGAACTTATTCATCAAGTTCTATTTGCTTATTTGAGTAATTTCTCATTTCAAACTCATTCCTGAGGCTGACTATGAAAGTTTAGCAATCAAAGACCCATTTTGATTCACCTAACAAACATGTTGAATCAGAATATATCACTACATTCTAGCCCATTTTAACACAGACCTTCCTTTTTCTCCCTCTCTCTCATAAGAATTACAGCTGCATAGTCATTTTCTGCTGTTCTGTCTGAGTCAGACAGCAGTCATTTTTATTTTTCTTCTACTGGTTAATAAAGTATGTCTGTAAAAATAGGTGTTTCATTGTAGTTTAACCTTAATTCCAGGTTTGGGAGAGATTCCCCACTTTAACTACCATTTAGTGGTCAAATATGTAGACCTGTGGAGACAGGTTCTGTTTAAACCACTAATGTTGTATGTGTGTGTGGATGTGGATGTGAAATGTATGTATATCTATACGTATACGTATATACCTATACCTATACCTATACCTATACCTATACCTATACCTATACCTATTCCTATACATACATACATACACACACACACACACACACACACACACACACACACACACACATATATATATATATATATATATATATATATATATATATATATATATATCCTTTGTGGATTCAGAGGAAAACTTTGGATGTCTAATTTTGCCTTTCACATTGATTGTGATGAGTTCTTCTGTTTGCTGCTGTGTGGAGGACCAACCTCAGCTTGAGAAGGTTCCTGAGAAAAAGGATTTTGGGAGCAATTCATGAACTTTATGGGATTAATGATGGACAGAGGAGACAGCTCTGTTAACTGCTCAATATAGTTCTCTGCTTGAGATAGATCTCTACTTGAGATTGTTCTCTCACACAGCAAAGCCCAGACTTATTTACATAAGTGACTTCATAAGAAATTGCATATCAGTTTAGTTATTTAGCTGAGGTTTCTCTTTAGTCATTCTTTCTACAAATCAGCATTTCATGATGTCCTCTCCTTTCTTAGAAACTGAAATACAGTGCACATTCAAGCCAAGATAAAACATATAGCAAATACATTAAAAAAAAAAAAAGCATAGATTGTCTTATGTGTTTCACTGGGCACAGCACTTGTGTTTGCCAAGTCTAGACATAAAGGCCAATTTTATGTGAAAAATTTAGCTTTAAGTATAATAACTTTTGCATTTATACTCATTTCTATAATTCTTTGCTACCTCTCCATACTCTTTAATTTTTGGATCTTTTATATTTGATCTCAGCATCTCCACGGTTTATTATTAGAAAGTATTATTACATGATCCCAAGAAAGTAGCAAAATCATTAAACCATCATCTTTTTTCCCTTTCTCTCTTCCTTTCTTCTTTCTTTCTTTCTTTCTTTCTTTCTTTCTTTCTTTCTTTCATTCTTTCTTTCTTTCTTTCTGTCTGTCTGTCTGTCTGTCTTTCTTTCTTTTTTTTCTTTTTTTTTGAGACAGAGTTTCTCAATGTATACTAGACTGACCTTAAACTGACAAGAGATCCACCTGTCTGTGTCTCCCAAGTGCTGTGATTAAAGGTGTGTACCACCACACCTTGCTTTCTTAACTTCATTCTGACAAACCTGACTCATTAGTGCAGCTTCGTCTGTTCTTTCAGGTCTGTGAAGCTCCTCATACAACTCATGTTGCATTTTTGTATTATATTTTTCATAGTTGAGAAATCCTGTAAAGAAGAGTTCTTATGCTGATTTATGTATTCTTTAACTGATATTGTCAGACGTCTTTCCCACAACCTTAAGAGTTGTCCTGAAAATCTCAGCATCTCAGAGACACAGTCTTATTTCCAAGAATTATGCTGTTTCTGATTTATGGAATCATTAACTTTGAAAGTATATGTATAAAGAAAGTAAACATTTCCTCATGACCTTGGCAGAGAGAACATTCTCAGATAAGCTTGGCAGGAGAAATATTCCCCAGAAAATGAATATGAAATAAAATATATACATTTTAGGCTAACAAGCCTTACACCTACAGTAATCAACACTCTTAAGAAGGCACATGTGTGGCTGTGCCGGCTCCATGGGCAGGAATCATGTCATACTAGCCCTTCCCTGGCCATGCTGCACCCAGCATTGCTGCATATATTAGGGTATCTGACATGGGAACTTTTGAAATTTTCTTGCTTTCACCTCTCTTCTCAACAGATTAGTGCTAGAATTACTACTGTGACTGGCTTTTCCTGAGTTTAGGGAATACAAACTGAGGTTCTTATACTTGTATAATGAGTATTTGACAGGTGATAATTTTCCCTAGCCCCATGTGCTTTAGTTTTTATTTTGAAAATTATAATATTAAACAATCGATTACCTCAAAGGCACACATACATGTATATAATGTATATGTGAGTTTTCAAATTTTGTATGTAATACGATATTTTTATGCTATATAATCTTATAATTTAATAGTACTGCTATTTAAATCAGAGCCCAAAATGAAGACAAAATAATTAAACGAATTCAATCAGAAAAAAGTAAAGATTTTTACTCACCTTGTGTTTTGGCACCACAAATATCACAAATTTTTGGTCTGCTTGAAAACAACAAATTGAGCCTAACTGTATTAAAACTCAATCATGTCTTTGATAAAGCCATTTGAATACATAAGTCGGTTATGACTACCTTCTTTTCTTAAAGAAAGATAGAAACAGTGATAGAGACATCACTGCGTATAGTTTAGAGAGTCTAAAAGCAAGTGCTAAGTAGAAGGCAGAATAGCTCACAATGTTCTTTCACCATCTGCTTGCCAATTGTTACTCTGGAGCTTGTCAGCATGTTGTTTTACTAATTTAAAATATCTCTAGGCATTTCAATAACATTTAAAAATAGTGTAAAATGTCATTAAAATAGAAATGTAGCTGCTATATTTCTATGTAAGATAAAACTCATTTCATGTTAAAAAGGTCTTGGAAATATGTGCTTGAAACTTTTATATATATTTTGCATTCTCTACATCTCCAATAATGTTAAATAAAAGGGTGGCTTCAGTAATTCCCCATGTTGCCCCTTTCAAAGTTATTTAAACAAGAACTAAATATATAGAAGAATGGATATAACTATGCTGCTGAAAAGGACCAAAATTCTCTTCCTAGAATTGACATTGGATAATTCACATCTTCTTGTTACAACAGTTCCAGGTAATCTTACACTTCTTCCTGGCCTCTGTTGACACTATGTCCATGCATAAAATCAGATGTAAAAACACACACATACAGTTAAAAAACAAATCTAAAATTGTATTAACACCAAATATAATATTTAATACTGATATTGTTCTTTATCTAGCCAAGAACAATCATTGCATTTTTCTAAGACACACTGCAGGAGCATACCAGTAGATTTATGATTTTAATCACACAAACACACACACACACACACACACACACACACACACACACACACATACACATACACATACACATACATATACATATACATATATGTATACATATATATCATATACATACATATACACATACACATACACAAACACATACACTTACATATACATATAATGGTCTTTCACACACACACACACACTCACACATGCATGCGGTGATAAAATCAAGAAAATAAAATATAAACATGCTATTGTTATGTAAATGCTCAAGCTGAAATAGTGATGTTTCCCAGCAAAGCCTAGGAATGCCACATCCATTCATTCAGAGAAAAAAGAAAGAGTTGCAGTTTCTGATATTCAGAAATTTGTGCAATGGTTTTATTCTTCTGTTACCTTTAAGATTATATTCATGAATTTATACATATACCTTGTTATAGGCAAAACCCATGTAATAGAGATACAGTAGCGATATAAAAATATATTTTTGTTAAAATGTCAGCTTTTCTCAACTGCAATTACTGGAAACAAACCATACATAACGTTCATCTTCTCTCTGAGGGTTTTTAAACTGACATGGTTTTCACACAGATTTCAGCTTGTGTGATCATGCAGACGGGCATTACAGTACATTCTATCTTACGTTTTAGCTTTGATACAGGTACTTTACTGAACAAAGTTTCCAAAACTAAGAACACTGCTAGTCCAGCTAATACAGGCTTTCTACCAAAACCGAGAAACACGCCTCAAGTCAAACTTCACAAGTAAGTGTATTTTAGGGCTAAAGAGTTTCTAAGACTCACTTGACCACAGAAAGTTCACACACATTTCAGCTTGTGTGTTCATGCAGACGGGCACTGCAGGACATTCTATCTTGCGTTTTAGCT
>JANHMN010000009.1:12829596-12843948 GCA_030674055.1 Rhabdomys pumilio | reverse complement strand
AGAGAGAGAGAGAGAGAGAGAGAGAGAGAGAGAGAGAGAGAGAGAGAGAGAAAGCAGTCACCATTGAGAAGCAGGGGAAGAGGCAGGGAGAGCGGAATGAGGAAAGAAGAGACTGAGAGGGTAAGAGAGTAAGAGAGTTAGAGAGTAACAGAGTGGGGAGGGAGCAAACAGTCCCTTTTATAGTTAGTCATGCATACCTGGAGCAGAGTCTAGAAAGAATGATAACAATATACTCTATAAAAGTTTAAAGCAACAGTTTTTCCATGACCTTGCCTTTCCATAGTGCATGCAAGTTTTTCTTCACAGCTCACAGGGGGCATTCAGTGATGTCACTGACATTTAAAAGAAAAAGATTAAATAAAAGTAAATAAAAAACAAAAACTTCTTTATTGCAAATGTGCACATGATTGTGTGTGTGTGTATAAAGGGGTGGTATTTTTGACCATGCACATATGTGTGCATGCATATGGAGGCAAAAACAAATCAGAAAAAGATCCATAATATTGATGTCTTCTTTAATCACACTACTTTATCTTGGCTCCTACAATCCTCCTTTACCTTTCTGCCCTTCAGCAGCGTTTTAGATACAAACAAACATACCAGGTTTTTACTTGCTGGGATCTGAACTTGCTTGAACTACATGGATTAGGAAAGAAATAGCTTGAGTGTCTATACAAATAAGCACACTGTCATGAGCCACATACCCACCATTCCTAATGACTCTCGATAATTAGTATATGATCAGCAATTATTTAATGATTTTGCAATTATGAAAGGCTTCAAAATTTATCAAGCATTTTGGTATCAATGCAGTTATTTAAAAAGCATTTCTCTTTTTCTTTGAGTGAAGACTCCTTTTTGCTTTTGGAATCCATTCATTAAGGAAACAGAATGTAGAAAGAGTATCATCTCTGTGTTCATAACAGAGGAAGGCAAAACTAAAATGAAAGAAGGAAAGAGAGAGAAAGAAAGAAAGAGACAAAGAAATAAGAAAGATTTCAATAGTTCAATAAAAAAACTAAAATGAACAAATGATAAAAGAAATGTGCAGCTGCTACCAGAACCTGTGAGACTGTGACATAGAAGTTCGCTGACATGGATCCTCTGTTACTTATGTAAAAACTTGGGTACGTCCCATTTCTATGAATAACTCAAGCTAAGAAACTCTATTAAAATTAGAGCATCAATGTTGAGACCTATAATTATTTCATTAAGAGGGCGACTTTCTATAGACACTTTTACTTGATATGATTTACCGTCCTCATAAAAAATGTAGGTTTCAGTGAAACTACAAGTAGGTTCCAGTGAAACTGCAAATAAAAGTTTGTAAACACTTATGGTGCTTAATACAAATTCTCAGCTCAATGAGATCTAGAGTCACTTGAGTGGCAGGCTTCTGAATATGTCTGTGAGTGATAATATTTACTAGGTTAACTGACATGAGTAAATATGCCACATATGGCTAACAATATTCTCTATGCTTGAGCCTGGGATGAGCACAAGCATCCATTACTCTCTGGTTCTCAACTCTCATCAATGTGACCATCTAAGTTATCTTTCTGTTCCTGTGACTTTCCAGACATAAGAAATTGTAACCTTATACTCTGAGTTAAAATAACTCCTTTTTCTCATTCAAGTTGCTTTTTTCTGAACGTTTTAACAGAAGAAGAGGAAAGGTAACGAACACAATCCTCATTACATATAAGCAGCATATATTTAAAATGTATCATATGTTTAGCATTGAACCAAACATCCTATTTCTCTTGCTTTAATTGACCATAGTAACAATGATGAGTGCATTGCTTTATTATCCTCATTACACAGACAGTAACTAAAGGTATAAAATTGTCAAATTCCCCCTCTCTTAGACTGTGCTTGCCTTTAAGCTTACAACCTAGAGAGAATGGTTTGATTACTGCTTAGTGTTTCTTCAGTTATCTGGACAATGAAGATTCAACCATCACAGATTTGTGAACAATGCCATTGGCACTCAAAACGGAAGAAACAGAATTTTCTTTCTTTATTACCATCATGCTTCTATCCATAGAGTGAAATGAAGCTTGAAAAGTAGAAATTACATCTAGGAAAAATACAACAACATTTTAAGCAAGAATTTTATCTAAAATGATCAAAAGTGAGAAATGCTAGTTGTTTCTTTTGTAAAAAGGATGCTAGTCAAGGAATTATTAGCTACCACTGGGTTGTAAGAATCATAAACCTAAGGTAGACCTATAACAGTCTACCTATATTTCTTTTTTATTTTTATTTTTATTATTGGATATTATATATTACATTTCAGATTTTATTCCCTTACCCCATTCCTCCCACCACCCACGAATCGTCTATCCCATCCCCCTTCTACCTATATTTCTTTAAAACTATTTATTTAGTATTTATTCACACACATGCATACCTACCATTATATGCATGTGGAGATCACAGGATGTCATTTGAGAGTCAGCTCTCCTGTTCTATTATCTGGATCCCTGGGATCAGAGTAAAGTAATCAGGCTTGTACTCTTACACTCTGAGTCATCTTGACAGACAAGTGGCCTATTTCTAAGCATATTGTCTTTGTCTATATGGGTCTTGTTCCTCTTTACCACATCATATATGCAAATATCACCACAGAGGCAAGAATCTCATTTAAAGGCTGAGTATCCTGAATCCAAATTTTGTATAAAGTAAATACTATTCTTAAAGTTTATTAAAATGGATCCTGATGTGCTATTGACAGTATATCTGTAAAATGTTATTGGACTGAAGCATTTTTTGAGCCATTTTACTATGCTAATTTATGATTTAGAATCACAGAACATTAAAATTAAGACTGATCTTAATCCCAACCATCCTTTCACTTCACAGTAATGAAAACTCAGTCTCAGACAGGTGAACATAGTAAGTAATGGTTGGGCAGGGCTGTATCAGATGTCAAGAGAGCTGATACCCATACTTGACTTAGGCTGCTGCCAGGTTGCTGATTTGCTGCCTCTTGTCTAGGAAGCATAGCAATAGCAGGATCACATAGTGGGATATCATTCCACTACATTTCTATAAAGCTCAGCAATTGGTCTGTATGAGAGGTAGGAAGAGTAAGGAGTCTGAAAAAGAGGAAGAAGAAAATGAATAGAAGGATCTAGACAGGAGAGAGATGTAGCAGACATAGAGAATCACTGGTCCAGGACAGTCTTGGGTAAAGATTTACATCTTAAGGTTAAATATTGAGAAACAACTCTAATTATGTGGGCATATTGTTAATTGAACACTATCAAATATATAGTCATTGAACAATTTTTAAGCATTAGAGTCTCATTTCTACCAGGTACTGTGTGGGTGATGGGATGGTCTGGGCTCAGCCAAGCATTGTTGAGACAGCATGGGAGATTGGCAGAGCCATCTTGTGAGTGCCAGGACCAGTGCTTCTGGCCTGCCTGAGACAATGGCCTGAGCCAATCAGTAGCAGGAGCACACCACCACATGTGGCCTCAGGCCTTGACTACTCAGGAACATGGTGGCCTCTTAACAACAAGCCAGATTGAATGCTGCCATTTTAAACAATAACTGCAACAGATTACATTATTCATGACAAGTCATCATGGCTGGAGATCCTTCAGGAAACAAACCTCTTATCCACTAGCTGGTAGTTTTTTGTTTTTTGGTTTTTACTAGAAATGTCAGGATGGCATTCATATGCTTTGAGGGGTAATATGAAATACTGAATATATTCTACATCAAGGTACTTTTGGAGATAAAGACTGCCTTTTGAGATCATTCTACACTAATTAAAAAAGCAACAGTTAAGCATTTTCTTACCCTTATGTTTAATACAGAAAATAATGAATTTGATAGATGGTTCCATTTTGAAGACAAGGTAATTTTTCCTTTATGTCTAGACTACAGGAAAGCTATACCCCTCTGAGATAACCATTGAGGCTCATGCCACTTTGATAGGTATTCTTTGCCTTTTAATAAATTTCTACAGGTTTCTTATGTTTATACTGGTTCATGTGCATGGGAACATATGTATTGAACCATATGTGAACCTGGATGGATGTGTACATGAAAACCAAAAGTCAAAATATTTTCTCCTTACAGCTGTGTTTACCACTAGCACATGTATTAGTGGAATTGAAAATATAGCGGTTCTAGTGTGTCTGGCTGTACTGGATACTTACAACCACCCAATGTTCATGCAGAGACATTGACATATCACACTTACATGGCATGCTGAATCACAGACCTGTGCATATGCCAACCCTATGCTTGAATGGTACTTAAAACAAAGGGGAGAAAAGAGGAAATAAGAAAACATGTAGATTTTACTGTAGTATATATTTTAGATACCCTTAAACAGAAAAAAAATACATATAAAATCTGGATGATCCTTGCAGGAGTATTGATAATTAGTGTTTGTTGAGGAAGGAAATATTTTCTTCAGTATTTTAACCACAAAAGTGTTACCCTATTTACTTATAAATAATTTAAGAGCAATTCTTAGCTATTCCTTTCCCTAGCTAAGGGCTTCCTTTACAGAGTCTCCCAGGTGAGCTGGAGGACATCTGAATAGCATTGTTAAACACTGTTGGTAACTACTGTTTACTACTGTGACATCTATGTCTAACCTTCCCACATACCTTTTGCCTGTTCTCTAGTTCCTCTCACATTTTCATCTTTGAAGATCCTCTGAGAGCTGAAAGGCATCTTGCAATGGTGGATTGTCTTCTCTACTAAAAATTCTCCTTTTCTAGACTTTTTTCTCACTTTATTTATGTACCTGTTCAAGTATCTCTGGCTTAAAAGATATTACTTTTAAAAGAACAAAATTACATATGATTTAAAATAGATTGTTTGCATTCATTTTTTAAAGGATATTTTTTATTATTTTAATTTTATATGCATGAAAAATTACTTGCCTGCACAAATTAGTACAACATGAATGCTTGGTGCAGAGAGAGGCCAAAATAAGACACTGGCCCCTTAGGAACAGTGAGTTTTTGTGAAAGTGGTGAAAACCAAACTGAGTCCTCTAGAAGAGGAGCTACCATTGTTTCTTAACTTTTAAGCCATCTCTCCGGTCTTTTCATTAAAATATAATCAATTTGTAGTTTCATACATTTATACCATGACGCCTGATTCTTTATTTCTTCTCCCTGTGCAAACATTCTTTTCATCAAGTCTCTTTACTACATTAATGTCTTCTTTTGTATAAGACTCACTGAGTTTATTTAGTAACTTTTCCCCTCATGGGGAAAAGGTATTTAACCTAAAAACTGACATTTTTTTATGGCTAAACCACTGAAGAAAATACTCTCTCCCTCAACAAACATCAATTATGTATAGTTCCTCTTGGAAAGACTATTCAGATTTTATATTTTTCTTTTTATTTATGAGTATCTAAAAATATACTACTGTATAGTTTGTGTGTTTTCTTATTTCCTCTTTTTTCCCTTTTGCTTTAAGTACTACTTTGGCATAGAGTTGGGAAATGCACAGCTCTATCACTCAACATGACATCCAAGTAAGTATGATCTGTGTAGGTCTCTGCATGAGGACTGAATGATTGCAAGCATACACTGAAGACAGTAAGTCATTCTCTTTAATCAATACACTTTATATTAAAAAACTATTTTATTCTATGAAAAAGAAAATTTGCACTATGGAATAAATCAATGGGTAAAACATTTTCCACACAAAGATGAAGACTAGACATCAGATTCTCAGAACAGTAATAATACATAGAAGGTGTTGCAGCAGCCAGTAATTTTATCTCCTGGGTAACAGCAGAAGAGGGATAGCAACATCTTGATGGGAAAAAATAAAAATATAGTGTCTTACAGAGAGAAAGTTAATCATCAGACTGTAATCTTTCTCATTATGATTAATGTCTATATGATGTGCATGAGGGGTTGACCTCCAACTGTAAAGTACGGATGGTGTGTGGAATCCCATAACTGGCTTGGCAGGAATGGGAGTAACCTTTGTATGATGAGATTGACAGAAGAGGCATTATTTTACTATGAAAAAAAATATAATGTAATTTGAGTCAGATTTTATTATTGAATGTATTATTATATACATCATTTTAAACCCCAGTTTTCACAATCAGTTTTCTTGGTCTATAGTCTTGTCCTGTCACTAAAGCACCTGGGGATCATTTTCTATTCTAAAACAAGAGTATATGCACTGTTGTGTAGCTTATATAATGTTTTGAGAGTTAAATTATGTGTAAAGGCATCAGTGTTACAGAGAATATGATTTAGTAGTTGGAAGAATTTGGACTGATACACTTAATCTCTGCTATAATTTATTTTTTAATATTTATTTCTTCCAAGCTCACCAATTATTCATAACATAAAAGTGTATGCTCTTGAATATTATATAAAAATTACTTACTTAATAAAATGTCTTAGATGTACTCAATTTTAAGTAGAAGTGATTTAACAAACTAATTACTACTATACCTCTGTCTCCCTCTATTAACCTGAGATACGTTTTTATTGAGGATATCATTTCTGAGTGTCATGAACTATCAAATTTTTTTAGTACTTTTTTTCTGTCCCTTTATGTCACCAAACCTAGAAAAATGTCAGGACACAATCTAAAAGGTAAAGCTCATTCTCTTAGCTAAAGCTGATGTGTGCTTGAATGAGCCTTGATGTGTCCAATCTATTACAACCATTTACATTAGTTTGTTCAACAGAATTATGTCAATTGTCTTAAAATCCAGTATTCATTGAGAAATATATATAATCTCTCTTTCACTTTCTATCTATCTATCTATCTATCTATCTATCTATCTATCTATCATCTATCTATCTATCTATCTATCATCTACTATGTGTCTGTTAACTTATCTATCTATCTGTTTCTCTGCATCAGAAAAATTCTGATACACAATCTGAAAATGTTTTTTATTGGATATTTTATTTACATTTCAGATGCCAATCCCTTTCCCCATTTCCCTTCCCCAGAAAACCCCTATCCCATGCCACCCCCCCTATTCCATTTGGCTTTTATACAAATTTTTAAATGTTAATCAAGGGCTTTGTAAGTATGGTAATGCTCAATCAGAAGTGTAACCTAATATCCAAACTAGCTATGTAAACTATCTTTGACTAGCGGAGACACGTGAACTTCTACCTCCATGCCCCCTCTCTCTTTCTCTCTCTTTTTCTCTCTCATTACCGAGCTTCTCATCTACTTCATCTTCTCCTCTAATTACTCCATCTTTTCCTCTCAGTGCTCCTTTCCCCTTAGCTCCTCCTACATATTACCCTTCCTGTTAAAATAAAGCTTTTCTCTCAGAATACAATTAGAGCATAATTATTCCTATTTGTACCAGTGAGGTACAAGATAGTCTTAATACCCAGTCCATCCTTTTTTTGACTAGCCAGAACCTCTGTATTCTCTCTTGACTAGAACACTTAGTTTTGAACCTGGCTTTTTCTTGGCTTTAGAATGAATGTCAGCTGAGAACCCTCCACTCAGATCTTTTCTCTCAAGGTAAATAGCCTGAATTGCCTATGAGTCTATAGGTCTTCAATGCTGTCAGAAATCCAAAATGACTAAATTAACTGAATTTATGGGAGGCAATAAGCATAGCTTCTAAAACGTAGCCAATTTATAGAGACCACTGAACACCTGGACAACCCCTATACTACCGAATGTTGGAGCATCAAATCTTCAGCCTTCTGGCCCAAACTCATCTGACAAACTTTAATGCTGCAGAATTATTGAGGGCTGGTTACTCTGTCTAGGCAGATATAATCAGTCGACTATTCTGCAAGTGTGTCCTTTTCTGTAGATGGAGAGAGGCAATTTTTGCCTGGTGGCTGTCTCACCACAACAGGAGTAACTCCAATGATGCTCAATTTCTTCTTAGAATCCAAGACAGGAAACTGTCAGGAGCAGACAGTTCTCTAATGAAAATGAGCATTGATATAGAAATATTTGTGATGTCAATTCTATGGATTTCTGACGTTTTGAAATCCAACTATCCATGCAAGATAACCTAGACTGCTGTCTGTTATCTCCTCTGAGCTATTTCTAAATAAAATATAGAAAATACCCTAACAATAAACTCAAAGTCATGAATTTGCTATAGTCCCTTAACTCACAGACTAGTCATTCCAAGTCAGTTAAAAAAGTTAAACAAGGACTGGGTCTAAGTCTTATATTTCTAAATGTGTTATAGAGGCACAATGCCCATGAGAGTATCTATATTCATTTCACTTTCATATCGATGAGAAGCTATTACCAATGAAAACCTTAATTTTGAAATCCAAGTGAATTTTGTACCATTTAAGAAATTATAACTTCATCTTGATACTACATTATACAGATTTTTACCAATAGGTTATGGCTATGCCATAAATCTTAGCTAATCTTCCCTGTTCCAACAAAATCACTGCTGTTCCCAAGAGAGACAGCCCCATATTAAAAACCTTAGTCCCCAAGCCTGGGGAATAGGGGCGCTGACACTTCTTTAACTTCTTCAAGCTGATTACAGGCATCGAGACATCCAAAGAGAGGTGGGGGGAAGAGCAAATTGATAAGCCTCCAACGCTGTGTCCTCACTGCATCCAGATGGAACTCCCAGACACCGGAGGCTTGAATATGTCCGCTCATTTTGCTTGATGAGTAGATACACCAAGGCTGTGCATTCTGCAATATACAATTCTCTGGACAAGTTTTAGTATCAAGAAAAAAAAAATTTTTTTTTCCTAGAGGGCTGACATTTTTTTTTATAAAGATGTTGGTTCTAACAACTTTATTCCCCCCTTTTATGTAGTTGGTTATAATATTTACATTTCAATTTTTATCCTTTTATCCCATTTCCCCCACCACCCAGGAACACCTTATCCCATCCCCCCTCCTTATATCCCTTCTATGAGGCTGTGCCCGCACCCACCCCCAACCCCCACTACCCCCTCCTTACCCTCAAACTCCCCCGCCTTCTGTGTTGGTTTTTCATGGGACCAAGAATCTCCTCTTCCACCCATGCCCAACAAGGCTGTCCTCCCCTACATATACCACTAGAGTCGTAGGTCCTTCTCTATGTGCTCCCAGGCTGGTGGTTCAAATCCTGGGGGCCTCTGGATTGTTTGGTATTGTTGTTTTCCTCTTGGGGTCACAAACCCTTTCTGCTGCCTCAGTCTTCTAAGTTCTCCCTTGGGAAACCCTTGATCATATCGGTGGTTAGCTTTGAGCATTGTCCTCTGAATGTGTCAGTCTCTGGCAAATCTCTAAGGAGACAGCTATAATACGTTCTTGACAGCATGCATTTCCAGTCATCTATATCAACGTCTAGCTTAGGTGACAGTACATGGGGTGGATGCCCAGCTGGAACGGTCTCCTGATGGCTCCTCTTTCAGTTTCTGTCCCATGTTTTGTTTCCATAATTGCTCCCTCGATTATTTTTGTTACTGGTTCTAAGTAGAACTGAGTCGTCCCCTCTTGGTCTTTCTTCTTCATGGGCTTCACATGGTCTATGGGTTGAGTCTTCGCAATTCTAAGTTTTTGGGCTAATATCCACTTAACAGTGAGTAAATACCATGTGTGTTCTTTCGTGATTGGGTTAACTCAGTCAGGATCGTAATTTTTAGATCCATCCATCTGACTATAAATTTCTCGAATTCATTATTTTTAATAACTGAGTAATACTCCATTGTGTAGATGAACCACAATTTTTGTATCCATTCCTCCATTGAGGGACATCTTGGTTCCTTCCAGCTTCTGGCTATTATAAATAAGGTTGCTATGAACATAGTGGAGCATATGTCCTTGTTATATGTTGAGACATCTTTTGGGTATATGCCCAGGAGTGGTATAGCTGGATCCTCAGGTAATGATATGTCCAGTTTTCTGAAGAACCGCCAGACTGATTTCCAGAGTGGTTGTAACAGCTTGCAATCCCACCAACAGTGGAGGAGTGTTCCTCTTTCTATGCATACTCGCCAGCATCTACTATCACCTGAGTTTTTGACCTTAGCCATTCTGACTGGTGTGAGATGGTATCTCAGGGTTGTTTTGATTTGCATTTCCCTGATGACTAAGGATGTTGAGCATTTCTTAAGGTGCTTCTCAGCCATTTGAGTTTCCTCTGTTGAGAATTTTTTGTTTAGCTCTGTTCCCCATTTTTTTAATAGGGTTATATGGTTTTCTGAAGTATAATTTCTTGAGTTCTTTGTAAATCTTGGATATTAGCCCTCTATCGGATGTGGGATTGGTCAAGATCTTTTCCCAATCTGTTGGTTGCCGTTTTGTCTTATTGACAATATCCTTTGCCTTACAGAAGCTTTGCAATTTTATGAGGTCCCATTTGTCAATTCTTAATCTTAGAGCATAAGCCATTGGTGTTCTGTTGAGAAACTTTTCCCCTCTGCCTAGGTATTCAAGGGTCTTCCACACCTTCTCTTCTATTAGTTTCAGTGTATCTGGTTTTAAGTGAAGGTCTTTTATCCACTTGGATTTGAGCTTTGTACAAGGAGATAAGCATGGATCGATTTGCATTTTTCTACATGTTGACTTCTAGTTGAACCAGCACAATTTGCTAAAAATGCTGTCCTTTTTCCACTGGATGATTTTAGCTCCTTTGTCAAAGATCAAGTGACCATAGGTATGTGGGCTCATTTCTGGGTCTTCAATTCTATACCTTTGATCTTCCTGCCTGTCTCTGTACCAATACCATGCAGTTTTTATTACTATTGCTCTGTAGTACAGTTTGAGGTCAGGGATGGTGATTCCCCCGGAAGTTCTTTTGTTGTTGAGAATAGTTCTCTCTATCCTGCGTTTTTTGTTGTTCCAAATAAATTTGCAAATTGCTCTTTCTATCTCTGTGAAGAATTGATTTGGAATTTTGATGGGGATTGCATTGAAACAATAGATTGCTTTTGGCAAGATGGCCATTTTAATTAAATTAATCCTGCCAATCCAGGAGCATGGGAGATCTTTCCATCTTCTGAGGTCTTCTTCTACTTCATTCTTCAGAGACTTGAAATTCTTGTCATACAGATGTTTTGCTTGCTTGGTTAGGTTCACTCCAAGATATTTTATATTGTTTGTGACTATTGTGAAGGGTGTCATTTCCCTAATTTCTTTCTCAGCCTGTTTATCATTTGAGTGTAGGAAGGCTATTGATTTATTTGAGTTGATTTTATATCCAGCCACTTTACTGAAGTTGTTTATCAGGTTTAGGAGTTCTCTGATGGAAATTTTTGGGTCACTTAAGTATACTATCATATCATCTGCAAATAGAGAAATTTTGTCTTCTTCTTTTCCTATTTGTATCCCTTTGATTTCCTTTTGTTGTCTAATCACAACAATCTAATTTTAATCTAATTAAAAGTCTTTAATTTCTTTCTTTCTTTCTTCCTTGACCAAGTTATCATTGAGTAGAGCATTGTTCAGTTTCCACGTGTATGTGGGCTTTCCATTGTTTTTGTCCATGTCAAAGACGAGTCTTAGTCCATGGTGGTCTGATAGAGTACAAGGGATTATTTCAATCTTTTTGTATCTGTTGAGGCCTGTTTTGTGACCAATTATATGGTCTGTTTTGGAGAAGGTACCATGAGGTGCTGAGAAAAAGGTATATTCTTTTGTTTTAGGATGAAACGTTCTATAGATGTCAGTTAAGTCCAATTGGTTCATAACTTCTGTTAGTTTCATTGTGTCTCGATTTAGTTCCTGTTTCCATGATCTGTCCATAGCTGAGAGTGGGGTGTTGAAACCTCCCACTATTATTGTGTGGTGTGTGATGTATGCTTTAAGTTTTAGTAAAGTTTCTTTTATGTATGTGGGTGCCCTTGCGTTTGGAGCATAGATGTTCAGAATTGCAAGCTTCTCTTTGTACACTTTTCCTTTGATGAATATAAAGTGTCCTTCTTTATCTTTTTTGATTACTATTTGTTGAAAATTGATTTTATTTGATAATAGAATGGCTACTCCAGCTTGTTTCTAGGGACCATTTGCTTGTAAGTTTGTATTCCATCCTTTTACTCTTAGGTAGTGTTTGTCGTTCTCACAGAGGTGCATTTCCTGTATGCAGCAAAATTCTGGGTTGTGTCTATGTATCCAGTCTGATAGTCTATGTCTTTTTATTGGAGAGTTGAGTCCATTGATACTAGGAGATATTAAGGAATAATGAATGTTGTTTCCTGTTATTTTGTTATTACTGGTGTTGGAGTTATGTTTGTGTAGGGGTCTTCTTTTAGGGTTGTTGGAAGATTACTTTCTTGCTTTTTCTGGGTTGTAGTTTCCCTCCTTGTGTTGGAGTTTTCCAATTATCCTTTGAAGTGCTGGATTTGTGGTAAGATATTGTGCAAATTTGATTTTATCATGGAATATTTTGGTTTCTTCATTAATATTGATTGAAAGTTTTGTTGGGTATAGTAGTCTGGGCTGGCATTTGTGTTCTCTTAGGGTCTGTATGATATCCGTCTAGGATCTTCTGGCTTTTATAGTCTCTGGTGAGAAGTCTGGTGTAATACTTATAGGTCGTCCTTTATATGTTACTTTACCTTTTTCTCTTACTGCTTTTACTATTTTTTCTTTGTTTTGTACATTTGATGTTTTGATTATTATGTGACGGTAGGTATTTCTCTTCTGGTCTAAAATGTTTGGAGTTCTATAGGCTTCTTGTATGTTTATGGACATCTCTTTCTGTAGGTTAGGAAAGTTTTCCTCTATAATTTTGTTGAAGATATTTACTGGTCCTTTAAGTTGAGAGTCTTCCCCCTCATCTATACCTATTATCCTTAGGTTTGGCCTTCTCATTGTGTCCTGGTTCTCCTGTTTGTTTTGGGTTAGTAGCTTTTTGTATTTTGCATTTTCTTTGACAGTTGTGTCAATGTTTTCCATGGTATCTTCTGCACATGAGATTCTCTCTTCTATCTCTTGTATTCTGTTGGTGATATTTGTGTCTATGACTCCTGATACATTTTTTAGGTTTTCTATCTCCAGGGTAGTCTCCCTTTGTAATTTCTTTATTGTTTCTACTTCCATTTTTAAATCTTGGGAGGTTTTGT
The DNA here is from genome assembly GCA_030674055.1 of Rhabdomys pumilio. NCBI lineage: Eukaryota > Metazoa > Chordata > Mammalia > Rodentia > Muridae > Rhabdomys > Rhabdomys pumilio. Next base: position 12,830,923 of record JANHMN010000009.1, on the reverse strand, counting down.
TTGATTCCTTCTGCTGTTTGGTTATTTTTTCTTCCAATTCCCTAAGGTATTTTTGTGTTTCCTCTTTAAGGGCTTCTATCTGTCTGTCTGTGTTCTCCTTAATTTCTTTGAGAGTGTTATTTATGTCCTTTTTAAAGTCTTCTAGCATCATCATGAGAAGAGATTTTAATTATGGGTCCTGCTTGTCTGGTGTGATGGTGTGTTCAGGGCTTGCTATAATGGGGGAACTGGGTTCTGATGTTTCCATGTAACTTTGGATTCTGTTGCTTATGTTTTTTCGTTTGCCTTTTGCCATTTGGTTAATGCTAGTACTCCCTGTACTTTCTGTCTCTGATTGAGGCCTCCCTTTCCAGTTATCTTGCTTGTTTCTGGTCTCCTTGGCATCCCAATATCTCTGTGATCTTCTCTAGCTGCTCTGAGTACGATGATAGCTCTAGGATAACTCAGAATATGGTGTCTCCTGGATAGCAGTCCAGCTAGGTGTCCACTGTTCTGGGTGTAATGTCTCTTCTAGGATGTCTCAGGCTAATTTGTCCACAGCTCTGAGTGCCGTGGCTCCTCTATTATGTCTCATGATACATTGCATGCCGCTCTGAGTTACTTTGGTCCTCCGCCACTCTAGGTTCAGTGGATCCTCTACTGCTCTGGTTTCCTTGCACTCTCTTGGGTGGGTCAGGAGGAATCTGGTGCCCCCAGAAGCAGACTGGGCGGGTATCTGCGTCAGGCCTCAGATCTGGGAGAGAGGTGGAAGGGGTGTGCTATTCCGCAGGGCGGGATTTGGGGTTCTGTAGGAATCTGAGCATTCCCTGCACTCAGCTCTGGGCCAAGGGCAGTGATCAGGTCTTCTTACCTACTGCTCTGGGTTCCTTGCACCCTCAAGGATGGGTCAGGAGGGATCTGGTGCCTCCAGAAGCAGACGGGGCGGGTGTCTGCTTCAGGCCTCCGATGCGGGAGGAAAATGTTTATAAATGATTTATGGATAATCATTAAAAGGAAAAAATGTTGCACTTGTTCTTAATACTTGAAATTCTAGATCTTCTGGTAAAATTCTGACTGTTCACCAATTATGTAGAAAAATGAAGAAACTCGCTATTTCCATTGCTGCCTGTGAACTCTCTTCACTGGGCTGCAGTATTCTCTGCTGCCCAAGGACTTCCTGAAGGACTTTGTGTAAACAAGTTTCATCCCTTAAAAACCAAAGCTAAAATGAGGACAAACTTACAATAATACTGCTGAGAAGGAAGACACAAGGACTTTGTCTCCTACAAATCTAATCAAACACACACACACACACACACACACACACACACACACAGAGAGAGAGAGA
>JANHMN010000009.1:12714139-12819578 GCA_030674055.1 Rhabdomys pumilio | reverse complement strand
ATACACATACACATACACATACACATACACATACACATACACATACATATACATCATATACATCATATACATCATATACATCATATACATATACATCATATACATCATATACATCATATACATCATATACACACACATACACATACACATATACATATACATTCAACTACAATTAATGAAAAAAAAGCCATAAATTTGAAAGAAAGTTTATACTGCCACATTGTTGAGATTTCATAACATAGTATCTCTGTCCTACCCACGAGACACTACCTAAAAGCTGGGAGCCTAGTCCTCTGATTCTTGTGATCTTTTTTCTTTCTATGTCATACCCTGAGAGTTAGGTATGAGAATGTGTTATAAATGTAAAATGTGGAACTGTGTATTCCTTGGCCAATTCTTTTCTGCATGTGTCTCTATAGCACCCTCTGTCTGTTTAACAAAGAAGCTTCTTGGATAAGGTGATTGTTCTTTTGATTTTCCTCAGTTTCTGTTGGTATATCTCCCTGTTAATTTCTGATTTTGTTAATTTAGATATTGTCTCTGTGCTCTCTGGTTAGTCTGGCTAAGGGTTTATTTATCTTGTTGATTTTCTCAAAGAAGCAGCTCCTGTTTTTGTTGATTCTTTGTATAGTTCTTTTTGTTTCTATTTAGTTCATTTCAGCCATGAACTTTATTATTTCCTGCAGTCTACTCCTCTTGGGTGTATTTGCTTCTTTTTATTCTAGAGCTTTCACATATGCTGTTAAGCTCCTAGTGTGTGCTCTCTCCAGTTTCATTTTGGATGCACTCAGAGCTATGAGTTGTCCTCTTAGCATTGCTTTCATTGTGTCCCACAAGCTTTGTTATGTTGTGCCTTCAGTCCCATTAAATTCTAAAATGTCTTTAATTTCTTTCTTCTTTCTTTCTTCCTTGACCAAGTTATCATTGAGTAGAGCATTCTTCAGCTTCCATGTGTATGTGGGCTTTCTGTTGTTTTTGTTGTTATTGAAAACCAGCCTTAGTCCACGGTGATCTGATGGGATGCATGAAATGGTTTCAGTATCCTTGTACCTGTTGAGGTCTGTTTTGTAACTGATTTTATGGTCAGTTTTGAAGAGGATACCATGAGGTTCTGAGAAGAAGGTATACTCTTTTATTTAGGGTGAAATGTCCTACAGATATCTGTTAAATCCATTTGTTTTATAACTTCTGTTAGTTTCATTTTGTCACTGTTTAGTTTCTGACAGATCATGGGATCTGTCCATTGTTGAGAGTTGGGTGTTGAAACCCTCCACTATTATTGTGTGATGTGCAATGTGTGCTTTGAGTTTTAGCCAAGTTTCTTTTATGAATGTAGGTACCCTTGCATTTGGAGCATAGATTTTCAGAATTGAGAGTTTATCTTGGTAGATTTTTCTTTTGATGAGTATGAAGTGTCCTTCCTTATGTTTTTGATAACTTTTGGTTGAAAGTCGATTTTATTTGATATTAGAATGGCTACTCCAGCTTGTTTCTTGGGACCATTTACTTGTAAAAGTTTTTTCCAGCCTTTTACTCTGAGCTAGTGTCTGTCTTTGTCACTGAGGTGCATTTCCTGTACGCAGCAAAATGCTGGGTCCTGTTTACATATCCAGTCTGTTAGTCTGTGTCTTTTTATTGGGGAATTGAGTCCATTGATATTAAAATATATTAAGGAATAGTGACTGTTGCTTCCTTTATTTTTGTTCTTAGAGTTGGAATTATGTGTTTGTGGCTATCTTTTGGGTTTGTTGAAAAAAGATTACTTTCTTGCTTTTTTCTGGGGTATAGTTTCTCTCCTTGTGTTGGAGTTTTCCATCTATTATCTTTTATAGGGATGGATTTGTTGAAGTACATTATGTACATTTGTTTTTGTCATAGTATATCTTGTTTTCTCCATCTATGTTAATTGAGAGTTTTGCTGGGTATAGTAGCTTGGGTTGACATTTGTGTTTTCTTAGAGTCTGCACAGGATATTCTAGCCGTCATATGTCTAGTCTACCCTTCATTCCATTCCCCCACCCTCTTCCTCAGGTGCCTCCTTCCTTCTGCCTCCCATGACTATCTTATTCTTCCTTTTACATAGGATTCAAGCATTTTCACTTGGGCCTTTCTTCTTCTATAGCTTCTTGGTGTCTGTTTGGTGTACTATGGGTATTTTGAACTTTTTTGGCTAATATCCACTTATCAGTGAGTATATACCATGCATGTCTTTTGGATCTGGGTTACAACACTTAGGATGATAATTTCTAGTCCCATCTATTTGCCTGAAAAATTTATGATGTCCTTGTTTTTAATAGCTGAATAGTATTTCATGTTTGAATGTAACACATTTTCTGTATCCATTCTTCAGTTGACGGACATCTGGGTTGTTTCCAGTTTCTGTCTATTAAGACTAAAGCTGATATGAACATAGTGGAACAGTTGTTTTGGTGTATTGGTAGAATAAATTTTGGGTATATGCCCAGAAGGGGTATAACTGGGTCTTCACATAGATCTATTTACAATTTTCTGAGAAACCACCACGTTAATTTCCAGAGTGGTTTTACAATTATATATTTGCAATTATACCATTATATATTAAAAATTATATATTTTACAATTATATATTTGCAATTATACCAGCAGTAAAGAAGAATTCCCTTTTCTTTACATCCTCTGCAGCATCTATTGTCACCTGAGTTTTTGATCTTAGCCTTGCTGGTTGGTGTAAGGTGGAATATTAGTGTTATTTTGATTTACGTTTCCCTGATGACTAAGGATGTTGAACATTTCATTAAATTCTTCTCGGTCATTTGAGATTGTCCTGTTGCAAATTCTCTGTTTAGTTCTCTATCCCACCTTCTGGTTATCTCTGGGGTTACCTGGTCTTGCTCTCTCTAACTGTGGCTTGGGTTATTGTTTTTCTGGATTCTAACTTCTTGACTTCTTTATGTTTTTTGGATTTTAGCCCAGTTTGATGAAGGGTTAGTGAACATTTTTTTTTCTAAATCTGTAGGCTGCCTTTTTGTTCTTTGCCTTACGGAAGCTTTTCAGTTTCATGGAGTACTAAAATAACCTGCAGTAAAATCATGTCTAACTACTACACTTGCGAAGGGCATGCGAGTCCATTCCAAGAATTTTGTGCTTTGGAGGGCTGATGTCACAAATCTCTTGATCTGTTCTCAGATTCTCTTTTGCAAGCAATCAGAGTTCCCCTCAGGTTCATTCATGGATCACCTGTGTTTCATTTTCTTGACTAAAGACTGATGTTCTTCCTCATCAATGGATGATGCTTCTCCTGAGCAGGTAGGATAAAGAGAACAGATTAAGCAAGCCCTGAAGAGTAAGCTAGTTGTCCTTCGTCTCCTGTGCATTATTTCCTTCCTTTAGGTTCCCGACTTGTGCTCTTGTCTTTAATTTCTTCAGGGATAGCCTGTGATCTAATAATTGTAGGGTAAGATAAATTCTTTTTTCTCCAAGTTGCTTTCTCTTTTGGTGTTTTATTTTATCAATTGATACCCTAACTAGAAAAAATTTTTCAAACCTTTACAAAGGTTAGTTTTTGATATTCAGAAACAATAAGTCAGTATCCCCAGGCTTTATCAACATTTTCGAAGTTATGATTGTTTTTAACTGTATTTTTAACAATCTTAAAATTCTGTTATTTTAATAATTGGGATTTATGTTTCAATAATAAAATACACTAAGTTTAGTATATTTCCTAGGACTTACAAACTACATAAATAAGTAAAAAATATAATCTAAAATTAATGTATTTTAGTAAACTAGGAGTCCCTCATAGAATCACACGTCGACACTGCTTATTTCAGGACTTATTTGTGGAATTAAAACTGTACTATTCATTGAGAGTTCCATATAGTTTGCCCATACTCAGCTGTCTCCCAGGACTTTTCTTAGACTCAGCTTTCTTTTCTTTCCCACTCAATTTTGTTTTCTCTTTTTAAAAAAATACATAAAGTTTAATTTGTGCTGGCCATATAATTTTGTATGTGTGCCCTTCCTTCAAAGTGTAATGGAAGAATATTCCAGAAGCACCTTACAGAAAATGGATGTCCTTCATCCTATCAATTTTCAGTAGGTTCTCAAATATTTGAAAAACAAAAGCAAGTTGTTAGTCCAAAAATCTTAAAATATATGAGATTCACTGTTGGTAAGCTGGTTGCTTAGCTTTCTTTTAGGTTTTGAAACATAAAGGGAGACATTAAATAATGGATACTATAAAAATAGAAGCTAATTCTATTTCTTAGTAATGATATTTTAAAAGTTACTTATATATTTGTAATAGTGTGATTACAAAAGGGTACTTAAGTTTATAGCATCAAATACTTTTTTTAAAAATTATTCACTTTATATCTCTGCTCACTGCCCATGTCCCCATATCTCCATCTCCTGGTCACCTCCTTCGTTCCATCCCCCATTCTTTTCTCCTCTGAACAGGTGGGTCCCCCTCCTAGGGTAGCCACAATTCTTCTCCCTCTGAGACTATTAAACACAGCCCAGCTAGAAGAACATATCCCACATATAGGCAACAGCATCTGGGATAGTTCTCATTCCAATTGTTTGGGACCTACATGAAGATCAATCGACATATACGCTACACATGTTCCTGGAGGCCAAGGTCCAACCCATGTATGTTCTTTTGTTAGTATTAAAGTCTCTGAGATCCCCAAGAGTACAAGTTTGTTGATTCTGTTAGCCTTCATATGGACTTGCTATCCCCTTAGGGGCTGCAATGTTTCTTCCTATTCTTACATGAGAGTCCCCAGACTAAATCCACTGTTTGGCTATGGGTGTCTGCATTTGTCTGAGTCAGTTGATTAGTGGAGCTTCTCAGAGGACTGCCATGATAGACTCCTGTCTGAAAGCATATCAATAGTATCCAGGATCGGTGCTTACCCAAGTGTTTAGTCTCAAATTAGGTTGGTTATTGCTTGGGCATACCTACGATCTCTACTCTATCTGAAATCACTGCATTTCTTGTAGACACAATAAGTTTTTGGTTGAAAGTTTTGTAGGTGGGTTTGTGTCTTTAACTCTCCACTTGGGTTCCTATCTTGCTACAGGAGGCATCCTTTCCAAACTCTGTGTACCCAATAGTCTGAGTCACAGCCAAGAATACCTCCGTTGATTCTTATGTACCTCCTCTATCCCAGTTCTCCATCAGATGCAGATTTACATTGATTCGCATGACCATCTGGCCATTCCCCCTGGAACTCCACATACCCAGGCCCCAAATACCACACTATGTCCAAGATCCCCCATCCCACCTAGTTCTCTTCCTCCATCTGCCTTCCTGACTATTAAATTCCCCTTTCCTCATTCTTGCTTAGCATTCTTGGGTCTGTGGAGTCTAGTATGGGCATCCTGTATTTTATGGCTAAGAACCACTTATAAATATAAGAGAATGCATACTGTCCATGTACTTTTGAGAACAGGTTACCTCACTCCAGATTGTATTTTTGAGATCTCTTCATTTGACCCCAAAATTCATGATGTCTTTATTTTTCATAGCCAAATACTATTCCATTGTGTAGATAAACAACTTTTTAAAATTCATTCTTAAGGTGAGGGACATCAAGCTTGTTTCCAGTTTCTATCTATTATGAATAAAGCTGCTATGAACATAGATGAGTAACTATCTTTGTGGGGTCACAGAACATCTTTTGGGTATATGCCTAGAAGTGATATAGCTTAGTCTTGAGGGAGAACTATTCCTAGTTTTTTGAGAAACATCCAAATTGATTTCCAAAGTGGTTGTTCAAGTTTGCACTCCCATCAACAATGCAGGATTCTTTCATTTGCTCCACATCCTTGCCAGCATGTGCTATCACTTGAGTTTTTTCTATCAGCCATTCTAAAGTTGGGTTAGGGTCAAGGTTATAGTATAAGATGGAATCTCAAAGTTGTTTTCATTTACATTTCCTTGATCATTAAGGACTTTGAACGTTTCTTTAACTGCTTCTCAGCCACTCAAGATTCCTCTCTTGGTAATTCTTTGTTTAGTTCTTTGCCCCATTTTAAATTGTTGTTATTGGGTTGTTGGCGTTTAACTTTTTGAGTTCTTTATAAATTTTGGATATTAGCCCTCTGTCAGATGTAGGGTTGGTGAAGATCCTTTCCCAATATGTAGACTGCTATTTTGTCTTATTGACAGTGTCCTATGCCTTACAGAAGCTTTGCAGTTTCCTGATGTCTCATTTATCAATTGTTGATCTTAGAACCTGAGCCACTGTTGTTCTGTTCAAGAAATTGTCTCCTGTACCAATGCATTCAAGGATATTTCTCACTTTCTTTTCTATGAGATTAGTGTATTCAGTTTGATGTTAAATTCCTTGATTGATGTGGACATAAGCTTTGTGAGGGGTAATAAATTTGGATCTATTTTCTTTCTTCTGTATGTAGATATCCAGGTAGGTCAGCAACATTTGTTGAAAATGCTATCTTTTTTTCAATGTACAGTTTTGGATTCTTTATACAAAAATCAAGTGTCTACGCATATGTGAGTTTACTTCTGGGACTTCAGTTCTATTCCATTGAGCAATGTGTCTATTTTTGTATAAATACCATGCAGTTTTCTTTCACTATTGCTCTGTAGTACAGGTTGAGGTCAGGGATGGTGTTTCCTCCAGAAGTTCTTTTATTGTCCAAGATTCTTTTGGCTATTCTGTGTTTATTATTTTTCCACACAAAATTGAGAATTACTATTTCAAATCCTATAAAAATGTGTTGGAATTTTGATGAGGACTGCATTGAATCTGTAGATTATTTTTGTTTTTGTATGATAGCCATTTTCAGTATGTTAATCCTACTTATCCATGAGCATGGGGGATCTTTCCATTTATGAGTTCTTTAATTTCTTTCTTCAGTAACTTGAAGTTCTTGTCATACTTGCTTGGTTAGAATTACATTAAGATATTTATATTATTTGTGGCTATTGTAAAGAGTGCTGTTTCTATAATTTCTTTCTTGACAAGTTTATCTATTATATAAAGGGAGAGGTGTATATTTCTGTGAGATAATTTTGTATTCAACCAAATTGCCAAAGCTGTTTATCACCTGTAGAAGTGCTCTGATAGAATTTTTTTGGGTTGCTTATGTATACTGTCATAATAAAAATAGTGATATTTTGACTTCTTTTCAGATTTGTATTCTCTCAACCTCCTTTAGTTGTCTTATTTTTCTGGCTATAACTTCAAGTAGAATATTGACTATGTAAGAAGAGAGTGGGCAGCTTTCTCTTGTCCCTGATTTTAGTGAAATTGATTTAAGTTTCTCTCCATTTAACTTGATGTTGGCTGTTAGTTTGCCGAGTATTGCTTTGCTTATTTTTAGGTATGTGTTTGAATTCCTGATTTCTCTAATACTTTTAAGATGAAATTGTGTTGGATTTTGTCAAAGTCCCTTTCAGCATCTAATGAGATAATCATGTGACTTTTTTCCTTGAGATTGTTTAAATAGTGTACTACTTTGATGGATTTTCATATACTGAGCCATCCCTTCATCCCTGGGATGAAGCCTACATGACCATGGTGAATGATGGTTATGATGTGTTCTTAGATTTGGTTTGCGAAATAAGAAAATTCAATTAAATAGGTGTAGGAAATAAATAATACTGTGCAAAAACTATTTATACCTTGTTTTGCATATACACTTTAAAATTAAATAGCCACCAGTTTTTACACCTTGGATTTATATTTTCAGCATTTTGTATCTTGTAGACTCAGTTTTGCAACTGATAGACTAAATTTAACACAAGACTCTTAGCTGACTATTTTTTCCTCCCTAATAATTATAAAATAAGAACTTCTCTGGCTTTTTATTCAATATCCTGACACTTTCAGACTGTCTTTTGTTTTACCCATCATAAGATTCCGTAAGTGTTTAAATTGCCAATGGATAGCAAAACACAGAAATGATCATTTCATTATAAAGAAGTTCATGCATAATAAACTGACTCCACTACTTGCATTTATATTAAACAACAAAAAAATGCTTGCACAATTACTTTTCAACTGCATTCACTTTGCTTCATCACATGCTGGTTGTGCATTATATTGAATAGTGACTACTATTTTCAGTTCAGTAAAATAACTACTAATCTGAAACATTGATGAGCAGTAGCTAGTTGGGGAAAAGAGAAAGCCTCTCAGTTGTATTCCAGAGGAATTATCTGTCAGACAAATGTAGGATTTGTACTGTCACAAGAACAGTTCATTGAAACTGCAGTTCTACTCTCGTACGGTCATGTTTTCACATTACATACCAGAGGCCCTCAGTTTGGACAGGTTGTTGATACAACAACCTTGAATTAACTGTAATGCCTGCCATACTGATTTATGTGGTAAGAGTTCTGTCCTTTTAAATGAACCTCTGCTGGCTTCCTATTAGATTCAGAGGTTGTGATATTTATACAAAAGCATGAGAAGTGATATTAGTAATGGCAGTGCCAAGTTTTGGTATAGAAAACAGGGCCAATCTATGAGAGGGAATGGCCACGAAGTGGAATCTCAGAATTATCATGAAAACAAAGCTGGGCATTAGTGAGAAAGAGCACTAGGAACCAGATAAACAGAATCGAGAGGATGCTATAATTATTTCATTCCACTCCAATTTGATAGTGCAGTTACAAACACAAAAGCCTAAAATATTTAAAAAATACTTGATGAAATTTGCAAGGAGTCTTGAAAAACATTATGATAATTATTTCAAGCTATCTCAGGACAAAAATGAACCTATGCAACTACCACAATATTTTAAAAATTTTAAACTTCTACAGAAGTTTGTCCAATCTCATATCTACCTTCCAGATTATCTTTCTCTAATATCAAATCACTAATACAGCCCCATTCTTAATATTCAACAACAAAATCTCATTAGAGTTTTGTAGATTTAAAGATTTTTTTTTCAGTCCTAGGGACTAAACACAGAGCCTTTTACATATAACTGCTGAACTACAGTACTCTTCTTCCCGAAGGAGGATTTAGGAAGTCATCATTAATGCGAGCATCCCTTAACTTCTATTATGACACAATTTTATTTTTGCTTTACAGGAAATGGTTTTTTTTAAAAAATGTACAAAATAAAGAATACAGTGTTATATTGTTCTATTTCTTAAAGAGTGTTGTTTTAGCTCAGTAGTACAGCACTTGCAAATATGGTCAAGGCTTTGCAAAAGCTATGGCTTTGTAAGGACAGCAGGATGACAAGAATAGAGAAAAAAGCTCAGCAAACTTATTTTAAAGACTAGGCATGAGAATCTACATTCATTCATCATCTTTTCATCCTTTAGTCTTTCCTTATTTATTTTCGTTCTTCTGTCATCCTTTCCATCTTTCTTTTCCTTTTTTTCTTTTCAATTGAGAAATTGTCTCATCCATGAAACTTTGTCTGTCTTGAAACTTATTATGTAGACCAGGCTTGACTCTAACTCACAGCGTTCAGCCTGCCTCTGCTTCTCAAGTGATGAAATTAAAGTTGTTTGTTGTTTCGAGCTATGCATGGCTTTACACTCCCTTTTTCCTTTCTTTTTATTTCAAAGAAAACATATCTATTGTGAGATATTCACTTACTTGTCCATGATCACAGTGACTCTTAATATAGGAAATATAAGTCCAACTCTGGGTACTATCTGTGATTACTGTGTTTATTCATCTAACTGGATGTTTTAGCATTTCCTTTTTTTCCACAATAATATTTAAATTAAATTTAATTCTTTTTTTTGTTTGTTTGTTTGTTTTTTAAGACAGGGTTTCTCTGTATAGTCCTGTCCTGGAATTCACTCTGTAGACCAGGCTGGCCTTGAACCCAGAAATCTGCCTGTCTCTGCCTCCCAAGTACTGGGATTAAAAGCATGCGCCACCACTGCCCGACTTAAAATTTAATTCTTAATTCACTTTGCTGACACAGTGACAAAATAATAACACAAAGATTAACTAAATGAAAAAATATTTCATATTAGAATTGGCTGTTTAATTGTTTTGGGGCTGTGGTGAGAAAGAAGAATAATGCAAAATAGTGTGTAGAATCAAACCTTTTCACTTTGATGCAGATAATGAGCAAACAGTGGTCACACACATATTTATAAATTTTTTTCTATTTATCTTTGTGTTCTACCTGCTCTAGGGAACAGGTGGAATCCCGCTACACACTGTAAGCAGTAAAATAACAACTATTCATAATGAGCAATGGCATAAACATTTATTCAAAACAACAACATCAACAGTATGCTGAACTTCTTAAGTTCCAATTCTCACATCTATCGTTTTAATTAAGAGACAAAATATTCTTGCTAGCAATATCCAGATATAATTTATAAATTGAGGTAAATGCTATTATTTTTTTCTTTTCTTAGAGTTATTTCTGCCCAGCAAGTATAATATATGTATGGTGAAACAACTTTGATAGGAAGCCAGGAATTTGCACTGAAAATTTTAATAATAACTTTCTTTTTCTAAAATTAAATACTATCATTAGCTTCACTTTAAAAATATAAATGAAAAGACATGTGCTGCCATATTCTACATAATTCTGTATATGTTTATAATTATGTATGCTAAATGACTTACATTAAAGTACACACACACCTGAGTCAAATTTCTAATGATGTATAGTCTTAATTCCTAACAAGTCTCAAGAGTTCAAATATACTTTCCTTTTTTTCTTCAGATATTCTTTTGGTCTAGAGGTTTGTTCATTTTTTTTTAATAGTTGAGGAGTTCTTTCTGTGTTTCTTTTTGGTACTTTTGATATTCTTTTTGTACTGCTTTGATGAATACCATGTTTTTATACGGCCCACATGCTGCATCAATATAGCACAGAACTACATCACAGGCTCTTGCTTTTGTTTCACCTTATGTATGATATATGCTAATGGTTTGCCTCTGTTCATAAAAAACATATCTTGATGTACATTAACCGACTAGGCATCACCAGCCATGAACCACTGTTAGGCAAGAAAACAGCAGCAGAAACTTTCAGAAAAGTATCATACTTTTCCCATTCAGCCCAGGTGGCTATCTTTGTTTTTCAGTAATGAGTCCAGTGAATATTCAGTCCACAAAACTGTCTCCACATGCATGTCTTCTGTTTCCCTGGAAGCTTCTAGAAACTGACTGTAAATAAAACTGTACCCATTGTTGATCTGTGTACCATTTCCAAGTCTCTCCTAAGGTATTCTTTTTGGATATTTTCTATACTTCAATATTATGGCAGGTTCACTTAACGATGGGGAAATGTAAAGAGCAACAACTTCTTTGGTTACTTATAAAAACAATTTAAAAGGAAATTGAATTTTATATGAGTTGAATTACTATGTACATGTGTTTTAAATCTATAGTATCAAGGACCTATAGTGTATAATATTGTTTTTTTGTGAAATGCTTGTAGAACTTATTCTTACATTTGCTCCATGAATATTCTCTCCATGGAGGCCAGACATTGCAGATACATAAAGCATGGATCCCAATTCATTACTGAAGAAGTATTAAGTGTAATTGAAGAAGCAGAAATGGTATCAAAAATATAGAAACAGCTTCTTCCAGAAACCAAAGCTCTTTGTCTATTTATATGAAGTCTTTAACCTATAAGTATGTTTAGGTTTGTGAAATAAAAGACATATTTAAATAATTTCTTTTTATACAGTAAAACAAGACAACAATGAGATAATGTAAGAAGACATTCTTTCTATTGCTTACTAAAACCTGGATGTCATTATTCCTGAGATTATATTTTACAGTAATGTCTAATTATATATTTGGACAAAAGACAGAATTATACATAATACAAAAATATTTCTTGAAGGATTTAACCCTAAAATATTATCCATTAAGTGAATCAGATTTTTATTTGGTTTTAGAGTGAAGGTTCTAAAAGAAAAAAAAATCAAAAGATTAATCTAATTGTTTTATGGGTTTAGAAATACTATATTCTTATCCACAACTCTAACAAATGTACCTGAAGATATGTACAGGGATCCTTTTTGTCCATAATAAATACAAAGGAGAAGTGATTTATACAAGTATTGTGATCGTACCATTTTATCAGGACCAAAAGAGCAAGTTAAATCATAAAACATTATGTTTATGAGAAAATTAGTTTCTTATAAATTATGCACAACCTTTTTTGAAATTAGTAAAAATGTGTCACAAACTACTAACTGTTTTTCTTACAAAATCTACTGCATTTTTAAAAGAGTTTATATTTATTTTTATGAAAATATTAAGGGAAGTTAGCATAATTTAATCATTTATTTTTGTTAAGCCCTACTTTTCACCAGAAGTTTCTATTGGCATAGTAAATAAAACAGTATGGGAATTAATCTAGAGTTTTTAGCATTATTTTGTGATATCTATCACAGGCTAATCTGAAGTCTAGTAATTTTCATGTCACCATTGGTTAAGGTTGGTTACCAGACATTTAACAACATATAAGAATGATCATCAGAGGATACTTGTTCAAGTGTGTTCACAGCAGCCTTTATAGCCAGATGCCCCTCATCCAAAAAATGGATAAAGAAAATGTGGTACATTTACACAGTGGAATACTGCTCGACAATTGAAAACAAGGACATCATGAAATTTGCAGACAAATGGACAGAACTAAAAAATACTATTCAGATTTACTCAAAAAGACATGCATGATATGTACTTAATTATAAGTGGACAAGATAACCATGTACCAATATGCAAACTTAAAGAAGCTACATAACAGGAAAGGGTCATGAAAGGATGCTTGAGTCTCACTCAGAAGGAGAAATAAAATGAATATCTGAAGTGGATGGAGAGAGAGGAGGTAGTGGGAGAATGGATGAGAATTAAGTGTGAGGAGAGATAGGACAGAAGGTGAGATGGCTGGGAGAGAGAAGATCAGTGTGAGGCATCTCTAGGACAAGTAGGAGAGGTTGGATGAGGAATGTTCCTAGGAAGATATAAGGGTAACTGAGGCTCCTAGCAGCAGTGAACATGTACCATCAAGTGGTCACCTCCAGTAGCCAGACAGGACTTCTAGTGGAAGGACGTAGACACCATACAACAAACGAAACTTTTTACCTAAAATTTGCCAAGCCTATAAGATATGTAGTGATAAACATGCCGTAGAGACTCAGAGAATGTTCAACCAGATGACTGGCCCAACTTTAGATTCACCATATGGGAGAGAGCCAAACCCTGACACTATTAATAATGCACTGCTATTGCCATCTGAGGGGTTCTATCCAGCAGCTTTTAGAAACAGATGCAAAGACCCACATCCAAACATTATGCAGAGTTAGAAAATTCTTGCGGAAATATAGGGGAAGGATTGAGGGAGCTGTAGTGAACACAAAAACAAGACTTACAGAACCAACTAACCTGGGTCTATGGGGCTTTCAAGTATTGAATTACTAACCAAAAAGCAGGCATGGGCTGGACCTAGATTACCTACACATATGTAGCAGATATACTACTTGGACTTCCTTTGGGTCCCCCAATAATTGGAGCTGGGGCAGTCTCTGACTTTGACTGTGTTTCCTACCTTTGGATCCCTTTTCCCCACCTGAAGTGTCTTGTCTGGTCTCAGTGTTAGAGAATGTGCTTAGCTCTGATGAGACTTGAGGTGCCAGGATAAGTTGGTACCCTGGGGAGAGGTTCTTTTTTTCTGAGGAGAAGGGCAAGAGGCAATGAAGGGAAGGTAATGGGATGGTGAATTAGGAGCAGAGGAGAAAGGGGACAGTGATCACAATTTAAAGTGAATAAATGAGTAAATCGATAAAAAACCAAAACCGATGCAACCAAACAACAGCAAAAGCAACAGCAGCAACAACAACAACAACAAAATGATTTGAAATTTAAAATCAGAAACTTCTTTGAAACACAATGGCTTGTGGCTTTTGTATTTTCTCCACCTTAACAATAGTCATACAAACAAAAAAGTACCTTTTTAAATTAAATTTTTTTTCAAGTCAATAATGTTTGATAAGCAATGCTTGCTTATGTGTTAATAACCTTCCTAGAAAGCTTCAAATGGAAGACCGTAGCATGATAAAAAATACAGGTATGGTACAGCTGGAGGAAAGGAATGAGTGTGTTATTAGAGCATATATGTTGCTCTGGGATTTCCTTTGTTTTCTCTGCTCTGTTCTTCATTACTCTCCACCACAGTGAATTCATAGTTTGAAAGCCATATAGTGAAATAAACATTGTCTAATTCAAGTTGCTTCACTCAGATATGTTATTACTTAGATTGTAAAACTAACACAGACGGCTGGTAGAATAGAACTCATGGATTCTATTTAACTTAAAATTTTACAATAATAAACACAGAAACTACTTGTGTGTGAAATCTAGACCAAGCTAAGAAATTCTTGTATGTTGAGAGAGTGGAAAAAAAGAGGTCAAGAGAATCCAGAAGGTGTGGTGAATATATAACCTCAGCACGTGATTGGCCTTTGTCGGCATTCTATGTGATGGACAAGAAATCTCTAACTCCAGCTTCTTCCTAGGGAAGGAAGTAACAAACCACATACTGAGCGTTATATATTTTTCTATAGAGTTCCTAAGATGTATTTGTCACTTATTTTGAAGGGATGATAGGGCTGAGTTATTTATGGCTGTGGAACACTAATAACAGGAGCAACAAAATATTCACTGGAACAGTGGAAGACCACGCTCCTTTTCAGAATTTCTGGCCACATTAATTGATGACGATATTCTCATAGACAAAGATAGATTTTTTTTAAAGACTCAGAGCATTGCCTCGTTTATTTAGTGCCCGTATACAAAATATATTCTTAAGGAAAATGAAGGAGCAATGTAATATGGTCTAACAAGTAAACAAGTAATGACATAAATCACAAAAATAAAATTCTCCAGAAGTTGATTTCATAAAAGAGAGGCATTTAATTCAGAGACTTCAAAATTGACCTAATAAATATATATAATAGACTCAAAAATTTGTAAATATATTTTAATGAGGTCAAAAGAAATTGTGTAGATAAAATAAAACGATAATGAGATAAAATTATTTTAAAATCCTAATAAAAGCCCAAATAATAAATATTATGATGCTTATATGTTATGTCATATGTCATATGTTATATGATGTTATATATAATTACAAACTTTCTGTAACAAAGAAGATTAACAAGAAAATAAGATCAGCAATGGAGAGTAAAAGATGACACAATTAGAAAGAGAGCTTACTGCCAAGCCTGATGATTTAAGTTTGATCTCTGGGACATACTAGGTTGAGTTAATAAACTGACTCCTGTATGTTGCCTTCTGACCTTTGTACTGTTACTCTAACACATGCACAAGGGAAGTTGTGGGGCTTTGGAGGGAAGCAGACTAAAAGGTAAATGGTAAAAGAAGGAAGATAGGAAAATAAAAGCAGATTTAAAGTTCAGCGCTCTTAAAGACTGGTCATTTGAGGTTATTTCTATATAGGAATGTGTGAGGATATCTCCATGGAAGATCATGCAGTGAGTAATTCCTGCTTCTAATGAGTCTAGAGTTAGAATTTGTTTTGTATATAAATTTATTCTGAACCATTATTTTTAATATTAATATACACGTAGGCATGTGTTTCTGTGTTATTGTATGTGCATATTCTTAATGGCAGCTGGGGGATGACGGGCAGAAGAGAGAGGTGGGTTTCTTATAGCTGTAGCTATTGGTAGCTTTGAGTCAGTCAGTATGGATGCAGGAACAAAACTGTGGTTCTCTGGAATAGATGCAAGAGCTCTTATCCAAGGAGGCTCTTCCACATTCTTGATAGTAAACTTTTCAATGTGTAGGTGTTTTTAGTTAAATGTATAATTAAAAAATACCTTAAAATGAGGAAATACTCATAGCCATTACATGCAGTGTATTTATTCCTTCTTCTTGAGTGAGACAATATTGTAAAGCAGGAAAAGCTTTGGCTCTAGTAAATGGGGACAGCTCTGCAGAGCTGTTTTTGTTCCCAAAAGAGACTTACATGTTTCTGAAGAAATAACCAGACCATTTTATGACATGAACAGGCTTATTAGGAAATCTTTAATGAGCAGTGTGATCCCAATGTTGAGTTTACTCTAAAGGGGAGAGTTAGTTGTTACAAATAGTGTTCACTAGAGAATGGCTTGCAGGAAATGGCAGTGTTACATGCAGCTTCACGTGTAAGATGTGTATTAAACTTCAGTAGTGACAGAGGAGATTAAGCACCTCAGAAATTATAATCTGAAAAGTATTTCTCATAACTGTAATGTAATTCATTTTATAAGATGACGTTTGGAATACAATGAATGCTATCCTTGTTTTCAATATATTTATCGGGTGAGTATGTTTTGTTATAAAATAGCTAGTATTTCTTCATAGCTAAGCTTAAGCAAAGCTTCATTGGTACAAATTTAAGGTCAGACTTGTCTCTCTTAGTTGTTGCTATCATTTAGTGTGACATGCAATACTGCATACAGTGTAACATTGTCTATAAATACATTTCTATATCACTTGTGGAATGAGTGTTGCTTAAAATAATAGGAAAATTTCCACGGAGAGCATATGTTTTAGACAAAAGTATATTTCCATTTCAGAAAAGACAGAAAAGAACCTTGTACTCATTGCTTGTGTGTTTCTCATTCAGCATAGGTTAGGATAGTTTCCGTGTATCTTTTACATACAACCCAACTCAAATCTAAAAATAAACAAACATCTTTAACACCAGCTTTCTAATGCTGGATTTTTGTCTCAATAAATCAGGCAGTTTAGTGAGTTTAATTTGAAATTTTGACTGAAATAATTTTGAATTTTATTGGGAGGCTTGGACATTACAACTGTAATTTCAATGATGGAATCAAAGCTTTCCTCATAGAATCTGCTATTTACATAAGCATATTCTCTTGAATACATAGTGTTGTTAGGAAATTCAGTGCAGGATGCCTCCTCCAAACAGTAGAAATACATGAATATCATCAGAGCACTGTAATTAATCCAGCACAGCCTCTTCTTTGACACTCATTTTACTGAAGTGATAATTGATTTTATTTTAAGACCAAAGCATGTTTAAATTAGGCCTGGTTTTCATGTATCTGCAAATATCTTAAAAACTAAAAATTTACATAATATAGCCAGTTACATTTTCAATGATTTTGTCTGTAATTATTTTTCTGATGAACGTTTTTGCACCTGAGTAGATATAGTCAGGTCTGTTACTAAACCCTAATCATTCTCTATTATATATCTCCATATATCTATTATATATCCTAACTACCTCCTTCAGCTTACAGAGTTTTCAAGTCTATTTTATACATTCAACCTGTTTTATGATATTTTTTGTGTCTGCATGTGTTTCTTTTTCACTTTTTTACTCTTGTCTTTCTCTTTCATTTGCTCTTTGTTCTCTCTCTCTCTCTCTCTCTCTCTCACACACACACACACACATCCTGTTTGAGTGTGTGTCTGTGTGTGTGTGTTCATGTATGTGCAGGTACATGAAAATTGGTGTAGCTGTTAAAATACAGCCTCAGTGTCATTCCTTAATGGTGCTATTCTCGTTGCTTTTTGAGACACTGGTCTGCAAGTCACTGATTATGCTGGGCTACCCAGCCAGTAAACTTCAGGGACCATATTGTCTGAATCTTCCCAATGTTGAGATCTTAAATGTTTGCTAATATATTTACTGTTGTTGTTTTAAATGTGGGTTGTTATGACCAAATCAAAGTCCACATACTTGCATTGAAAACACTACTGAGATATCTATATCTCTGTGTCTTTGGTATATTTTGTACCTCCCTTTTACATTATAATGAAAAGTAAGTGCACTTGAGCACTTTGGCCAATAGAAAAGTCATGCAAGTAATACCATTGATGAAATTCGATTATGAAAACAACTGTCAATGTCTTTTATGGTATCTTCTATGCCTGAGATTCTCTTGTCTTTCTGTTGCATTCTGCTGCTGATGCGTTCATCTGTGACTCCTGTTCTCTTTCCTAGGTTTTCCACCTCCAGGTTTGTCTACCTTTGCGATTTCTTTATTGTTTTTATTTACATTTTTAGGTCCTGAATGGTTTTGTTCAATTCTTTCATCTGTTTGATTGTGTCTTCTTGTATTTTTTTAAGAGATTTATGTTTTCTTTTTAATCACTTCTTGTTTACCAGGGTTCTTCTGTCTTTCTTTAACGGATTTATTTTTGTCCGTCTTAAAGTCTTCTATTATCTACATAAGATGGGATTTTAGATCTAAATCCTGCTTTTTCAGGTGTGTTTGTGTATCCATGGCTTTCCGTGGTTGGGGAACAGGGACTGATGTGCCAAGTAGTGTTGATTTCTGTTGCTTATGTTCTTGTGCTTGCCACTTGCCATTTGGTTATCTCTGGTGTTAACAGGTCTTGCTCTCTCTGAATGGAGCCTGTTTCTCCTGTGAGCCTGGTTATGTTGGACCTTCTTGGGTCAGGCTGTCTCTGGATATGGCAGGGCACCTAGAGAGCCTGATCTGTGAGCCTGGCTGTGTCAAAACTCCTTGAGGTCAAGTTGTCTCTGGACGTGGCTGGGTCAGTTGGTGGGGGTCTAGAGCACAGGATCTGCTCCCGTGCACAGGTGCAAACTGGAGGAATGTGTCATGAAAAGAACTTCTTATCTCATAGCTCTGTACGTACACAGTCACACTAGTGTTTAATCAAGAATCGAAAGCAATGTTCTTTCTATATGGTTTTTTTTTTTTTCGTACAATTTCACTTTAAAAAGCAAAGGCAAGGGATTTCTACATGGAGTGAAATGAAGAGCATAAAGGGAAAGAAACACATTTTGGATGAGATGGAGAAAAGCATTGTAAATGAAGAAGAAAGAAATGTCACAGTGGATAAATACATAAAGAATAGAAAAATGCAAATAATCAGCTTCACTTAATTAATGACTTTCATCTTAGAGTTGAAAAGTGTCTAATACTACTCATTTAAAGATGTATTTTAGGTTCACAGAAAGTGAGATAACTTTAAGGGAAAGGCTTAAGAGTATTTTAGTAGTACACACTATTATTCTTTTTTATGTCTACACAGTGAAAAATACTTGAAGCTGGGTACTTGTGAACCAGAATGGTTTATCTATTACCTCATTATTTTTGTCAAATGATATCTAAGTACCTTGGGGCTGACACTCAGGCAAGTTTCTTGGTTGATTCCTATTATCTGATGGAGTATAATCAATAAAACAAGTCTCACAGGCAGACTGAAAATCAGACTATGGGTACTATCAAATTGTCAATAATTTCATAGTATACTCAGTTTCTTTATTATCCACTACTTTTTAACATGGCCATACTTGACAACTTTCTTGTGTCACATTTAAATGAAATCTATTCCACGATACACATTAATGAAGAGCCATACTTGGTATAAAGTGGTATGAAAGTAGTAGGAAAGCACTTGGAAATGTGCATTATTTAGTAAATTATGAACTTGACTTGGTCTATTAAGAAGGACCGCTATCTTATTTCACAAGAAACACCTGTTATATGAAGGAAAACTTTTATTTCGCCAAACCTGGTAATTATTGTATACAAGTTTTCAACTGAGCATAATCAAATCTTTTGAAAGTAAGTAGAAAACAAAATAATTAGACTCTGGTTATTTTTATTATTTTTAATATCTAGTTTGAAGCTTCAACTCAAAAAGAGGAAGTCTCAAAACTGGATTTGGAAATTCAATGGTAGAGTCTGAACGTAATCAAAACCAATTTTTTTTTTTTTGTGGGAGAGTGTCTTAAAGAAAAAAAAGAGAAGAGGGAATGATGTAAGTATACTATAATATTAAAAAGAAGATAAATGGTTGGAAAAAAAAGAGAAAAAGAAATGTGCCTGTGGTGAGTTCTTCACTTTCTCTGAGAAGTTGGTATTTTAAAGAGGTTGCCAATAAAATTCTTCCACCTCCATAGTTTGCATCAAAACAGGATCATACAGGCTTTTGCATGCTTCTTCCCTTGATTTTCAGGCAGCATTGATACCCTAAAATATTTAAAACAAGATATGCGAGGTGCCAGAGTATCTTTCAGTGTAGATTACTTGGACATCTAACCATTTTAAAAGAAAAAAAAGTTAAAGCTGTTTTTATATAGCTATTATTTCTTTAGATTTAAACATGTAACCTACATTATAACCTACATATCATTGTGAGACATGGCATAGATAAAATCTAAAAGTCTTTCTATGCATATCCTTTACCCAATGAATTAATAGTAATTAAAAGTCTGCTGTATTTTTTATTGCTATGTGTGTTTCGAGGTGAATAAAGAAATGAAACAAAAAATGAATACATCAAAAAATCATGTTACTTAATGCTATGCTTTGCCATCTTGATATTGGTGTAAAATATATTCACAAATCATATTTATAGAGACAATATATATGAGTTTAGTTTTCTGCTCTCTTGCATAATATAGCATTATGTCTTATCCACACAAGCAGGGGTTTTGTTTTTGTTTTTTGATTCAGTTTCTGTTTCTATTTTTTTTGTTTTGTTTTGCTTTGCTTTGTTTTGTTGCTCTTGTTAATTTTACTGTGAGCAAACATACGACTGAGGGAATTTATGGTCCCAATTGGCTGGGATGTATGAACTGTCACAAGACATTATTAATAAAACAAAACATGAATGCAGTTCTTAGATTTCAATATTTGACCACTTTCCATTAAGTTTAAATCACATTAGTTGAATTTAAATCAGAATGAATTTTAAAACAAACAGGGATGGGCACTGAGAAGTTCTTAAAGGTACATGCTCAAGAGATGAAGGCAGTGTAGCAAGGACAAAACAAGATGAAAAATGTCCTTAATAAATCAGTTTAATAAGTTTTTGGCATTTGAAAGGAGATTTCATATTTTTGGCCATCACCCCAAGTCGTCTGGTATTCAAGGTCATATTAGGATATTATAAGGGTATGTTCCTCTCCTCTATGACAAGAAAATCTTTTGCTAGTTATTTTTAAAAAGCGGACCAAAACCCATTACACTCAAGTTTATTCAGAAAATTGAAGAGAAACATATACCTTTTTTGGCTGAGTATTGGTTTGTTAGTCTGTAAAAGTGTATTAATTTGAGCTTCATGTTGCTACAAATTACATCGTATAACTAGACATATGCATTTTAACTTGACAAAAAATAGAAAGTTGACACTCAATTTGCATCAAAATTATCCAGACTTCAGTGAGCAGTTAGATTCTCATAACATTGGTCTATTTCACTGAAGATTTCTCCTTAGATTTTTTCTTTTCTTTCTTTCATTTTCCTTTTTTTTTAAATAGGGTTTTACTGGGTATCCTTTGCTGGCTTGGAACTTCCTATATAGATCAGTTGGCCTAGAACTCATAAATTCCTTTGCCTTTACATAAGAGTCCTGAGGTTAAAGGAATGCTGAACCACACCTGGGGATAGATACATTTCTTGTTTTATTTAGTAAACGAAATAAAGAATTCTGTCATTTTAATCAGAAGTTTACTTGGCAAATCCAAAGAAAACCTGTCCTTCAAAGACTAGACTGTCCTCTCCCAAAAGGAAGTTATTAGTACATTTAGTTTTACATTGTGAATATTTATGAATATTTAACCTAGGTTAAAAGGTCAGTACAAGGGCTGAGCAGGCAAACTGAGAAACCACATTCCACAAAGTCTAATAATTTGAGTTCCTTTTATTTATTTATTTTTATGCGTTAGCTATGACAAAAAAAAAATTAAGTCATTGTACACAACTTACACTTGTCCGTAAGGAAGGCTAGAACTAGTCTAGAATACCAAAAGTCCAGGGCAGAATGCCAGTGGGCCTCTTTTGTTTGTCAGGAAGAAAGCCAGTCTCTCAGAAGGTCATGGCAAGTAGAGATAATGAATTCTAGATTCATTGAGTTTTATTTCTGACAATAGCATACAATCTAGCAGCTTATACCAACATCATGGTCTCCAAAATAGCATTTTTCTACTCCTTAAGTCTTTGTGGCTGCACAGGCTATTTACTTAGACCTCTGTCTGATCTTCTGTGTGCTTCAGGCTGATTATTTTTTCTAACTTTCCTCTCCTACTAGGAGCTTCATGGAAGACAGCCTTAAGACCTAGCACACCTTGAGTTCTTGAGTTCAATTCCAACTCTCAATGTGGAAGGAAACAGCTGACTCTTGAAAGCTGTCCTCTAATCTCCATAAATGTGTAATATGATGTAGATGCTTGCATACATGTGCATGTGTATGTATGGATACACACACACACACACACACACACACACATGCACACTTAAATAAATACCTCTGGTTGCATTGAGAATTAAGATATTTCTATTATTTGCTGTGGCAAAAAGTCCAGTGAGATGAGATTAGAATGTGCAATGTTTAGCAAAATTGTATTATGTTTTCTCTTAGTAAAAATGCATGATTAAAATCCAGATGTACTATTTTGTTTTAAATTTAATGTTTTAAATATTATTATAATATTAAATATCACTTTTAATTATTCTTAATTAATAATTAATAGTAATAGTAATATTAAATAAATAATAGTAAATATTATTTCCGACTTATGTTTGAACACTTTGCCCCCAACTGGACACTCTTTCTGGCAATTATTAGGGTGAAGTCTAGTTATGGAAAGATAATACCCAGAAGGCCTTCAGGTTAATAGCTCAGACTATTTCCTCTTCAGTTAATATCCCCCAGTTCAACTGAGATGGGACTAAGATGCCTCACAGTTTTGTTGCTAATATAGTAAGCTTTTATGTTTCCTTTACTGTGGTCAGAACTATGCCCTCAAATCATGGTCAAAAACTAAAGCTATCCTCAATTCCCTTGTTTTGTGTCAGGTCAAAATGGCAAGGAAATTAATTAATGCACATACACACACACACATACACACACACAAAACATGATTTATAATTCAGACTATCTGTATTTTTGTGCATATACATATTTACATACACACAGTTATATTTTAAAGAATATTTTTTGTATATTATATAGTATTTTAGATGATAGTTCTGACCTTCCTATAATAAGAATTTGGCTTTTGATTTTAGTGTAATCATTAAATAAAATATACATGGAAGTCATGAATGCAGTGTGAATAAGTCCATTCAAAATTGTGATGATTTTAATGGATCCAAATGAAGACCTGGAAATTAAGCTCATTGGCAGCTTTCATATTTATTTCCACATTTTCTCCTTTTCAGTGTCAGGGGTATGTGATAACTATAAGTTAAGAAGAGTGAAATGACACTAAGATTCATGATTAACTGCTGGGATACACAGCATTCAGTATACAAAAATTAACTCAGCTGAATATAATATATTTAGAACCCTCAAGGGTATTGACTTGTTATCCGAACGCTAACAAAGTAAAATGTGAAATGTGAAAAGGATTTCTACTCTATAATTAACCAGAAACTTGAATATTTATTGACAAAAATAAAATGACAAAACTCAAATGTGAATGGAAGAAGAATCATTCTCCTCAGCTGATGCTCACAAGGGAGATAAGGGCAGCCACAGACCGGTGCCCCTTGCAGCTGTCCACCCTCCGTTCACTTTTCTTCATCTGGGGCTTGGCTATATCTTTCATACTTCAACAACAATGCTGAACATACCTTGAATCTTAAGCCATTTCCATCATTCTGCCTTCAGTATAACAGAGTCACGCTGATGCTAGGGTCCATGGAGTTTGCTCATGAGTGAGCTTGTGATTATAAGTTTTTATAAACTTCAACTGACTTTGAAAAGCCATGTTTGTCGACAGTCTAATTTTGTACTTTACAACCTGTCCCTACACACTCAACACGTTCAATCATGCCCGTTGAAAGCATTTCACATCCAGACAACAATACACTTCCTCTGCCAAGTATCCCCTCTGTACCCCAATTATTCCATAGTAACTAAATGAGTTTTTGTTCAAGTATGGAATACAAATACAGACACACACACACAAAATAGTAAAGTTCATTAAGTACATAAGTTTTGAGTCATAATCAGACATTATCACTGTACAGAAATTTCCTGGAACATTGTATTTTAAGTATTTTATTGTAATAGCAATGTGAAAAGGAAGTCCAGAATTGAGACTGTCAGATCCTCTGTCTACAAGACACATGTGAATTGACTACCTACAGTCAATTGTAATACTTTGGATTCCAATATCTCTGTCAGTTACTGTGATTAATGTGATTGAAAGAGATCTGACAAGATCTGTCTGCTGTGTCTCATTTAAAAAACTGAAGTAATTCATGGGTCAGTGTCACAGAGTGAGATGAAGCCATTGGGCAGTAATGATTTCAACCAGGATCCAAACAGTAAGACAGCTGAAAACACCATTAGCCATCACAGAGAATCTTAACAAGCCAAATGGCTTTCTCCATTTCCTGAAATAATTGAACAGATTTGCTGTTTACTGTAAGACTCACTCACACTGCAACGGAATGTGTTGGCAATTGCACTGCTCCTCATGAATCTTAAGGAAGACACCAAAAAAAAAAAAAATCTCCCCTCTGTAACATGCACCCAGTAAATTGAGAGTGGACTGAAGGTGATAATCTTTAGCCTTTCACAGTAACCTATAAATGTTACAATTATGAGAAATTAAATATTCATTAGATGGTGAGTGATTATATAAAGTAACAAATATCACTTTAGTAAAACAAAGCCACTTTCCATATCAGAATGTACAAATCACATTTTTACAAACGTAATAATCATCTTGGGAAATTATCTCAGGACTTCATAGAATTTTCTTCCCTAGAAAATATGAAGCATGTATGGGTTACCTGCATATGTTCTTGTGCAGATATTTTAACATTGATAAATATAAGGAGAGGTTAAGATTATTAAACTAAATGGAGCATGATAGAACACGTCTTTAATCAAAGCAATCTGGAGGCAGACACAGGTAGTTCACCCTGAGTTTGAAATCAGACTGCTCAAGATGGCAGATTACGGGACAGTGAGGACTGCACGCTACACAGAGAGATGGTATCTAAGACAGATTATGCAACTGGGTGATCTAAGTATCATCATTTCAGATTCAGCAAGTTCTCCCTTTGACTAGGACTCTGTTAAACAAGGAAAATAGTCTACTCATTTTTGCCACCGAAAAATAAAATTTAACTCAACGTGATATTTATTGCCTTAGAAGTTTTGGTATGGTCTCTGAAAAATGAATCTCAATCTCATGGAACTGTTGTACAGAAGATAAATCTTATCACAATGCTTCCTTATATTCTAAGATAATGACTGTCTAAAACAATTTATTCATTATTCTAAAAGTTTATCCATTATATAAATAATCTTTGCTAAGGAGAATACAATACTTGGAAATAGGAACTGGATGAAACGCAATGCTAAAAGCTCACATTTTATTATCATAAGTAATCACACTGTGCATCACAGAGAAAAAATAATCTGTTTTTTATTTTTTTAATTATTCTCTTTTTGTTTGTGTCCTGGATATTTCTTGTCATCTTGTTAGATACACATAATTAAAATAATTGATTTTGTGAAAAAATGTAGCAGTGTAATCCTTAACAGTCCATATCAGAAAGGTCAGATACAAATTACTATAATTTTGCATGAAATGAAATGGAAAGGCTGCCCCCTTTACTCCAAGAAAAACCTGTTATGATAATCAGCACTCTCATGAAGTTTTCCTTTCAATCACTACATGCTTTAGAAAATGACTATAGCTTCAAAACTGAAAGTTCATTCTTCTGAGACCTGCAATTATGGTCATAAAGAACACAAGTTCTTTCAGAGCACTGTTTTTGTGCTTGAAAAAATTGATTTTGGTTGCCCATAAATCCCTGTGTTTTCTGACACTGTCTTTTCAATGTTTCCAAAGTTCAGCCCTTTTTATTTTGCACTCAGTGGGTTGTCCCTTTTCTGAAATATAAATACCTTTCTCATTTAGATTGTCTAGATGTCAGCAATAAAATCTAACAAAATTAAATGTGTATTGCAGCCATGAAGCTATCTTCAAACAGTCTACAGAAACATCATCCACCTTGAAACAATGTCTTGATTCTAAATAAATATATTTTTCTATACTTTTTTTCTTTGAGAAATAACTTCTCAATGAACCAAGATGTAAAGTAAATATTTAATTCTTAAAGATTTTGATGAAGGATGTAAATTTTTAAATTTAGAGTACACAGACATGAAAGTTGCTGACATAACTTCATAGGGAACAGAACACCATAACCCATCACTATATTTACTCAACAAATGTAGTTGGAAATGGTCAAATACCATAGTTGGAAAAGAAAATGAATCTATTGAGTAGGAAAGTAAATATAGAGAAAGTACGGACTAAGAAGTTACTAAATTAAAACTAAATGACTTATGTACCCTGCTAGTATTTTTTTGTACAGTCCAGTTGCTATCCCCCACTTTTTGACAGTTTCTCATCCCATTCCTCCTCCCAAGTCTCCAAGAGGATGTTCCAGCATTCCTCCAACTCAAAAGACCTTCCCCCATTCCTGGGGCCTTAAGTTGTTCCATGGTTATATACTTCTTTTATCACTGAGGCTAGACCAGACAGTCGTCTGTTGTATATGTATGGTGGCCTCATATCACCTAGTGTATGCTGCCTGGTTGGTGGCTCAGTGTGGACCCTTCAGAAATCTCAGGGGTCCAGGTTAGTTGAGATAGCTGAACTTCTTATGGGATTACACTCATCCTCAACTTCTTGTAGACTTTCTCTCATTCAACCACAGGTGTCCCCAGCTTCTGTCCATTGGTTGGGTGTAAGTATCTACATCTGACTCTTTTAGCTGCTTGTTCTGCCTCTCAGAGGGCCGCCATGCCAGGCTCCTGTCTATAAGTACACCACAGCATCAGTAATAGTGTCAGTCCTTGGAGATTCCCCTTGAGCTAGATCCCAATTTAGGCTGGTCACTGGACCTCCTTTTCCTCAGTCTCTTTTCCACTTTTGTCTCTGCAGTTCTTTTAGAGACAGGCAATACTGGGTCAGAGTTTCTGACTGTGGGATCGCAACCCCATCCCTCCACTTGATGCCCTGTCTTTCTAATGGAGGTGGACTTTACAAATTCCCTTTCCTACTGTTTGGCATTTCATCTAAGGTTCCATCCTCTAATTCCTGAGCGTATTTTACCTCCCAGGTCTCTAGTACATTTTGGAGACCCGCCCCCCCAACCTCTCTACACCCTTCAACCCACTTTCCTGCTTACTACTTCCTGAGATTGCCTGTTTTCATTCTTTCTGCTGGCCCTCAGAGCTTCAGTCCTGATTCCCTCCACCCAATAGTTGATCATCTTCCCCCTTTCCCCTTCCTTTTTTTTATTTTTATTTTTTATTGGATATTTTATTTACATTTCAGATGTCATCCCCTTTCCCCATTTCCCCTCGCTAGGAAACCTCTATCCCATGCCCCCTTTTTCTTTTTGCTTTTATACAATTTTTAAAAATGTTAATCAAAGGCTTTATAAGTTTGGTAATGCTCATTCAGAAGTGTAACCCAATACCCAACCTAGATATATCAACTATCTTTGACTGGTGGAGGCACATGAACATCTGCCTCCATGTCCCCCCCTCTTTCTCTCTCTTTCTCTCATCACCTAGCTTCTTCTATCCTTCTCCTCCTCTCATTACTCCTTCTCTTCCTCTCTGTACTCCTCCCACCTTAGCTCCTCCTACATATCACCCTTCCTGTTAAAATAAAACTTTTCTCTTAAAATACAATTAGAGCATAATTATACCGATTCAAGGTCCATACCTAGACATAGTAAAAGCAATATACAGCAATCCAGTAGCCAACATCAAACTAAATGGAGAGAAACTAGAAGCAATCCCACTAAGATCAGGGACTAGACAAGGCTGCCCACTCTCACCCTGCCTATTCAATATAGTACTGGAAGTCCTAGCTAGAGCGATTAGACAACAAAAGGAAGTCAAAGGGATACACATAGGAAAAAAAGAAGTCAAAATTTCACTATTTGCAGATGATATGATAGTATACTTAAGTGACCCTAAAATTTCCACCAGAGAACTCCTAAACCTGATAAACAACTTCAGTAAAGTGGCTGGATATAAAATCAACTCAAACAAATCAGTAGCCTTCCTATACTCAAAAGATAAACAGGCTGAGAAAGAAATTAGGGAAACGACACCCTTCACAATATTTACAAACAATATAAAATATCTTGGAGTGAACTTAACCAAGCAAGTGAAAGATCTGTATGACAAGAACTTCAAGTCTCTGAAGAAAGAATAGAAGATCTCAGAAGATGGAAAGATCTCCCATGCTCCTGGATTGGCAGGATTAATTTAGTAAAAATGGCCATCTTGCCAAAAGCAATCTATAGATTCAATGCAATCCCCATCAAGATTCCAAATCAATTCTTCGTAGAAATAGAAAGAGCAATTTGCAAATTTATTTGGAATAACAAAAAACCCTTTCCCCTTCCTATCCCCTCTCTCATCGAGTTCCTTCTCTCCCTCTGCCCAACCCTTGCCTTCCTCCCCCATGATTCGTTTCTTCTCCATCCCAAGGGGATTGAGGTATCCTCACTTTGGCCCTTTGGCTTGTTAAGCTTCTTTAGTTGTGCACATTGTATCCTGGGTATTCTGTAAATTTTTGGCTACAATTAGTGAGTACATACCATGCATGCCATTTTGGGTCTGAGTCACCTCACTGGGGATGAATTTTTTTAGTTCAATCCATTTGACCGTTAAACTCATGATGTCCTCATTCTTAATAGATTTGAAATATAGCACACACACACACACACACACACACACACACACACACACACACACACGTCATAGGTATAATATATGTCATGTGTGTCGTGTATGTCATATATGTCTTATACATCCTGTATTTATGATATATAGCATATATTCTGCAGAATATTGATATTTGGCCTATTGCCTGTGCAAACTTTCTTGTCAAAGTTAATAATTGTTATCTGAAATACAAGTTGTTACAATTTGCCTCTATGCATACTTTTGTATTTCCTGTACATTTACCCATGTAGCCCATAGAGAATGTGCTTAATAATGGGAAAGCAGCACATGTAATTGGATCATATGTTTATTCTCTTGAATTTCCTCGTGCTTCAGCATAGATAATTGAATTGCATGCTGTAATTGCTGTTCTTGAAATGTTTTTAATTTGTATACTCATTTGTGTACATAATATATAGATCATGGTTTAAAATTTCTTGAAATTGGTCCCTTTTTTAGATACTGCTAATTTTCAAATTTTGCAATTATTTGTGCAAAACTGTTCCTTACTTTATAGAACATTTAAGAGCTCATACTGGATTGCCCAGACCTCTTTGTGAGGGCAATGCCACAGCAGATTTGCACACCACACAGATTTTAGGCTTTACACAGGAACAATTAGCCAAACAATCTCATTCTTTACATCATCAAAATAGCAATTGATTGAGACAACAATTTGGTATCTCTAGAGAATGTATAAGTCAAATTATAAAGACTTGTCCTGAATGTCCTCAATTTCTTCCTGTACCAGAATATCATGTTCATCCTTGAGGACTCATTCCTAATCAATTATGGCAAGTGGATGTTACTCATATTTTTGATTTTGGAAAATTAAATTATGTACATGTGACTGTTGACACCTTCTCAGGCTTTCTATTTGTAACTGCTTTAACAGGAGAGGCAACTAGGAATGTAATTGCTCATTGCCTACATGGTTTTTCTATGCTCAGTATTCCAAATCAGATTAAAACAGATACTGAAACTGGTTATTGCTGTCAAACATTTGAGATGTTTTGATAACAATTTAATATTGCCTATATTACTGGGATTTCTTATATTCCTCAAGAAAAATGTATTATGAAAATGGAAAACAGTATCTTCATAAAATAAAAAAGGGGGAATTATATTCCCAAACACCACAAATTTATCTAAATAATGCTCTTTTTATTTTGATTTTTAAAATTTGGATGCCAAGAAACTCTTTGCTGAGTGTGTATGTCACCCCACAATAAGGCTTACTTATGTCTAGGTGAAATAGAAGGACCTACTTACTGGCATATGGCATTATCCCAATCAGATATTAATATGGGGAAGAGGGCATGTTAGTGGTTTTTTTTTGCAGGATGCTGTAGAAGCATGGTAGCTACAAAAGTGATTGGTGAGACATACTGATGCTGAGACAAAGATGATGCTGACTGTGAGCTTGCTGAGTGCCCTGACAATGGTGACAGAGAAGTTGTATTGAACATATGTTCCTAACCCACCTTTGCTTGCCTGTATCACAGACTGGACCAGCTGCTTTGTTTCAAGCTTTTAAACCTTGTGGTACAAAGAATGTGGAGACTGAAAACTGCCTTTAAAAAAATTAATCAAACAGAGAAGGTGTTATAATTACTTTTGTTTTTTCTTTAATGTGACCAGTTATTCTGACTCAATCGTGGACTGATCTGGGAATCAATCAAGCACTGGACAAAAGGAGATATCCATAGATTTTTGGCAATCAATTTCTGGACATTTTCAGAGACATATTTGGAAGTTAGCTACAGTTCTTTATGAAGATATGTTATCAATAGATAAAGTTGAGATAGGGTCTGGATTTAGAACAATGACAGGATTTATATTTTGAACAAATGTTAAGGCATGTGTTAAGGCTCCTAATCATTTATTAATTAGTCACATTAAAATTACTTTTGTTTCCTCTATAGTATTTAATGTAAGTTGTGTTAATTGTACACTTTCTAATTGTGTTAGTGTATTGAAATCTGGCATGCTCATTTTAGTGGTCTAGCAATCAACTTTTGTTTTATTGCCTGTGAGTATTACAGGACCTTGGTATTTTGAAAAAGGCTTGCAAATACTGGAAGAAGTGAGTCAGGCTTTAAGCAGAAGCAAGAGGGTAGTGGGTTTGATTATTGCTGGTATAGCAGCTTTGATTACATTAATAGCTAGCACCACTGCTTCTGCAATTGCTTTGACACAATAAGTTAAGACAGTTAATTTTGTTAATCATTTAGCAATAAATGTTACTAATGCTGTCAGTATTCAAGAAGATTTGTGTGTGTGTGTGTGTGTGTGTGTGTGTGTGTGTGTGTGTGCAACAACAATTGAAAGTCTTAATGATACTATTTAATTTATTGGAGAAGAGGTTCAGAATTTAAGAGTAAGAAACCATCTCAACTGTCTTGCTAAATATCAATGGATTTGAGTTAGCTCAAAAGTTTACAATGAGAATCACTATAATTGGAAGAAAGTTCAATGATACTTACAGGGTATTTGGCATAATTCTAACACCTCTCTGGATGTTTTAACTTTGCATAATGAGTTTATGGATTTAAAGAATATTATTCTGCTGAATTAATCAGGGCTTAAGATCAGAATTTCCATCTTGTTCAAGTTTCAAAAATGGTTTATATAGCTTGATCATGTTAGCCATTTTTGTCCTGGGGATACTTTTACTTCTGCCCATTGTGATAAAACTCGCATTTAACAACATCAACATGTTGGCAGCCAAAGTACATGACTTGAACTTAAAAAAAAAGATCCCCAGACAGAGTTATTAATTTAATAGGCTGGCAGTCAAAGAGAGGTAAGATTCTGCACAGTGTCTTACCAATATGAGATAGAAATGCATTATTTTTAAAATTGCATGTTCCAAGACAGGTAAGGAAGGCATTCTTTTTGAAACAACCTAAGATAGATGCAGTCTTACTTATGAAATGAAAAAGAGGGAGATATGGAGAATTCTTTGGGGACACTTCTAGAAATTTGGCAAGAATTTGGCATTTGGCCTGGACATGGAAGTAGGCTCAAGACCTTGATGATCTCCCCAAGTCCCCGAATACCACAAGACATTGTCTATTGCCTTACTTGATTACGTTTTCTTTGATCTAAGAACTAACCATATTTTTGGATGTACCTAGATTGATATTAAAGCGGACTGGGTAAAATTAAGCCCCAACACTGGCTGGAGTCATGTTATAATATTGACTAATTGTCTTTTTCTTTTCAATCCTCACTCCATTTCTTGAGACCCTGTTGACTCACTGAGCTGTTTTGGTCAAAAATTGTATATTAAATGTATATTAATGGGATGTAGACTTTTTTGATATTCCTGCACATGGTGATATTATGCAATGCTTAAAACAAGTTTATCCTCTTCCTCCCTTTGAAAATTAGTATTTTTGTGGTGAAAAATATTCCAAATGCTATTCCAAGTACATTTTCTATGCAAGAAATGGGAAATGAAACTAAAGCAAAAATGATTATTAGAATAATTTGTCTCAAAGGAGTAACAAATTTCTTTAACAAAAGGAAAAGGAAAAATAAAACATAGTACCAAGATAAACTGAGGACTGAATACAATCCACATAAAAATTTTGATGTTATATTTTTAATATTTATTAAATAACACAAATATCCAAAGTAATCATAAAATATAAGAATAAAACTGTGGGTATCAGCACACCTGACCTCAAATTAGACTATAAACTTTAATGACAAAGATAAGCTGATAGTGACATTAAAACAGACAGATCAATTGAGTAGAATAGAGAACTTGGACATAAGCCAACAAAACTATAGATACCCATTTTTTGACAGGGTGGAATAATGAAAAGGAAAAAAGATAGCCTATTCAATAAAAAGTGTTGTGAAAACTGTATATCCACTAGCAGAAGAGTGAATTTAAATCTTTTATATCTTTCGCCTTGGACAGAAACCAACTCAAAGCAGATTGAAAACCTTAAAAAGGCATGAAATATCGAAAACTCTTCAGTCTTTGATCATGAATGTGCACTAGAGATTCTCCAGGAGCCTCTCGACCTTGACCTTCAGAACTGGAATGAAGCATTAGTACCTTCTAGTCTGAGGCTGCTCTGCTACTACACTGATATGCAGCTTGTTTCTCTAAATTCATTATTAAAAGTGTCTCTCAAATTAATGAGAAAGAAAATGTAAGATTTATTTTATATGTTTTAGAACACAGTAACTGGGCAGTTAATAAACTGTTATAACAATGTATTCCCAATATATCTGCAATGTGGTATTTGTCTGGCTCTCTAGGAGTCAGGTTTTTTTTTTTTTTTTTTTAATGATGTCTCTCCATACCTCTTCCTCATTGTCCTCTTGTCCTCATTTCTTTCCCCTTTTCCATGTCTGGCAGAAATCCTGCATGTTTTCTCTTCTGCCCAACCATTTGCTCATCAGTTTTGTTGACAAGTCAGAGAGTGAGTAAATAGGGAGCAATGGTGATACCAAGTTGAAACAGGAAACACTTAGAATAAACATTATCATGCAATGTCCATATAGCAACAAGTTACAGGGGCAGAGAAATCACTATGCCTATAGGTTTCTCTGTATCGCCAGGCTGTAAACATCCATAATGGGACGGTGCAGCTTCTAATTGTGAGAATAATGTAAGAAATACTTTCTTGTACTATACACACGTTTTTTCCTGTTCTTATGGGTAGCTTTCCAAACACGTGCAGTTATAAAATTTCTCTCATATAGTTACTGACAAGAAAACCTTTCACATATCTTCACTTTCAATTAGTACAACACTTAGTTTATTTTGATATTTCTTTGATCTAGGTTTGTTAAGCAATTTGTCAAGCTGGAGAGATGTTTTATTTGGTAAAGGTGTTTGCCGTCAAGCTTGAAAACATTTATTTAAACCCTGAAATCCACAGTAGGGGGAGAGAATTGACCACTCTTTTGACCCTTACACGTTGTGGTGTATTTGCTCAAACAGGAATATCCAGAAACACAAAAATAATCAAATAAATGATATAATGTCTGAACATTTTTTATTTATTTTTAAATTTATTTATTTATTTTAAACTCCAGATTTTATTCCCCTCCTGGTCCACCCTTCGTCTGTTCCACATCCCATACCTCCTCCCTGCCCCCTGTCTCCACAAGGATGTCTCCATTCCACAGTCCACTATACTGATAAACTCCCTGGGGCCTCCAGTCTCTAGAGGGTTAGGTGAATCTTCTCCGACTAAACCTAGACCCGGCAGTCCTCTGTTGTATATGTGTTCAGGGTCTCATATTAGTTGGTCTGTGCTTCCTGGTTGGTGGTCCAGTGTTTGAGAGATCTCAGGGGTCCAGGCTAATTGAGACTGCTGGTCTTCCTACACAGTCTCCCTCCTCCTCAACTTCTTCCAGCTTTTCTTTAATTCAACCACATGGGTCCACAGCTTCTGTTCATTGGTTGAGTGCAAATATCTGCATCTGACTCTTTCAGCTGCTTGTTGGGTCTTTTGGAGGGCAGGCATGATAGGCCTGTTTTGTGAGTGCTCAATAGCCTTAGTAATAGTGCCAGGCCTTGGGAACCTACCCTTGAGCTGGATCCCACGTTAGGCTTGTTGCTGAACCTTCTTTTCCTCAGGCTATCCCTGCAGTTCTTTCAGACAGGAACAATTATGGGTCAGAATTTTGACTGTGCGATGGCAACCCCCTTCCTCACTTGATGCCCTGCCTTCCTGTTGGAGGTGGGCTCTATAACTTCACTCTCCCTACTGTCTGAAATTTCATTTAAAGACCCTTTGGGTCTTGAGAGTCTCTCACCTCCCAGGTTTCTGGTGCATTCTGGAGGTCTCCCCCAATCTCCTACCTCCCAAAGTTGCCTATTTCCATTCTTTCTGCTTAACCTCAGGGCTTTAGTCTTTTTTCTGCACTCAATACCAGATCAGGTTCTTCTCGTCCCCTAACCCCCATCCACTTTTTCTCCCTGGTCGCCCCCTCCCTCTCCACTGGTGAATGCTTTCTTCTCCCTCCCAAGTGGGACTGAGGCACCCTCAATGGAAAAATTGATATTCCTGCCACATCTCCATCCACCCTCATCAGATATGCAGTCTCCCGAGCCATATCCACCTACTCAGAGCAGTCTGCTATCCTAGAGACCACTCCTTCTCCTGACATCTTTCTATCCATATTCATTAAATCTGAGAATAAAATCATACAGAGCTCTGGATCTTGAAACACAGAGATCTGTTGATCCAGAATCATATAGCACAAGGTTACCCAAGACGTCTGCCACATGAGGGTCATAGAGGTTAAATCCCCTCTCAATACCTACTACAACAGAAATACCCAGGGACCAAAGATCCAGATGGCTAAAAGGACCTTGAAAAATCACTATGAACAAAATCCAGGGCAATATTACCAACAGAGATTCTAAAAGCTAGATATCTTATACACATTAATAAAACCACAAATGCATCCTAGACTATTATCCCCAGCACAACTCTCAATCAACACAGATGAAGAAAGCATGATATTTCAGAACAAATCCAAATTCAAACAATATCTATACACAAACCCAGCCCTTCATAAAATACTAGTAGGAAAACTTTGACTCAAGGAGTATATTTACCAAGATGATATCTCAATTCTGAGTATCTATAACCCCAAACATAAGGGTACACCCATTGTAAAAGAAATATTGCTAAAGCTTAAGTCAAACATTGATCTCTATACACTGATAGTGGGATTCATTAACACCCAACTCTTAGCAACTGACAGGATATTCAGATAAAAACTAAACAGAGAAATAATAAAATTAACAGACATTATGTATCAAATGGACCTATCATACATCTATAGAATATTTCACCATCCCCAAAATTTACCTTTTCAGCAACTCATGAATCCATTTACAAAACTAATCATATAGTAAGTTACAAACAAGTCCCAACAGATAAAAAAAATTTATATAACACTTTTTATCTTATCAGAACACCATGAATTAAAATTAAACTTCAACATCAACCAAAACACCAGAAGTCTATATATCTATAGAAATTGTACAATTGAATACTTAATGATCTCTGGGTCAGGGAAGAATTAAATAAGTTAAAGATTTTTTAGAATTTCATAAAAATAAAGGCACAACATACCCACAGTTATGAAACAAAATCAAAGCAGTCCTAAGAGAAAAGTTCACAGCATTAACTGCCTTGATAAAAAAATTTTAAACGTTCTCATTTCTGCTATTTATATGTATACTTAAAATCTCTGGAAAAGAAAGAAAAGAGGCATACCAAAGACAAGTAGAAAGCATGAAATATTCAAAATCAGTGCTGAAAACAATTAGTTAGAAACAAAGAAGCATATAAAGAAATCACTGAAACAAAGAGTTGGTTCTTTAAGAAAATCACAAGATAGACAAGACCTTAGCTAAACTAACCAAAAGACAGAGAGGTAGTATCAAAAAAATCAGAAATAAAAAGGGAAGCATAACAACAGACACTGAAGAAATTCAATGAATTATTAGGTGTTACTTCAAAAGCTTATCCTTCATAATATTGGAAAATCTTAATGAAATGGTTGATTTTTCTGACAGATTAATACTTATTAAAGTTAAAACAAGATCAGGTACAATATGTAAACAACCCTATTACTCCTAAAGAAATAGAAGCAGTTACCAAAAATCTCCAAACAAACAAAAAGCCCAAGGTCAAATAATTTTAGTGCAGAGTTCTACCAGATTTTCAAATACAAGTTAATACCAATGCTCCTCAAACTATTCCACACAATAAAAACAGAAGGAACACTTCCAAACTCATTCTATGGAGCCACAGTGAACCTGACACTTAAACCACCCGAAGACTCAGTAATGAAAGAGAACTTCAGACCAATTTCTTTTATGAGCATTGATGCCAGAATACTTGCAAACTGAATCCAGAAATACGTTATAAACATCATCTGCCATGATCAAGGAGGCTTTGGCCCAGGGATGCAGAGATGGCTCAATATATAAAAATTCAGTGTAGAGGAATGCCAGGGCTGAAAGGCAGGAGAGAGTAGAGGAGCCCCTTCATAGTGAAGGGGGAGAGGGGTGAGATATGAGGTTTCTGGAGGGGAGACCTGCAAAGGAAATAACATTTGAAATGTAAATAAAGAAAATATCCAATAAAAAAGAAACTGAAATAAAACCTCACATGATCATCTCATTAGATGCTGAAAAAGCCCTTGATAAAATCCAACACCCCTCATGTTAAAAGTATAAAGAGATGAGAGATACAAGGCACATTAACATCATCAACACAATATATAGCAAAACAATACGAAGTATCAATCTAAATGGAGAGAAAAGTAAAGCAATTCCACTAAACCCAGGGACAAGTCAAGGCTGTCAACTCTGGCTCTACCTATTTAATATAATACTTGCAGTTTTAGCCAGATCAATGAGACAGCTGAAGGTGATCAAGGGGATAAATGGGAAATAAGAAATGAAGGTATCATTGTTTGCAAATGATAGGATAGTATATATATGTGACCCTAAAAATTGACCAGAGATTGAAAAAAAAAAACTTTACCAAAGTAGCTGGATACAGAATTAACTCAAAGAAAACAGTGTCCTTCCTTTATTCAAGCAATGAATGGGCAAAGTAAAAAATTAAGGAAACCACAGCATTTATAATAGCCGGGAATAATATAAAGTATCTTGGCATGGTGCAACTTTAACCAAAAAATGAAAGACACATATGAGAAGAATGTTCAGTTACTGAAGAAAGAGATTGAAGAAGATATAATACACCCAGCAGACCTCTCAATCAACATGAAAAAAGCAAAATATTCTAGGACAAAACCAAATACAAATAATATCTACCTACCAATACAGCCCTATAGAGTACGTTAGAAGGAAAACTTCAACACAAGGAGGGCACCTACACCAATGGAAACACAGGATACTCATCATCTCACAACAGTGAAAACAGAAGAGAATCATATGCACAAAATGCAAACTAAAGAAACAAAAGAAATAACAGTCATAGTTTTTCAATTTCTCTCGATGTCGATGGAATCAATTCCCCAGTAAAACATAAAATAACAGACTGGATATGCAAATAGTTTCTAGCATTTTGGTGCATACATGAAACATACTTCAGTATCTAAGACAGACACACCTAAGAGTAAAAGTCTGGAAAAAAAGCCTTTCAAGCAAATGGTCCCAAGAAACAAGCTGGAGTTGCCATCCTAATATTCAATAAAATTGCCTTTCAACAAAAAATTATCAGGGGAGATGGGGAAGGACACTTGACATTCATCAAAGGAAAAATCCACCAAGAGAAAGTTGCAATTCTGAACATCTAGTTCCCAAAGGGAGGAGCACATTCATAAAAGAATCATTACTAAAGCTCAAACACACATTGAACCCCACACAATTATAGTGGGGGTCTTCAACACCCCACTCTCACCAATAGACAGGACATTCAACCAGAACCAAATGGATTTAACAGATATATACAGAGCATTTTACACTAACAAAACAATATAACTTCTTCTTAGCGCCTCATGGTACAGTCTCCAAAATTAACCATATAATCTGACACAAAACAAGCCTCAACAGATACAAGAAGATTAAAATAACCCCATGTTTCCTATAAGATCACCATGGTCTAATGCTGGTCTTTAACAACAACAAAAACAACAGAAAACCCACATTTACATGGAAACTGAATAACTCCTTACTCAATGATAACTTGGTCAGGGAAGAAATAAAAAAAGAAATTAAAGACTTTAAAATTTAATCAAAATGAAGGTACAACATACTCAAACTTATGGAACACAATGAAAGCAGCGAGAAGAGAAAAATGCAAGCATTAAGTGGCCTGGTAAATACATCAGAAAGATCCTACACTAGCAACTTAACAGCACACCTGGAAACTCTAGAACAACAACAACAAAAAAAAGCAAACACACCCAAGGGAGTAGATGACAGGAAATAGTCAAACTCAGGGCCAAAATTAACCAAATAGAAACAAAGAGAGTTTCCTTCCAGTTGATTCTGTATACAGAGCAGACCCTGAGTGCTGTCTCCCCACCCATTCCTACCATACCCAGAGGAAGCTCAACTCCCAGTTGCTCTGACACACCCAGGATCACAGGTGAGGTCACAACATCTGCCCCAACATAACTGGAACCCCTGGGATCCAGGGATGCAAGAATCCCCACCCAGCCAGAGGCACAGGTTTCTTTTGGTTTGAACCTGTGCTTTAAGTGGACCCAGGGTGATGTCTCCCCACTCATTCTTACAACACCTAGAGGAATCTCAACTCCCAGATGGTCTGACACACACAGAATCACTGGAGCTCTGACACACTCAAGAACACAGTATAAGCCACAGCATCTGTCCCAACACCCAGCATAATTGCAACCCCCACAGTAATTATGGAAGCAGGACCTCCCCCCCCCACACACAGCCAGAGGCATACATTACTTTCAGATTACACCTGTGCCTGGAGCAGCCCTAGGGCTCTGACTCCCCATACACTCTTGCCATACCTAGAGAAAGCTTGACTCCCAGGAGCTCTAACAGAACTGGATCTCTGAAGCTTGGACACACCAAGATAACAGGATCCCAGAGGCAGCTTGACACCCAGGAGTTTTACAATACCCAGGATCTCAGGATTACAAAATCCAAGAAACACAGGATCACAGAGACAGCTGGACTCCCAGGAGTTCTGACACAACCAGGGTCAGAGGATATACAGGCTCCAGCCAGAGAAACAAAGGCAGTGAGCACTACAGATAACCAGATGGCAAGAGGCAAGCAGCACCAAAACCAATGATACATGACATCAGAATTCAGTTCTCCCAACCACACCAAGCCCTGGATAACCCAACACACCTGAAAAATCAAGATTCAGATCTAAATCCCATCTTATGAATATAATAGAGGACTTTAAGAAGGACATAAATAACTCCCTTAGGGAAATATAGGAGAATACAGGTACCAGATGTCTTTCAACAGTGGAGTGGATTCAGAAAATATGGTACATTTACACAATGAGTACTACTCCGCTATTAAAAACAATGATTTCATGAAATTCACAGGCAAATAGATGGAATTAGACAATATCATCCCGAGTGAGTTAATTCAGTCACAGAAGAACATGTGGTATGCACTCACTGATAAGTAGTTATTAGCCCAAAAGTTCAGAATACCCAACATACAATTCACAGACCACATGAAGCTCAACAAGAAGGAATACCAAATGTGGAAGCTTCGGTCCTACTTAGAAGGAGGAACAAAATACTCAAGGGAGGAAATACAGTGACAAAGTGTGGATCAGAGACTGAAGGAAAGGTCATCCAGAGGCTGCCCCAACTGGGGTTCGATCCTCTATACAGACACCAAACCCAGACACTATTGCAGATGCCAAGTAGTTCTTGCTGACAGGAGCCTGATGAAGCTGTCTCCTGAGAGATTCTGCCAGAGCATGAAAAATATAGAGGTGTGTGCTCACAGTCAATCTTTGTACTGAGCATGACATGGTCCCTAATGGAGGAGTTAGAGAAACGACTGAAGGAGCTCAAGGGGTTTGCAACCCACAGGAAGAACAACAATATCAACCAATCAATCTCCCAGAGCTCCCAAGAACTAAACCATCAACCAAAGAGTACACATGGAGGGACCCATGGCTTCAGACACATATATAGCAGAGGATGGCCTTGTCGGACATCAATGGGAGTAGAGGCCCTTGGTCCTGTGAAAGTTCGATGCCCCAGTGTTCCCAATTGCAGAACACTCAAAGGCAGCTCCAAGTCACCCAGTAACATAGGTTAGTAGGATCACAGGATCTCAGGAGCTTGGTCACACCAGAATTTCAGGATCCCAGAAGCAGTCTGACTCCTAGGATCTCTGATACCCAGGATCTCAGGATCACAGGCTCACAGAGGCAGCTGAATTGTAAGGGGTTCTGACACAATCAAGATAATAGGACAGATAGGCTGTGGACAGAAACAGTGACTTAAGGTAGCACTCGAAATAACCAGATGGTGAAAGACAAGCACAAAAACATAAGCAACAGAAACCAAGGTTACTTGGCTTCATCAGAACCTAGTTCTCCCACTATAGCAACTCCTGAA
The DNA here is from genome assembly GCA_030674055.1 of Rhabdomys pumilio. NCBI lineage: Eukaryota > Metazoa > Chordata > Mammalia > Rodentia > Muridae > Rhabdomys > Rhabdomys pumilio. The sequence continues at coordinate 12,778,776 of JANHMN010000009.1, read as the reverse complement.
TACCTCATGACACTGGAAAAGCAAGAGTCGGGTTTAAATTTACTTCTCATATTGATGATGGAGAAATTTAAGAAGGATGTAAATAACTCCCTTAAAGAAATACAGGGGAACACAGGTAAACAGGTAGAAGCCCTTAAAGAGGAAACACAAAAATCCCTTAAAAAAATTACAAAAAACCCCACAACCAAACAGGTGAAGGAATTGAACAAAATCATACAGAACATAAAAATGGAAGTAGAAACAATAAAGAAATCACAAAGGGAGACTACCCAAGGAGATAGAAAACCTGGGAAAGAGATTAGGAGTCATGGATGCAAGCATCACCAACAGAATACAAGAGATAGAAGAGAGAATCTCATGTGCAGAAGATATTATGGGAAACTAATACAACTGTCAAAGAAAATACAAAATGCAAAAAATCTCTTAACCCAAAACATCCAGGAAATTTAGGATACAATGAGAAGACCAAACCTAAGGATAATAAATATAGAATAGAGCAAAGACTCTCAACTTAAAGGGCCAGTAAGTATCTTTAACAAAATTATAGAAGAAAACTTCCCTAACCTAAAGAGATACCCAGAACATACAAGAAGACGACAGAACTCCAAAAAGACTAGATCAGAATAGAAATTTCTCCTGTCACATAAAAATCAAAACATCAAATGCACAAAACAAAGAAGAAATATTAAAAGCAGTAAGGAGTAAAGGTCAAATAATTTACAAAGGCAGACCTGTCAGAATTACACCAGACTTCTCATCAGAGACTATAAAAGCTAGAAGATCCTGGACAGATGTCATACAGACCCTTAAAGAACACAAATGTCAGCCCAGGCTACTATACTCAGCAAAACTCTGATATTCCATGATACCACAACTACTAAAAATAGCCATACTGTGTTCATGGTTGAATATACATGTATCTTAGTGGTTCAGTTCAAACTAAGAGGGTTTTTTTTTTAATTTTTTTTTATTTTATTTTCACCTATTTTTATTTATTGAAAACCTGTTTTTATACAATATATTCTAATTACGGTTTCTCCTTTCCCAACCCTTCCAAGATGCTTTCCACTTCCCTCCAAGCTAAATCCAAATCCTTTATATTTCCCTTTAGAATATAAATAGGCATATAAAGAATGATAATAAAATAGGCAAAATAAACAAACAAAAATATATTCTGGATAAAACAAACAAAAGAAGACACAGAGCCTAAGGCAAAACATAAGAAACCCATGTAGATTTGTAGAGATAGATGTTCATATGTACAGATATGCAATAAAAACATAAAACCAGAAGCTGTAAGATATATGCAAAGATATGTAAGGTTAAATAAAAGTCAAGACAAAGAACCTCTAAAAATGCTGTTGAGTTCATTGTGTGCTGGTCCCATACTCCTGGGCATGGGTACTGCCCTAAAGAGTGAGAATCTGTTGAAAAAAGTTGCACTTGTAAGTGGCTATCAATTAGAGATAACTTCTGGATTAAGAATAAGTGTTTGTGTCTCCTCTCAGCACTGGGTCATCAACTGGCACAGACTCATGCAGGCCCTATTCATTCTTCCACTGTCTCTGTGATTTTACATGCACATCAGTCTTATGTGTCTAAAAGGCCTTGTTTCCTCAATGGTGTTTATCTTCTCTGGATCTTATTATCTTTCCACCCCCTCTTCCTCAAAGTTCTCTAAGCCCTAAGGGAAAACATTGGATGAATACAGCTGATTTAGAACTAACTGTTCTGAGGTATCATACTCTCTCTATATTGCCAGATTGTGGGTCTCTGATTTGTCCCAATCTACTGCAAAAGAAAACTTTTCTGATGACAGCTGAGAGACAGTGTTCTCTGAGAAACAGAATGTTGTTAGGAGACTTTCTCAGGTCATATTCCTTCAGGAGACCAGTAGTGCTTTGTTTGTTCCTAGTTTCATGGCATATTTAGTCTCAAGTTCTTTGCCACCTGAGCAGTGTCTCAGAGGGGTTTTCTCTTATAGAGTGGGCCCTACATCAAAGCAGATGTTGGTGAATTATTCTGCCACATTGTTAATAAAACTGGCACATCTTGTAGGCAAATTAACTTTATAGATCAAACAGTTTATACCTGTTTGGAGTTTATGTTTTTCTTTGGTAATGTGCACAAGGCCTTCCAGTACCATAGGACCTCACTATCAAAACTAAATGACTTTATGTAATGTGTTAGTGCCATTTGATGCTAGGGGTCAGCCCTGGCAGGGTCTTCTTTCTTGTTGGTTCTTCTTGAGGCAGTTGAGGGGGAAGAGCATTGGCAGAGGGTAAGATTTTGTCTTATGAGACACTGGAGTAAGATATTGTCTTATGAGATATTTAAGATTGCTGTATAATACTTTAAAAAATTACTTATCTAAGTCTAAGTTACTGACTACTGTGGCTGACCTGCCTTCTGTGCTCCTCTGAGGCCAGAAATTGCAATCTCTAGCACTTAGCACCTCATCCTAAAACAGCAGATTAAGTAAAGAATTAATTGTTAGAGCCTTTTACCTTTTGTTCAGATGCCTCTTGCTTGTCAAGCTAGGGGCAAATTTGTGGCAATAAACTTCTATTGAACCAGGAGAAGAGAATAACATTCGCAGAAGAAAAAACTTTTACATAATCAAATATGCAAAAACTCAAGTAAGTTCATATACAGATTCATAATGCTCATTTATACATTTCCATTCAAACCACTTGGGCCCAGCTTGCATGCATTCTCACAATTACATACTTATACATGCACAACCATACTTACATATGCATATGGAGGAAACAACCAAGCACCAGTGCAGAACAAACTCACTCTGGATGAAAATGAGCTCCAATCTATATTGCATAGAGAAAAAGCTTCTACCCTTTTAATGCTAAATACATTAAACCCAAGTTTGTACAAAAAAAAAAAAGCTTTGCTCCTTTTAATAAGACTAAGCCTTCCTTGTTATTAAGAAAGGACCTGTTCTGTCCCATCATAAGGAGAAGCCTGCCTGCTCCTTCTGCTCTCAGCAGAATCTTCTTTGTCCTCTTTTCTTCTGCAGTCTGCACATTGCTTTCTTAGGTTTTTTTTTTTATGTTACATATAGTTTCTAAGTTATTCCCTTCTGCATTTTCCTTGTTTTGCTCTCTCCTCCTGCTCTGAAGTTTCAACAATGCTCTTGCTCTCAATGCCTTTTCTCCCAAAGCTATTCCTATACTTCTAAGTTCTTCTTGAGTTCAGTTTCATCTGAAAGGTGTTTTGTCTAAAAAGCTTCTCAGCTCAGCTCCTCTCAGCTCAGTTCTTCTCAGCTCAGTTCTGACTCTTCTCTTTGTCCTCAGCACGTAAGACATCTTTCAGAATACATGATCACATGTTAAAAAGTTCATCACAAGTTCGCACATAAAAGCAAATTATAAATTGAAATAGAAGTTTACAACAGAGAATGTTTACATACATATCAATTAGGACTAAACATCCATCACCTGTCACAGCTCCACAGGTTCATTGTAAGTTGAAAACTATGACTAAGTTATTAGTGAAGTTTTGCATAGATAAACCCAATCAATATTTTATCTTCTGTCCTAGCACCTATAATACTTTGTTAGTTCCATTTTTTATGACTTTTGGTTAATTATTTTACAACGTCTTGGAATGTGCTCTGTGTATGAGAAAGTCTGGTTACTAAGAACATTAATTAACTGGTGATACATGTGAGACTGGCAGAGTTTACACTGCAGTTTTGACAATCATAAAATGACCTAATTGTAGTTCCACTATAAAAGAGCTTAGTAATCACTGATAATAATTTTAGAAATTCTTATAAGATTATCATTAAGACTTAAGAAGTCATCTATTTGTCTACATAGCCTCACTACAAGACAGCACATCATTGTGGATCTGTAGAGACCTGCTCCAAAGAAGTTGGCTAATACCTAGTTATTGTTACATATGTTTGGTAATAACAGGAAAAGCATACTAATAACAGGAATCTTTCCTAAAATGAATTATCTTTCAGTCCTGCCAGGAAAGAGAACCTGTCACAAATTATATAATAATCTGAAGCTGACCATCTCAGGAAGATTATCTACTAGTATCCAGCTTGTCCTATTATGGCTCCTGACAATTTGGAAACATATTACATAGTTTAGAAAGACTACATTTTGGCACTAACCAGACATATGGTTTTCAGAGACATATCAAAAAATACATGAAAACCCTGAAGTTTTCAATTGGAAACCTGTTGATCATTTTTATATTTACAATTCTATTAAGTAAACGTCTGCCTTTGAAGTTTAGTTTCAATATCCAGAAAGTACTTTTTGGAAACATTTTATAATTTGGCAGATCTGCACATAATGTCCTTGCAAACATTAGGTGAGTTTAGTTACTTTCCTAAAGTTTTTGACATCTGTCTACACATTAGCAACATGGTATTAAGAGTACAAAACAGCCATGATCAATAAGGTAATTATAGTAAAAGTGTAGTGGTTTCAAAGTTTAGTTTGCAGTTAATTACTTTTTTCTATCTCAATATGTTAGGTAAATAGGAATTGATATAGTTTCCTTGTTTTTCTCTCTAATATGTCTGCTTATTAACAGGGAGGTAGTTGGAGAGGTCAGGTGGCTGAAAGTAAAAAGCACACATGCCAATAAGTAAAACATAAATATAAAGCAGATAAGGTACTTGGTTTCCTTTTATTAGACATGACCTCTCTCTTTTATCAGTCTTGGTCATTTTTACATTATTTTTTAAATTATATTTTTTATACATTTTAAATCATATTTTGCAAATTTACTTTAAATTATACTATATTTTAAATTTTATATTTCCAGGCAAATTTTTATCTACATTCTCAGCTAATTTATTTAACTCTATGTATTCCCTTATGTAAAAGGTCTTGATATTAAACACAAACGTGCAATTCATACAGAAAGTATTTTTTTTCCCTCATCAACAGATTTCCCTCACATGTGGAATGATATGTGAAAAACAGATATTCACCCTACATATCTAGGACAGAACGCTGTCAGTACTTCCTACAATTGCAAGCTAACTGAGCTAAGAAGGGAATATTTCATATGATGTAGAAAACTGGAGTAGAAGCGTTTCTAAATATGTGGTTATTTGTGTTGCCCATAACTTAAATTTTTGCAGAGACACTCCTCTATGGTCAAGAGTGACATCTGTTCGAGCTTACACCTTGAAGAATTAGTGCATTTCCCCCCACAGGTGGATTGTGAATTTCATGAGAAGAGAAGAGACAGCTTACTTCTATAAATGTACCACTTGGCATTTTTTTCATCAAAATTGACACAAAAAATTGTTGCTTCTAATTGCAACAGTAGGAATATTTTGATAATTGAAAAAAGCATTAACACAGTATTGGTTTTAAGCATGATTTATGTTATAAGAACATAAAACAACAAACCATATGTTTATATATTTTGTTTTTATATATTTTTACACATTTATATAAGCCTCTCTCTGTTTTTCTCTGTCTCTCTCTCTCTGCCTCTCTCTCAAAGAGATTGTGTGTGCACATGTGTTTATTAAAAAAAGTGTTAGTGGAAGTATATGCATGCTTTATGAGTTTATAGCTTACTGTTTTATTGGTTTAAAGAATTGGTTCAATTTACACACTTTTTTTGTTGATCCTTATTATTTTTATCTAATTTTTTAAATAAACTTATTCAGGTTATGTACTGCTCACTGTCTCACTTTAGGTGACCCCATCCCACAATCCTTTCCCCATTCCTCCTCCTCATCTCCTCTGAATGGATGGGGCCCCCTGCCCTGACACCTCAAGTCTCTGCAAGGCTAGGTCCTTCTCACACTGAGGCCAGACAAGGCAGCCCAGCTCGAAGAACATATCCCATATAGAGGCAACAGCTTTTGGGACATCCTTTGTTCCAGTTGTTCAGGACCCACATGAAGATCAAGTCGCACATCTGCTATGTGTGTTCAGGGAGGCCTAAGTTTAGCTTGTGCATGTTCTTTGGTTGGTGAATTCATCTCTGAGAGCTCCAAGGAACAAGGTTTATGTCTAATGATGAAAAAAATCGTAATTTTGTTTACAAAGTGCTTCCACTGATGTGTTGAAAACCCGTATTCCTAAAGAATGTTTTATTGAAGGAAAGGAATTCCTGTTTCTTCTTCATCGCTGTGTTGGTGCACAGCATGTCTTTATAAACCAGGGTAATTACTCAATTCTGCCACAAGTAGGTTAGGTCCACAAATCATGACAAATGAGACTCCCAGATTCTTTTTTAGTTTTTTCCTCTTGAACTCACTGGCTGTCCAAGTGATGTCTGAAACTACAGCACTTGTACTGAGGTGAAGTTACCTAAGACTAGCTTCTGGATGCTAGTACCTTTGCTTTGAAGTTCTGGTTGGGCTGCACAGAGACTGGGTCAAGATGAATCAGACATTCTGAACTGTAAGTGAAAGAACACAAGGTTAATGACTATGTGTAGACTAGAGTATGTAATAGGCACATTGACCACACTTCTTACAATACCAAAATTTTATAAGAAAATCTTTCCAATTCCATCAAATGACAATCACTACGTTGAAGTGCAACAGTCCCTGTGGTTTATGAGTTCATTTGGTCAAGGTTTAACAAAATTCTACCTTATAACATATATTATTTGTTATTTTCAGAATAATAATCTCTGATGAAAGAGGATTACCATTGAAATGGCTGCATGAACTGCATTCATATGTAGCACTAAGGTCCTATAGCAAAGAAAAAATTATTGCGAAAATTTACCTAAAAATAAACATTATGTCATATATTATTTTATTTAGGATTATCTCTGAGCCTTTGGGGGCAGAGCCAGTCTCCTGCTCTCATGTCCAGGTGAGCAGGGTCACCTCTATTGTGTTGCCAAGGTTAAGGGCAGGTCCTGTACTCTGATGAGATACAGGTAAGGGACTGGACCAGCTATTTTGTTCTCATGCTTCTATGGCTGGCTTACCCATAATGCTACCAATCAGAGACAACTCTACTACATTTTTGCTTTATGTTTTCTATTTATAAATTAATTTTAGATTATTTGAGAATATTCTTGTAGAAAAGCCTACAGTAACTTGTTTAGTAGTCTTTTTTATTATCTGCAATAATTTGTCTTGAAAGTAGTTTGACATGCTTTGATATGTTTGTTTTATTTAGTAAATATTTAATTTATGCCAATTCAGCAATAACAAATATGTAACATAGTAATTGAAAATATGTTATAGTGTGACCATAGACTAAAGGAATTAGTTTTATCCTTTTCTCAGTTCTGTTGCCATGATATAACATTATAAATCTGAGGTAAATAAAAATGTGGTTATCACTAAAGTAACGAGAAATTGTGTAAAGAATATTCTAAAAATTCAAATTATTAGAAAATTATTAGACAAGTTTAAAATTAAAGGTTGAAAATAATGTGTTATTTTAATTCAAACAATTTTGAATTTTAAATACAACTTCAGGCTATAGAGGAAATGTGGTATTAATCATTGATCATATATATGAAATATAAAGATATATCCTATGGTACTTGTTCATCTTTAAAAGGAGGTCAATTATGTTTTGTTGTACATAGAAGAACAAATTTCTTCTCTACTAATGGAACAGCTTGAATTTTAAAATATAATTTCTCTAATATTTTCTAATTAATATAGATGTTTGAGATAGGATTAATATATAGGCAATTAAGAACCATTACTAATTTCTTCTGACAAATTAGTACTTTTGACATTATCTGAAAATGTCATCACAGGAGGAAATCATTAAAAATATGATTATAGAAAAATTATTCTATTCAACATCATTTTTTACACCACTAGTCAAATATTTGAAAACTATACATTAATCAGAATTCATTCAAAACTAAATGTATGCTATTTCCAGAAACGTAAGCTTATTTCTAAAATGATTAAACAGTTTTCATCTAAGCACAGTAAAACATGAATATATCCTCAGAGAACTAGTGGATCATAAGGTCCCTTTGATTTAAAGATATAAATATAATTTATATTTTTGCTTATAGTATAAAATCTTTCTCAAGCAATATGTTTACTTAATACAATTATTTCAGAATGTTTCTATAAATATGATTTGAAGACATGTTTTCTAGAAAGTATTATAAAATATTTTTATATTAGTAGACACATAAAAATAAAATTATATATTTGGACTATTCAGATTACTTAATAATTAAGACGTCTTGTTCCAGGGCTAAAGAGATGGGTAAGTAGTTAAGAGCACTGACTGCTCCACTAGAAGTCCTGAGTTCAGTTACCACATGGTAGCTCAAAACCATCTGTAATGATATCATTCTTCTGGTATGTCTGAAGACAGCTACACTGTACACATATACATTACATAAATAATAAAAAAATATTAAAAAAGAAAGTTTGATCCTTTTGCAGAGGACCCAGTTTTTATTCCAAGAACTCATGCCAAGTAGGTCACAACTGACTAACAAAATTTAAAATATTCTTATGGCTACTGTGATTACTTGCATGAATGTGGTGCACATAGGTACTCTCTACTGCAGATACATACCCATAAAACAACAACTACATTAATAAATAAATAAATAAATAAATAAATAAATAAATAAATAAAACAGATAGCTTAAAAGATTTTCTTGATAACTAAAAAGTACTTTTTTAATTTTATATTTAATTAAACTAAAGTATAAAGAGAAATGTTCTTTTTTTTAAAATTTTTTTTATTGGATATTTTATTTACATTTCAGATGCCATCCTCTTTCCCCATTTCCCCTCCCTAGAAAACCCCTATCCTGTGCCCCTTTTTCCTTTTTGCTTTTATACAATTTTTTTTAAATGTTAATCAAAGGCTTTATAAGTATGGTAATGCTCAATCAGAAGTGTAACCCAATGCCCAATCTATATATATAAACTATCTTTGACTGGTGGAGACACGTGAACATCTGCCTCCATGCCCGCCCCCCTTTCTCTCTCTGTCTCTCATCAGCTAGCTTCTCCTCTACTTCATCTTCTCCTCTCCTTACTCCAACTTTTCCTCTCAGTGCTCCTTTCCCCTTAGCTCCTTTTACATGTCACCCTTCCTGTTAAAATAAAACTTTTCTCTCAAAATACAATTAGAGCATAATTATTCCTATTTGTACCAGTGAGGTACAAGATAGTCTTAATACCCAGTCCATTCTTTTGTTGCCTAACCAGAACCTATGTCGTCTCTCTTGACTAAAACACTTAGTTTTGAACCTGGCTTTTTTCTTGGCTTTAGAATGAATGTCAGCTGAAAACCATCCACTCAGATCTTTAAGAGAAATGTTCTTAAGGGTAAGTTTGAAATGTATAATGTGGGTGAGCATAAATCATTTGACTTTATCTAATAAATAAAGTTCAGGTTTTTGTGATTGTATTTTAATGATTCATATATTTTTGCACAGATAAAATGTAAATGACATCATGTCAAGTTCACTAGACCTTTAAAGTTCAAACATGCATGTGTATATTATACAATTGCCTGAAAATATATAAACCGAACACTGATAAGGCGACAAAGAAAACTGTCACATACTTATGAGGATTAGGGTATTGGAACCTCATAAAGTATGTATTTCCATTTATCTTAAAGTAATAGAATTTTAGCCAGACATAGGCTCTATTCTTTTTACAAGGCTGTGAAGCCATGTGACTAAGTTCTTAATAATAGAATGTGAGAATTGATTTGCACCGCCTCAAGGCAAATAATAAAATTTCTATCAGGCCCTTTCTGATTTCCTTGTACCAGACAAAGTAGACATTGTACAGTTTCCAATGACTTTTGGTTGTATTAATTGTGGTCTAATCCATCTTGAAGGAATACTCTTTGTAAGAATGCTGCTCAGTATTTATAGCTGACTTTCGTTTCCTCTATTTGGTATGTTCTTATGTGGGTCTAAAAAACTACATTTTCTTTGCAATTTATTTTTATTTTTAAGTTTTAACTCTTCCACACTGGAATAATAAAATGTTGTTGAAAGTCTACTGACAATCTGATTTTCTTGTTCTTGGAAGAAACCTAGAAAGTTCACTCAGATTACGTCAAACTACTGGGTCACTTTGGTGTTTTCTTATTTATACACTTTGTCTTCAAATGTTGCAATTTTTCCATAAAATTGTGTATACCTATCTGTTTTAAAGAATTTTATACTTCTTTGATGTTCTATTCTTGAATACTAATATCAGACTTAGCATCAGCTTTATTTGCCTATGCTTATTTTACTTACTTATCTACTACTGAGATAAAATTCCCTGACCAAATTAAGTTAAGAATAAAGGAATTTATTTCAGTGCACAGTTGCAGGGTACAGCCCATCATAGTGGGAATGTTGAGGCACAAGACGATTGCAATGACTGCTGACATAATTAAGAAGCTTACTTTGTGTTCTTCCTTTGATAAAGAATCTTAACCCAGAAAATAGTGTCATTCATATTATGTAAATATTTGTATTTCAGTTAGACTAATCAAGATTATTCCCTATTGGCATGTCCAGAGGTCCAAGTTCTGGGAGAGTCTAAGCTGAACAAGTTGGCAGTTGAAATTGAGATTTGCCATGCATTTCACAATGTTTCAAGATTTTGTGAGGTGTAAACAATTATAAGAAAAAGCTTTGGTAATGCAATTGCTTTACGTTATTTATGTTCCTGTAAGTAATTCTTCACCCATATTCTCATGAATAATTATAAAGAAATTCATTGGTTCACCAAGTTCAACTTATGTAGTATATGTCCTTTGATCTATTGCTAGTGATTAGATTCTATCTTAGTGAGCAGACATTTTTTTCTCATCTTGCCAGGAATAATTTTACATAACAAATGACACAAGAGAGACTGTTCATAACCTACTGTTTGCAGCATCCTTGCCACCCTGGGATATGTTCCTAACAACTGCTCTTCTACCCTTGTTCTCAAGCATTTCCTCACCCAGCCATTGAGGCTAGCAATCTAGTGGTTGTCTTCTGCTGTACAGTTGGCAGAGGACTGAAAGTGATCTGAGGAAGTTGGTGGTATGTCAGAAGCCAGGACCCTCGTTCCTCACCCTCACCCCCTATCTCTCCCCACCTACAACCTCTCCTCACCTGCACAATGTCCCCTGCAGCTTGGCAACCACAAAATCCTGCCTGGCAGCTGCAGGTAGATTTAAAGCAGTGTACCGTGTCTTTTGAGAAAAGGAGTTAGATCACCAATTGTTTCAAGGCACAGGCCGAGAAGATTCTGTACTTTCCCACTATACTTTCCCACCACCTGGTCTCTCTTACCCCCTCCCCTTGTAAAGCATATTTTAAAAAGGCGCCTTGCACCCAAATATACGGCTCTTGACAAGCAACTGCTTCCTTGAGTACTTTCCCTCTCTCGACCGTTCTTCTTTTTCAGGTTGGGGTCTTCCTCGCCCCCCCATGAATTACAAGACCCGCGGGTCGGGTCAGTGGTAGACACATATATCTTGCCAGTGGAGATTATAGAACTAGAATCTCTGTCTATAACTGACTTGAAACTGTATGGTATCTTGGATAGGTGATTTACGGGATGATTGTTCTATGAAATACTTGCCATTAGTTATCTCTTGATTCCAAAGAACAATTGTATATTCTTGGATTAAGTACTACATTATAATTTGAAGTGGTGAGAAGAAAGGATGCCTATGATGAGTGTTTTAGCCCAACAGACAGCTTATTGGTCCAGAAACTGCAAGTATAATCTCCCTCTCCCTCTCCCTCCCCCTCTCCCTCCCCCTCGCTCTCCCTCTCTCTCTACCACTTACTTGCATCTCTTAGTGGCAATGCAGAGCAATTCAGTGTCTGGGATTGTCCCAGGAGTTTGCTCAGAAATACTATGACCTGTTTGTGCATTGTGTCAGTTGGAGGCAGTCATCTTGGACACAGTCTGCCCCTCCAATCCTATGTGGCCAAGTGCCTGACTAGTGGTTGATTCAGGTTAGCCACCCTGCCCAGGCCTTATGGTGCCAGTATGATAATTATCTCAGGCTCAATCCTCACCCAACCTGCCAGAGTGGCCTTAGTAGAGTATCTTCTGTTTCATTTTCAGCCCTGCTCAGGGCCAACAGGCTTAAGCAAGGTTCTTTTTATCTCTGGCTTTGCTACCTGTGATGGATTGTATATGCTTGGCCCAGGGAGTGAGACTATTAGAAGTTGTGGTCTTCTTGGAGTAGGTATGGCCTTGTTGGAGTAGACTTGTCACTGTGGGTGTGGTCTATAAGACACTCATCCTAGCTGCTTGGAAGCTAGCATTCTGCTAGCAGCCTTCAGTTGAAGATGTAGAACTCTCAGCTCCTCCTGCACCATGCCTGCCTGGTTGCTGCCATGTTCCCACCTTTATGATAATTGTCTGAACTTTTCTAATCTTGTTAGACAGCCCAAATGTTGTCCCTTATAGTTGCCATTATCATGTTGTCTGTTTACAGCTAAGACAGAGGCTGGTACCAGGGACTGGGGTATTGCTGGTGGTATATGCTTTTGTTTGGAAGAATGCTGGATTTGGAAAGCAGTGGGATGCTTTAAATGGGGTTTTAATGGGCCTTCATAGTAGGAATATGGAAGACTTTGTTGCTATGAGTAATTTGGACTGTGAAGACTTGGACCAAAAAGTTTCAGAGGAGAATTTCAGTATGTTGCATAGAGACTGTTTTTGTGGTATTTTTGGTGAAGTATGTGGCTGCTTTTTGTCCTTCTCTAAAGAGTCTACCTGAGGATAAGATGAAGAGATTTGTATTAATTGTACTGACAAAGGAAGTCTCAAAAAAGCCCAGCAGAGACTTTGTTCTTTGGTTAAGTCTCATGAAGAGCATTTTGTACAAGCATAGCAAACCTAGAAAGGAAAAATATAAAATATATGGTTTGAGTATTAAAGGGGCACCAGGAAGTGAAATGGGGCTGGATTCTGTGTTCCAGGAGATAGCAGATTAAGGCAATGAGACTTTGGGGCAAGATCCTACCCAGCTAAATTTAGATCCAGGCATGGTGCTACACACCTTTAATTTCAGGAGATAAGGCCAAGCAGATTTCTGAGTTCAAGGCCAGTCTGGAACTGAGCAAGTTGTAAGTGAAGAAAAGTTTTAATTCCAGGAGAAAAGCATGCAGATCTCTCAGTTCAAAGTCAATCTATAGAGCAAGATCCAGGACAGCCAGGCTTAGGCAGTGAAGGGGTTGGAAAGCTAGTGATAATGAACATAATAGAACAAGGAGCCATGTTCTAGCTCCTGCAAGCAGCAGAACTCGACAGCTTCAGCTTATGTGTCACTGGCTTTAGAATGAAAAATAGAAGGGACTACTGGAACAATTAAAGCTGGTTAGCTGGAGCTAAAAATTTATCAGTGGTTAAGAAGAGACCAGCAACACTGAGGTGAGATATTTTTGGAAGTGTTTCTGAAAGGGTTAAAAATTTTCAAAAACTCCTAGCAGGCTGAGCAGAACCAAGAGTGCAGGTCAGCTTTGGTGATGAGCTCTGTGTTTTAGGAACTTGGCTGACCACAAGATAGATGGTTGAATATGAATAGGCTCTTGAGAATAGCCTACACAAAATGTTCCCCATGACTGCTCCTTGGACCCTGTTACAAACTGAATAATGGGCTGGGACTTTCCACAAGTACTCTCCAATAACCCCCCTTCATTCCCCCTGGGATGTGGTTTTTTCCCCCCTGGGTTGTGTTTTTTTCCTTGTGGTTTTTGCCTTTAAATTTTCTCTGCCTCCAAAGCCCGGGGTCAGACCCCACTGCTCCTGCATGGGTCATGGGTCTTGACCTCAGCATGCTGATCAAAATATACCTCTTGTTGATTGCATCGAGTTCAGTGTCTTATGAGTTATTGGGTGGCAGCGAATTACTGAGGCTTGGATGAGGTCCTCCCTTCATGGGGGTCTTACATTTCCTGAGAACACAAAGAAGCTGTGTTATAGACATAGCCAAGGTTGTACTGCATGCTGCAGCTGTACTTGGTAATTGGAAAAAGTCTCCCAGGTGGAATTGGTTTTGAAGGCATGAAGGGGTCATGAAGAGCAGCTGAGGCTTGGCACTGTGAGAGGCCATGGGAGGCCACTGCTGAAATTGCAGCCTCAGCTGCAGTTGATAGCCCAGGACTGAAGGGGTCATGCAAAGGTGTTGAGGCTTGGCACTATGAAGAGATCTTATGAGAGGCTATTGGTAAAGCCTAGTTGCAGCGGAAGACTCCAGCATATTGGAGATGCAAATACCATGTATAGCTTCCAGGAACAGCTGAATCAGTCAAGTGGATCAGCCTGAGCTTAGAGTGCTGCAGAGGGCAGAACTGGAGAAGAGATGCAGCCCTTTGGAGGAGTCCAGAAGATCATGTGTGAATCCCAGATATGAAACAAGAAGCTATAACATTGATGTTTCTTTGGAAACTCCAAGATGTTCAAGATGCAAGAACTGTGGTCTGCTGAGGAAATCTAACAGGGAGTGGAAACAGCCCAGGAGGAAGAAGTATGTTGCAGTCAACAAAGAAGAAAAAGGAGTTGGAGATCTGAAGACTGCTTTGACATCAGACACGGAGATGCAGAGTTTGGAGTTTGCCCAGCTGCTTTCCTGTCTTGCTTTGGGCTTTACACTTTAGTGATTGGATGAATCTCAGAAGAAACTTTGAACTTTGGAGATTTAACATTGTTTAGACTGCTATAGACTGTGGGGACCTTTGAAGTTGGATTAAATGTGTTTTGCGTTATGCTATGTGTAGGTTTGGGCTTTATAGACTCACATGTTTGAACAAGCCTATGGGGCCAGGGAGTGGAGTGAGATGGCTTGTATGTGCTTGGCCCAGGAAGTGGGACTATTTGAAGTTATGGTACTGTTGGAGTAGGTATGGACTTATTTGAGTAGGTGTGTTACTGTGAGTGTAGCCTATAAGACACTCATCCTAGCTGCCTAGAATCCAGTATTTTGCTAACAGCCTTCAGATGAAGATGTAAACCTTTCAGCTCCTCCTGTACCATACCTACCTGAATGCTGCCAACTTCCCACCTTGATGATAATGGTCTGAGGCTCTGATCCTGTAAGCCAGCTCCAATTAAATGTTGTCCTTATAGGAGTTGCCATGGTCATGTTGTTTGTTCACAGCAATAAAATACTAAGACACTCCCAGTCCTGGGAGCCATTGCAGCCTGTAACACTAGCTCCCTATCCAAGGATCCTGGCTCCAGATTCAATAAGAGAGACTGATAACCATTCACATGTCCATAGGTTAAAACACTGACTCTAGACTTAGCTTCTCTTTTTGTTGTCACCTACTAGCACACATGTAACAAACACAGCAGGCATACATGCTGCTTCCAGGTACAGAAATTTCATTCTTTTGATTTCCTATTTATTTGTTTGTTTGTTTATATATTCTTATCTCATCTGTTACATCCTAACTGCAATTTCTTCTCCCCACTCTCCTCTCACTTTCCCAGACACACACATCTCCCTTCCTCCCTTAGATCTACTCTTGCACTTTGATAAATGAAGTGTTAGGACTCCCAGAGATATCAACCAAACATGGCAGTAAAATTCATAATTAGACTAGGGGCATACCCTTATATCAATGCTTGACAAGCAAACCTAGTAGGAGGAAAAAAGTCCCAAAATCAGGCAACGAGTCAGAAACAGCCTACCACTTAAGGTTTGGGATTCCAAAAAACATCTAGCTATACAACAATAACATATCAAAGGACCTAGGTCAGACCAATACAGGGTCCCTGATTGTCTGTTAAGACCCTTTGAGTCTTTATAAACCTAGGTAAGTTGATTCTCTGGGCCATATTTTTGTGGTATCATTCAACCTTATGGCTCCTACAATCTTTCCTTCCCTTCTTTCACAAGATTTCATGAGTCTGTCTGTGGGTCTCTGAATCTTCTCAGAATCAGTTGCTGGATGACACCACTTTGATAATGATTATGTTAACCTCTGATCTATAAATATAGCAGAATATCATTAGGAGTCATTTTATTGATTTCTCTTGTTAGTTGTGTTTTATTCTATTCTAAGTCTCTAGGCTATCTAGCTTCTGGTTCCTGGCCTCTATAAACAGTGTCAGACATGGGCTCCCTCCCATGGCATAGGTCTCAAATTGGATCAGTTATTGGTTGACCACTCTTACAAGTTTTGTGTCATCTTTATCTAAGCAATCTTGCAGACAGGAAGACTTGTAAGTGAAAGGTTTTGTGGTTGAGTTAGTGTCTACTGGAAGCTTTGCCTGGTCACAGAAGATGACTGGTTCAGGCTCTGTATTTCTTGTTATTAAGAGTTATCATTAAAAGGTTACCCTCATAGATTCCGGGGAGTTTCCATTGCACTCAGTTTCTAAACATCGTGAAATGAACTCCAATTCCAGTTGACTTTTCCTGCACTCTCTCCCTTCATCACTTTTCCCTCACCTGCTTCCTATGATTCTCATTAGACATTCCTAAATGCAATAAAGTTAATTCACAGCAAATCTATGCCCAAAATCAAATGGAGAGAAATTCAAAGAAATTTCTCTAAAGTCAGTAACAAAACAAGGATGTCCATTCTCTGCATATTATTCGATATAATATTTGACATTCCAGCTAGAGAAGACAACTGAAGAAGATCAAGGGAATACAAGTCGGAAAGAAAGATGTCAACGTATCACTATTGCAGATGATATAATAGCATAATAAGTGATTCCAAAAATTCCTCCTGGGAACTCCTAGAGTTGATAAAAATTTTCATTGAAGTGGCTAGATACAAGATTAACTCAAAATAAGCAGCATTCCTGCTATATATAAACAAAAATCTGTCTGAGAAAGAAATCATGGAAATAATACACTTTAAAATATCCACAAATAATATAAAATATGTGAGGTAACACTAATCAAGCAAGTGAAGACTTATATAATTATAAGTTCAGGACTTTGAAGAAATAAATTAATGAAGATATCAGAAGATGGAAAGATCTTCCATACTCATTGATTGACAGAATTAACATACTATCAATGGCCATCTTACCAAAAGCTATATATATATATATATATATATTCAATGCAATCTCCATCATTATTCCATCACAATTTTTTACAGACATTGAAAGAACAGTACTCAACTTCACATGGACAAACCCACTTCCAGACATTATGCTGAGAATCTAAATTGGAAGTTTCCAATCTCCATTTGGTCCCCAGTGGAGCTTAGGGAACCTCATAGAAGAGGGTCATTATGGTGGTTTGAATAAAAACGATTCCCACAGGAATATAGCAGAACATATGGAATTATTGGATGAAATGTGTCACTGGGGCTTTGAAGATTTAGAAACTCAAATCTTTCCTAATGGCTCACTGTCTCTTTCTGCTGCCTTAGAACTCTCTAATAGCTTTTCAGCACTTTGTCTGCCTGCATGCCAGGATGCTTCCCATTGTGACACTACTGCACAGAACCTCTGAAATGTATGACATCCACCATTAAAATGTTTACTTTTCTAAGAGTTGCTATGGTCATGGTGTCTCCTCACAGCAGTAAAAACACTAAAACAGGGAGGAAAGATTGTAGGTGCTATAAATCAGGTGCCTGACAGCCTGCACTTCACCTCTAGCAGTTTCTTTCATCACTCACCTCTGCCAGGCAGAATGCATTTCCACTGTAGTTCTGAGCTGTGTATTTTTCTGTGACACATGGGTACCCTTCAAAAGGTCTCTCTGGCTGTCATAGCTCTCTGTTTCTCTTTTGTTCTGTCTGTTTCCCAATTTCTCTGTCACTGTCAGTCTTTCTGTCTGCTCCCCAACCCCCAATGTCCCCACTCTGAGATGGTCTTTGATTCTTCCTCTTCACAAAATAAAGCCCTTGTCTAAGATGATATCATCTATTCCTTATACATTATACTGGATTATCCAAGGTACATTTTGCTGCATAATCCTAACAGGAGGATCAGGGAAGATGGAGGATCATAGAATATGGTCCTCTAAATCAATTAAGCAGCCAACAAGGGTCTTTACCAAGTTCTCTGCTTATATGTTATGACTGTTAGCTTTGTGTTTTTGTAAGACTTCTAACACTGGGAGCCCTGTACTGACTATTTAAGCTGCTATTGGGACTCTTTTCCTCCTATTGAGTTGTCTTATTGAGTCTCTTTATGAATATTAGAACTTGCTGTCAAAACACCAAAAGATTTCTATTTCCTTGATCATTTCTCCTGCCTGGCACATTTTTTTTGGGGGGGGGGAAGTTAAAAAATGTTCAACTGGAATAAGGAGACTCTTGGGATTGATAAATGCATACATGTATAGGCTGGAGAGAGATTGTGAAGTAGTTAAAAATGCTGGCTACTCTTCTAGAGGCTTTGAATTTGATTACCAACACTCATACTATATCTCACAGCACTTCGTTTCTCTAGTTTCAGGGGATCAGAAGCCCTCTTCTGACCTCTGTGTGCATCAGACATCCACATGTTATACAGTCTTACATGTAGGCTAAACCCCTAAAGCCATAAAATAAAATAATTTGAATATATGAATTTTGCTTATACTATCAAAGTTGAACTTGATGAATGACAGACTTTTATTATAGGATTAGGGAAAAGGGGATCCTTATAGGCACAGGAATGCGTCAAAGACAGCTGCAGCACTAAAGCTCATTCCAGCATGGGTAGACACTCAATAATACTAGAAACTTTGAGCAAGTGTAACAACCTGCAGGGACCTGTACAGGTTGGAGTGTATCTTTTCATATTATACATTTGAAAAAATTCTCATATTTTACATTTAAAAAAGGTTGTGTACACTATTGAATAAAATTGAGAGATTTAAAAAAACAAAATGTAATTTTTGTTTTCAAAATTGTAATCATTATAATCATTTTTGTAATCATTACAAAATGTAATCATTGCAATTGTATATATATGCATATTATCAAAGACAAATTTTTGAATACCATTTATTTATATAAATTCAAGTATATAAAGTTTAGATTTATATTCAAATTAAAAATATAAAAAGCAATTATTAAGAAAATAATTATTGGTTGATATCATTTGGATTATAAGGAAATGTTCGTGAGGCCTAAATAGAATTGTCCCCTGCCAGTCAAATTCAATGCCTATCAAAACATAATTTGTTGGATTTAATACTAAACCAAGGACAATTGTCCTGGCCAGTAGGGCATTAAACAGGGGTCTGGGGAGATCACCTGAAAGAGAAGATGGGGGACAGGCGAACACAAAGAATCATGACTTGTCTGTAGGCTGATCAAATTGTAATTTTTACTTTTTCACACAGGGGTTATATTCACAAAAAGGCAGGATGTGGGGAAGGGGATGATGCAGGAGTTTAGGTGTTCAGGGGGAATACAGATATCTTCCAGAACAGAGTGTCAGCTGGGTAAAGGTTCAGGGGACAGATCACTATGACTCCATCTATGATTCACTTGTCCTTATCTAAGTTGGTACTATCTACCAAGGCTACCTATTTACAAGGTCTATGACGACTTAGGCTTGGCAACTTTTCACCAAAGCTGCTTGTTTACAATATCTGTTTCAGTGTTTTTCCACAGAGACCCAAGACTTTGCATTAGCAGGCATTAATGTCAGGCCTACTGCTGATTCTAGGTCTTCAGTGTTTAAGCAGGGCTTAAACACAAGGCTTTCCTCCTGGGAAGTGTGGGCTGCCACCTCATACGGCTGGTCAGCACCATGTGTTCCCTGTGACAATTTATAGGACTCCGTGTTTCTTGTATTCCTGACAGATAATAAACAGCTTCATGTAACACTGTACAGTTCTTAACCAGCAATTAAGAAACAATATTCTGAATGACAAAAAACATTGGCAGCTTCCTGTCTCATAAAATTTTATTTGAAAATAATCTTGATAGAGCATGTGGTACGTTTTTTATAATGAGTCCACGATATTGAAGCAGTATTAAATGAAAACAGACACTGTCATTGTGGTGCCTTAAATATGTACTATCTGTGTTGCACTTTAAAAAGAAAACTTACCTTAGAGATTGACAAAATTGTAAAAGAAAATTCAAAACATAAAAAATTCCTAACCCAGGAAATTCAAGACACAATGAAAAGACCAAATCAAAGAAGAATTGGAATAGAGGAGAATGAAGATTCCCAGCTCAAAGGATCTGTAAATGTCTTCAACAAAATTATAGAAAACTTCCCAACCTAAAGAAAGAGATTGTCATAAAGGTACAAGAAGCCTATAGAACACCAAATAAATGGAACCAAAAAAAAAAAAAAATCCTCTCATCACATAATAGTTAAAACAGTAAATGCATAGAACAAAGAAAGAATATTAAAAGCTGCAAGAGACAAAAACCAAGGAACAAGCAAAGGTAGACTTATCAGAATTACACCAGACTTCTCAACAGAGACTATGAAAGACAGAAGAGCCTTGTCAGAGGTCATACAGATTCTAAGAGAACACATATGCCAGCCAAAGCTACTATACTCAGCAAGACTCTCACGATGGAGAAAACAAAATATTTCAAGACAAAACCAAGTTCAAACAGTATCTATCTACCAATCCAGTCCTACAGAGGATCTTAGAAGGAAAACTCCAACAAAAGTAAGGTACCTACACCAAAGAAAAGACAAGATATTAAGCATCTCACAACAAAGCCAAAAGGAAAGAACCACAATCACATAAAGTCACCTACACAAACGAACATAACAGGAACCAACAGTCATTTCTTTTTAATATCTCTCAATATGAATGGACTTAACTCATCTGTAAAAAAGACATAAGCTAACAGACTGGATACACAAACAAGATCCATCATTTTGCTGCAACAAGAAACACACTTCAATAACAAAGACAGCCACTATCTCAGAGTAAAAGGATGAAAAAAAGTTCTTCCAACCAAATGGTTCCAGAAAACAAGCTGTTGTTGCCACCCTAATATTCAATAAAATAGACATTTAACTAAAAGTTATCAAACATGGTGAGAAAGGACACTTCATATTTATCAAAAGGAAAATGCACCAAGAGAAAGTCTCAATTCTGAACACCTATGCCCCAAATGCAAGGACACCAACATTCATATAAGAAACTTTACTAAAGCTCAAAACACACACTGAAACCCACACAATAATATTGGGAGACTTTAACACCCCATTCTCACTTCAACAATGAATAGGTCATTAAAACAGAAACTACACAGAGGCACAGAGGAGTAGAAGACAGGAAATAGTCAAACTCTGGGATGAAATCAACCAAATAGAAACAAAGAGAACAATACAAAGAATCAACAAAAGCAACAGCTGGTTCTTTGAGAGAATTATCATGATAGATAAACCTCAAGCAAACTACCTAAAAGGCTCAGAGGCTGTATCCAAATTAACAAAATCAGAAATTAAAAGGGAGACATAACAACGGAAATGGAGGAAGTTTAAAAAAATCATCAGATTCTACTACTACTATTGCTACTACTACTACTACTACTACTACTACTACTACTACTACTACTGAACCCCTATACTTAACAAAACTGGAAAATCTAGATGAAATGGATGATTTTTATAGATAGATACTACATACCAAAGTTAAATCAATAGGAGGTAAATTAAACAGACCCATATCTTACAAAGAAATAGAAGTCATTAAAAACCTCCTAATGAAAAAAAAAAAAGCCCAGGGCCAGAAGGATTTTGTGAAGAATTCTATTAGATGTTCTGTGCCCTTCCCCCAGGCCTAAGCAGGCCTGCAAGTCATTGACCACAAGACCAAACAACAATAGGACCTAGAGGGAGGCATTGCCTTGCCAGTCTTGGCGCCCTGAGGTCTGCTACAGAGCTAAGAAGAATGGACTACTATCTCCTTACCCAGCCCCTGGGCGGTACCAAGAAGAGACTCTGGGGGGTGGGGCTTCCCTTTATATGTGCAAGCAAATTATTAAACTTGGGGCCTTGATCAGAATACTTTGTCTTGGCCCCACGTTTCTCTTGCCCTCCTTCCCGTTAATTCCTAGGCTTCGTCTCAGGAGAACCTGGTGACTGTGGCTGCAGGCAGCTACAATGTTCAAAGAATACCCGATACCAATATTCCTCAAATCATTCCATAAAATAGAAACAGAAGAAACACTAATTAATTCATTCTATGAAGTCACAATTACTCTGATACCTAAACCCCACAAGGACCCAACCAAAAAAGAGAACTTCAGACCAATCTTGCCTATGAATATCAATGCAAAAATAATAAAATTCTTGCAAACCAAATCCAAGAACACATCAAAACCATTACTCACCACAATCAAGATGGCTTCATCCCAGAGTTGCAAGATTGGTTCAATATATGAAAATTTGTTAACATAATCTACTATATAAACAAACTAAAAAAAAAAAAATCACATAATGATATCCTTAGGTCCTGAAAAAGCATTTGACAAAATACAACACCCCTTCATGTTAAAAGTATTGGAGACATCAGGAGTTCAAGGCCCATAGATAAACATAATAAATGGAATATACAGTAAACCAACAGCCAATATCAAATTAAATGAAGACTATTGGAAACAATCCCACTAAAATCAGGGACAAGACAAGGATGCCCACTCTTCCCATATCTGTTCAATAATAGTACTCAAAGTGCTAGGTAGAACAATAAGACAACAAAAAGAGATCAAGGGGATACAAATTGGCAAAGAAGAAATCAAGGTATCTCTATTTTCAGATAATACAATAGTGTACATAAGCAACCCCAAAAATTCTAGCAGAAAACTTCTCCAGCTGATAACTTCAGCAGAGTTTCCAGATATAAAACTAATTCAAACAAATCAGTAGTTTTACTTTATACAAATAATAAACAGTCTGAGGAAGAAATTAGGGAAACAACACTCTTTACAATAGCCACAAATAATATAAAATATCTTGGGGAAACTCTAACAAAACAACTGAAACATCCATATAACAATTTCAAGTCTCTCAGGAAAAAAAATCAAAGAAGATCTCAGAAAATAGAGAGATCTCTCATGCTCATGGATTGGCAGAATTAACATAGTTAAAATGGCCATCATACCAAAGGCAATCTACAAATTCAATTCGATACCCATCAAAATCCCAATACTATTCTTCAAAGACATGGAAAGAGCAACTCTCAAATTTCTCTGAAAAGGCAATAAATACAGAATAGCAAAAACAACTCTTAAAAATAAAAGAATGTCTCAGGGAATCACCATCCCTGACCTGAAGCTATACCACATAGCAGTAGTGATAAAAACTGCATGGTATTGGTACAGAGACAGACAAGTTGATCAATAGAATAGATTTGAAGACCCTGGAATAAAACCACATACTTACGGGCACTTGATCTTTGACAAAGATGCCAAAAATATACAATGGGAAAAAGAAAGCATCTTCAATAAATTATGCTTAGTATAACTGGCTGTATGTAGAAAGAGGAAAGTCGACTCATATTTGTCACCTTGCACAAAGCTTAAGTCCAAGTGGATCAAGGACCTCAACATAAAACCAGATACACTGAATCTAATATAAGGGGAAGTAAGAAAGAGCCTTGTACTCATTGGCACAGGGGAAATTTTCTAAACAGATCTCCAGTGGCTCATGCTCTGAGATCAAGAATTGATAAATGGAACCTCATGAAACTGGAAAGCTTCTGTAAGGCAAAAGACATAGCCAATAAGACAAATTTGCAACTTACAGATTGCAAAAACAATAATTTAGATGTAATTTATAATGGTAAATTATTTATATTCTGTACTTTGTAATGGTATTGAAAGTAGGTCTTGAGAAAATAGAGAAATGTTTGAAAATGTACAGTAGATTAAATGAGAAAACATTATAGTATTCTTCCTCTATTTCTGCTCAGCAAATAAGTGATTATCTCTCTGTAGAAAATCCATACAAAACTATCTGGTGAACAAAGGAGGCTAATAGGAGGTCAAAGGTAATGATAGCTAAGTGTACTACCCAAACATTATAAAATGTAATGAAAATGTCCTACTAAAAGCCTGTATAACACAAATTTTAAAGAGAACATAGAAAGTAATGACTTTGTATTTAAGAGCACTATCTATTTTCCAGAAGACTGGAGTTTAGTTCCCATTACACAATTGTTTATATGTCTAGTTCTAAGGGACATGAGGCAATTTTTTTTGGGGGGGGGTTTCTACAGACAGTCACAGACTCTCTGCATACACTCATATGGACCAAAAGACACATAAAAGTTTGAAATGAAACAAAATAGAATAAAAGAAGCATTAAAACACACATACAAGAATATTCTTTAACATGCTGTAATTATTTAAACAATAATTTTCTTAGAGAAAATTAAGTTTTCAGTTGTTGTTTGTTTCATACAGGGTATAGGTTACTCTTGAAAAATGTATGTGTGGAGCCAAACGACTACACTACCAGGACTCAGGAAGGAAACTCGTGGAGGGCAACTGCTGCAATTGCAAGAGGATTTAATTAATTAGTCCAATGCATTGGGGCTGCTTCTCACGCAGGAGAAGTAGCAGCCCAGAATACCCTTGAGCAGAAGCATATATACAGTTTGAACAGGGCAGGTGTTTTTGGTGATAAACTGGTCGGTTGGCATTGATGGGCTGTTGGGGACCCTCTAATGGGGAGCTATCTGTTGTCAGAAGGCTCCATATATCTGATAACCCAAAGTTTTTCTTGGAACCATGTGTCTTCACCCTTTTTGGAAAGGGAGAGATTTTGTGGTTTTTCTTGGAATTGTGTGGCCTCACGTTCTGGGAATGGGGAAGGTCAGGGAGTAATTTACCATGGACTTTACATATGTAAACTAAAATGATTATTAACATTCTGTGTATATTAGTTAATGCTGGAAATTATTACTGCAGCAATTATTCCTTAATCAGCTTTCCCTCAATTAGCCACACAGTGACCACTTAATATTTCAAAGCCTTAGGCCTTAGCTGGGCAGACTCTGAACCAGCTCATCTAAGATGATTGTATTGACTAACCTCATCCATGCACATAGCTAGTTATACCTTCCAGGCCTATGATCATGTCTGTCTACTCCCATGTCTCCCGAGGAAAGGGCTTTCTTTCTACCCAGAGTTCTTTTCTCCCTCCCAGGAATTCCTAGCTTCTACACTTTCCATCCAACTAATTGGCCATCAAATTTTTACTAAAGCCAAAAAGAAAATGCCTTAGGTAGGTGAAGAAGGAAAGAAACACAGTTTTATACATCATAGCCCAACACATTTATTTATAAATATTTAGTTGCTTGGGTTTGTTATGACCAAGTTGCAAATATCCAAGGGCCAGCAAGAAGCCAATTCCCATGTAAACTCATAAGGGTCTTTATTACTAGCTCAGGAGCAAGGTCTTTTACTATCCCCATTGCAATCTGTGAGAGTTAGAGTCCCGAGTCTAGGGACCCAGGATATTTATTGTAGTTACAGCAAACTTGGAGAATTTTTATATAGGTCAGCAAATTAATAGCTTTAAAAATGTATTTCTGGCATAATATTCAGGAGACCTGAAAACAGGCAAAATCATCTGATAAACAGGGTGGTCAGATTGTCTATTCTCTGCAGGATGTCCTAGCTTTTCTCCATGTATCACGATCCTGCTATTGTATCTTGGCTGAGGCTGTGGGCGAGAGGGTATCATAGGATGATTGCTCTGGTGAACTTTGTGATTTTCTTTCTTAAATTGGAGTTTAGACACTGGTCTCCCACAAAATGGGGTTGTTTCCAAAACAGAATTGGTTGGCCTTTTCAGGTTGGATTCCCAATAAGACTTCTTAGAACAGACAAATAAAATATGCAAATGGTAGGCAAATTTTTCAAAAATTAGATAATTGTAATATTCACTATAAATGAGGAGATGCTCAAAAAGGATGGAGACTGAGGTTGTCAAGTGTCTGGATACAGAAAGTTCCCGAATAATTGGAAATGTTTTGTAAAGGCAGAGGCTTAAACCTCAGTAATATTAGAATTTTTCCTGCTCTACATTGCCCTTATCTATGAAGAATTTAAAATTTTAAAAATTGAAATAAAATGAAACAAATTCCAAAACAAATTTAAACTAACCAGAATGTAAATTCTGAAATTGATACTGTAAAAGTTGTACCCCTAGGGTAATTTTTCTACCTGTATTCCTTAGTGAGAATCAGAGATTTTTGTCATTTAAATTGTGCCTTGTAATCTTTATCTTCTTCAGAATATTTTTCACTTTATTCAATAATGAAAGGCAGGCAGGCAGTGTAAGAACTGGTTTCATTTAAAAGACTCTTTTACAAGTATTTAGCCCAATTCTCTGTATTTATAGATGATTACTTACAAGTATTATCTGTTGAGTAATTCTAATGCTGCACTCAAGTCTCTTGTTTTCCGTAGAGTCTGTAATTGCCTGTGGGTATTCTCTACTCAGTTATCTTATATCTGCCATCCTCCACTAAGGTTGCTCTGTTTGTCTATTGTGAGGTCTTAGAGTTTTACTCACGCCTCAATGTTTTCCCTTTCATTTATTTTAATTGACTAAGGATAAAGGATCAAAATGAACTAAATAGGTCTTTCTAATGAAGGATTTCTAAGAGCCTTTGATCTCTAAAGGAAAGGTATATCTCAATAAATCAGCCAATATATGCAAACAGTAGAGTTTTTTTTTCTCAAAGAGTGGTAACAATATCTGGCATGAGAGTTCCTGAAATTATACTCTGAAAAGCAGATGGATGTGCTTTCTAGAAAAAGTTTCTCTTAGAGCTAGTGCTACCAGACATTTGAAAACAAGTAAATGCCTGGGGAGCAGAGAAAGTCTTTCATTGTTGTGTAAGAGGTGGAGGAAGGTCAGAGGGCAAGTATTTTGTTGATTGTGGTGGTGGTGGGGCTTTGTTAAGGACAAATGTTTCAGAGTCACAGGAAGTTGGAAAAGACTTTCCCATAGGGGTCAAGTTTAGAATTTGCAAAGCTTTCCTCTGATGTTTAAAAACTAGTGGCTATTGTGTGTACAAACTAGCAACTACATCTTCCTCCTCCTGGATGTTTAGAGCATATTATTTTGCTTGCCTACAGAGATCTTTTTCCAAGGCTAGCTATCTCCTCTCTACTGTACTGTGCCTAGTGAACACACTGGGGTTCTGCATTGTTGTGCTAATTCATGCCACTCTACCAGAGTACACAGACCAATTTATCCCAGCTTTGTGTATGTGTGCGTGTGTTCTTTCTTCATTCCTTCTGTGCCCTTAATCAGGTTTTAGGATCAAACAGTACTGTATATGATACAAAATGTTGGTAGAAATATGCTTTTTGAGTTAGGTATGCAGGTGCAGGCCAATAACTACAGTACTCTGTAGGCTAGTGTTCAGGGATTAAGGAATACAAGGAAATTTTAGTCCCCACTTAACAGTGTGCTTTTACTTGCTGCCTTGGCTGGTTTAAGGTGTTTTAGTCAAATGTTATGAGTGTGTGTGGTTTGTGTGCATGTGTGTGTGTGTTTGAGGAATCGTGGAATCATGTCTTGAAAATTGTTTCATTTCTTTTTCTTCATTGTCCTTTTCCCAGTGTTCAGCTAACCGTTGTGGGATTCACTTAAATGCCATATGATTCCATCATAATTTAAAGACCAGATCAATGACCGTGACCAAAAGTATAATTGTAATTATACTTATCTGTCATGGACACACAACAAACTCTAGATATTAACTATAATAAACCTGATAAGAAATGACATAGAATGTTTAAAAGATGTAACCACAAAGCAGGGTAGGCTAAAGCATTTTCCAATCACATTTTGACATAAGGGATTATGCAAGGGAGTTTGTACCAATGAGGGTAGGAGTAGATTCCTGGGTCCAGGAACATGAGCTTAGTTAAACTCTGGCAACAAGACAGAAAAGTTGTCCTTGAGATATCTGGACAAAGACAACTGCTCCCTTACAAAACATTCCTAAAATGTCTGAGCTCAAACAACTATTTTCTTATAACAGAATCTGTTTAGCTATTGAAAGTCCCCAGTGTCCCCAGGCCTTAAAATTTTGTTTCTCCTTATGATTAAGTAGAATCTGAAAATGAAATGGTAGTTTTCAGAATACATTCCCATTTCCTTTGCTTATCTCCAACAGTAATAATTTGCTTAAATTTCATAATTCTCCTTAATAAAATTTATGAAACCATAAAAACTAACAAAAAATTAGTTTTTAGTTTTGAAATAGCAGGGTTTTATTATTATTATTATTGACAGGCAGACATTATAATTTTTCTCAAATTTGATGGCTCAGCAGTTAAGACATTTTTATGCTTTCCTAAGAGATTAGAATTCATTTCAGTCACCTGTATTATATCATTCACAATTGTCTGTAAGCCAAGTCTCAGAACTGAAAGGCCTCTTTTGACATCAACTGGCATCTGAACTTACCTACAGAAATAAATACACACACACACACACACACACACACACACACACACACACACACACACACAAAACTAAAGATAATGATGAATCTTAAGAATAACGGATTGTGATAAAGATGACTCTCCTTGTCTCAAGAGAAGCTTCTGTATATAACATTCAACTCATGTAATTTTTTTCAGTGAAAAAAGTCTTTATACCTATGAAACACTGTACATATAAGCATTTTTAAACTAAAAGTAATACAGATATAGTTAGCAATTTTGAAAATGTATTCCTCTTAAAAGAAACTCAGATGTACAAATTGTTTAATAAATCTCAGTTGTGTCAACTAAATCAAGTTACCAGAAAACAGAAAAATAAAACAAAATCAATGTTTTCCTCTGCCACTTTTGCTTTTCATGTACTTTTCTTAAGGGCTGCAGTTTAATTTATTCACTTGTTTAGAGTTTCTTAAATAAAAATGTTCTTAGCAGAATCAGGGAAAAAGAAGGGAAGTACACTGATAATTTGAAAGTGTTATTTAAAAATGACTTTGGGGATGTTGTTTCTTTTCTTCTGACATGCCTGGGTTTCCAACGACTACCATGATTGTATAAATCTTTTTCACAATAGTATTTTTTTTTTTTTTTTGGTTTTTCGAGACAGGGTTTCTCTGTGTAGCCCGGGCTGTCCTGGAACTCACTGTGTAGACCAGGCTGGCCTCAAACTCAGAAATCTACCTGCCTCTGCCTCCCAAGTGCTGGGATTAAAGGCGTGCTCCACCACCGCCCGGCCAGATAGTATTTTAAAATCACATTTTATATCAGTTTTATCTAAATATTCTGATTTAAGTTTTGGGACTGCAGAATTTTTTTTCAGTAAATGATGTTTTCTAGTCATCCTTCAATCTGTAAGTATTTGTCTCTTAAACAGTTTCAGCTTGACTTTGAATTTGCTAAGATTCATTATTTCTTCTGAATGCTGACTGATTAGTATCTACTGCAACATTTTATTTCCCTGACATGTAAGTAATATTGTTTCAGATTAATGATTAAAACAGTTTGTCCTTTAATAAATTGCTTGAATGATAATATAAAATTTTTTATGTGTTGAATACGTTTTCATTTTCAGAATGAAGATTTATTCCAAACATTGTGAATATTCTTTTCTAATTATACTTGGTTTTTCAATTTTATTCATGCATATAATGCATTTTAATCAAACTCACCTCAACTACCTCTTATCCCCCTTACTATTTTCAATTTCCCTTTATTTCCAGAAGTTAAACCATCAATGCCATATGTTTGATTTCGTTACCTACTAAATTTAATTACAATGAAACACATACATATTGAAGTCTATATTTTTCTGTTAAAAATAAATAAACTCTGTGGTGAGATATTCAAACTTGACATGACACATTCTCTCTCTCTCTCTCTTTCTCTCTCTCTCTCTCTCTCTCTCTCTCTCTCTCTCTCTTTGTGTGTGTGCATGTGTACAATATAAAATAAGCCACATGTACAAACAGATCGTGTAAATGTTGGCTATTTATGTGATTAATTGCATGTAGCAATATTTCCTCACAACACAATAACTAGTAATCTTTTCATTTGTTTTTTATTTCTTATTGGTTAATATGTACATTTTGTAGTTATACAAACTAAACTACTATGTATAAACAATCTTTCTTGCTAACAGTTTTGATGATTCAAGTATAATTTATATTTATGTAAGTAACACTATATCCAACTAATCATAAAATACATATATTAAAATAGACAGAAGACAAGTAGGAAACCCTGTTCTACCCCTCTTGCCTTCCTTACCTTCTCCTCCTCCTTCTCTCCCTTCCATTAGATTACATCGAACTTGTTTGATTTAAAATACATTTGTGAACACAACAGAGGGAGAACAGAACCACTAAAATTTACTGATAGCTTCTTTCTCTCATCTTCATTTCATTACTTGCCTGTTTGCTCACTCATTAGGTGATTGTTCCATGCAAGAATTTCCCTGTAGTAAAGAACCAATCTGCCTCCATCTTATAATAAAGACAAAGTAGGTTTTTTCTGTCTATGATTAAACTTTTATTTTAAAAACTTTGTACTATTCCCTCCTGTAACCTTAACTACACATAATTCTGTACCACGTGTTTTAATAATGCAATCATATATTTGTTTCAAAAAGTTCCTTATATCCACTTTGCAGCCCTACTTTTGTTTCAAAAGGTTATATCACCATGTATGACTACCTTGTTATGCCTACCTTGCATTCACATCTCTGTTTCAAGTGATCATTAGGACTAATTTGTCTTCCTAGACTTATAATACCAATATTTTGTCTCGCAAATCCCCCCTTTGGAAATCCTCTCCCCTGGTCTTTCTCACATTCAGTGCTGACTTCTAACACCCAGCTTTGAAGAAGGAGGCACCTGGTGTACATGAATAAAAAAGCTTGCTTTAATTAACTTGACTTTAATTAATTTGTATCCATGGTTTTTCACTTGCCATGTTTGGAATTAAGTGTTGGCTCTGTTAAACTGTTTCACAGAATCTTTTCAATTGTGTCTCATGGTATTTAGCATTTTGGCTTTGTTTTATTTTTATGTTTAGGGGTCTACAATTTGTAGCATTTTCTGTGGGATTAGGAAAAAATGTAAAAAGACTGCAATGTTCTTGCCGTGAATTATTTATGATTTAGCAAGAGAAGCAGAATTCACTTGTAAGAGCAAGCAGAAAAACCTAGGGGTTCAATAATTCTCTTTTATCTTAAGCCTTCTGAAGTTTCTTATTATACTTCAGAAAGAGTTATAAAAGTCAAAATTACTGTGATGTGTAATTATAAATTGTATAGATTTAACTGTGAGAACAAATCTCTACAGATTGTGACATTTTGTAAAGAGGCAATTTAAGGAAAATACTTAAAATTTTATCCTCAACCAACACATTAGCATTGTACATTCTTTGTTTTTTTTTCTTCCTTTTTTTGTTTTGTTTTTGTAGATCTATACACTGAGAATTTAGTGACAAGGCATGGCAGTTACACTCATCTAAAGTTGCTTTTCATGGTAAATAATTTAGTTAACTATTTATGTCGAGAATTTGAATTAAATTTTACTCTCCACTCACTGGAATGGCCATGTGCAAAGTAAAACAATTAATTCCCCACCACATCTTTGTATGTATACTTTTAAAGTCCCGTTCAAGCTGATAAATAATTAGAGGCAATAAAGCAGCAAGAATGTTGAGCAATAGAAACATAATTATCCTCCAGTCTCAATCTTTGCAAAAAACAAAATAGAAAACATAAGGGTTCATTGTTTACTAAATTTAAACTGATGTTTCTTTAATGCATCATAGGAGTTTTAGAAATTTTAATTTCTGATATTTTGATCTATTCAGAGACTACATATTTTACACCTGTAAATCTTTTTGTAATATAATTTAATGGATTTGATGCAAAGAAAGAACCATATTGAAGAATGATGGTATTAACTTAAAGTGCTTATTTTCCTGAATATTAAGACTAGTTACAGTTGTCAGATACTCAGGATGTACATATTTATTTTTTTTCTTTTATCACCCTTTTGTAATACCTCAGATTTATGATTCAGTTCTTCCTCTTATGTTTTTCTTATGAAAATTCTTCTCTTTACTTCAGAAGGCTGGGTGTTAGGAAACATTTGTAAGGTAGGATAAGTGAATTAACAAGAAATGAAAGATAATGTTAAAGTTTGCAAATTTAAGCTTAGTGTCTTTATTCATGTTCAAAAGATGGTGACTTTTTGAAGTGTTATGAATTGACAATTAATTTAGTGACCTTTAAGTTTCAGGAGGAATGAGGCTGGATTACTAATGTTTCACAGGGTCTTTGTTTATTACTTATCTATATCACAAAGAGTATCATAAGTCTATATACTTATCCATTTTTTCAACAGTGTTTTCTAGTATATAATCAACACACAAGTAATCAGTCATAATATTTTATCAGTGGCAGCTTCTCTGTCTATTGAAGAGATACTGTACTAACTACAGTGGTTACCAAAGCAAGATTAGACCAGGAGCAAAATATATCGCTTTCTAAACTCAAAAAAGGATGTTATTTCTAGAATATGTCTTCCAAAACCTGTGAGAGGTAAAAAGTTAGATTAGCTTTTTGTTTGCATTACAATGTAAAATTTTTTTCCACATGAAATGTGCCATATTTTCTGTCATGTAATATATATGAATTAAATGAGATATTTGGTAAAATATAAAATTAAAGACAGTCTGCCTGTGGTAGTTTGAATAATAGTGTCCCCCAGAGACTCATAGGGATTGTCACTATTCAAAGGCATAACCTTGTTGGAATAAGTGTGGCCTTCTTGGAGGAAGTGTGTCACTGTTGCCTGCTCATCTGAGTACAGAACTCGCAACTCCTTCTTCAGCACCATGTCACATTCAGATTGCTATGCTTCCTACCATGATGATAATTAGCTAAACCTTTAAACTGTAAGCCAGCCTCAATAAAATGTTTCCTTTTTAAGAGTTGCCATACTCATGATATTTTTTCATAATAGAAGACAATGCCTCACCTGAATATATGATTTTGCTTTGTAAAGTATCAACAAAAGGCATTCTGAATTTGTATATTCATATGTTGAATATTGTAGTCTTCTTTGTCTCCTTCCTTCCTTCCTTCCTTCCTTCCTTCCTTCCTTCCTTCCTTCCTTCCTTCCTTCCTTTCTTCCTTCCTTTCTTTCTTCCTTTTTTTCACTCTTACTTCCATTTCCACTCCATATTCTCTCTTTCTTCCATTTTTCATAACAGTTGTATCTTTACATTATGAAGCTAAATCTGAAGGTGTCCAAACTGTGAACATAACTTCCCACTTAGTTTTAAGCACACACACACACACACACACACACACACACACACACACACACACTCTCCTAGCAGTCAACCACAAGGGTCCCAGCTTCATTAGCACTGATTTGTAGGTCAGTCAGATAAGTTGCTGACAAATGATATTTCATTGTGAATTTTAAAAAGGTATGTATAAATGGATAGACCTAGAGCATAATCATTTTAAATGAAATAAATCAGTCTCTGAAAAAGAATATTAGGTACTTTTATTTTTGTCTGTCAAATCTAAAATAAAGGAAAATCCAGGAGTCATAAATATTGATTAACAAAAGTGAGAATGAGAGAAGATACAAATTATTAAATTGATTAAATTATATGCATGTATAAAAGGTAAAATAAGTCATAATATTTTGTATAATTATTTTTTATATGTCATTATATTTTAAATCTCAATGTTACAGTCACAGTCGTATTTTAATTTATATTTCTCTATTTTAAATACATATAAAATTACTAAGACAATGTGCTCTATAGAAGAACTCTCCTGAAACTACACAAATAAAAATATTCTTCATAATTCTCTTATTTTTATGAAGTGACTGGTACAAGTTATAGAATGACATTTTATTTCTAGAACAAAAAATTTGATTGACTTTGTATATAGTATGCAGTTTCTCCAATGTCATTATTTTCATTTTTTTCTTTACCTTTGGGGGGTATTATATGCATATAAGTATCTCTCTCTCTATATATGTGTGTGTTTGTGTATGTGTGTGTGTGTGTGTGTGTGTGTGTGTGAGAGAGAGAGAGAGAGAGAGAGAGAGAGAAAGAAAGAGAGTGAAATATGCATCAATGATATGAAATATGTGCAGAATCTGAACTGGTGTCCTCTACTTATACAGGTTGATATGAGCACTGTCCAATATAAAATTTCATGTTCAGCTTCATATTTTTAAATCATCCCTAAGTCATATTTTTATTGCTTGTGAATTTCCTAATATAGTGTTTCAATTGAATCTATTACCACTCCCTCTACTCCAATATTGCTTTTACCTTAATGTTTCTGACACAAGTAAGCTACCTCAAAATACTACTTTGTAATTCCCTAATGTCTAAATAAGTTGAACATTTTTTCAAGTATTTTTTAGCCATTCTTCTTTTCATTTTTAATAATGTCTATGTTTAGTTACATGACATGTGTTTAAAGTGGGTTTCTTTTGTTGGTGTTCAGATTTTGAGTTCTTCACATATTCTAAGCATGAACAACTGTCAAATATGTAGCTAGTTAAGAGATTGGATTAGGTTGGATACACTTTTTCACTATCTTCATTACAAAATTATTTTCTCTTTATTAATTTGGGACATGAGTTATACAAGTTTATGTAGCCATAAAGGTTTAATTGTAGACATGATACTATAATATTTGATAAAACTTAAAATGTGTAATGCTATTTTTATGTAAGAAGATGCACAAACAAAATCTAAAAACAACTGCTCTATTGAGTTTAGTAGTCCTTTTTATGACATTCAAAGCTTGTTATTTTAACAATCAGTTCTGTTTTCATGAAAAGTAATATTTTCCACTTTCTTTTAGGTGATTTTTTTCAGAATTCTAGAATATTGGCAGCTTTTAAAAATTAGAAATATGACATATAAGCACAGTATTCAAGTAATAATGGGATAATAAAAATATAATAGTAATAGAAATAATAATATTTAGTGAGTAGATTGCAGGCCAGACCATGTGTTAGTTTTAAAACTGTATTAAATTTAGTATCATATTATTTTTATATTGATGTTTACTTATACCTTCTAATTTTTTAGTTATTCATTTCACTCTGGTTTTTCTTATAAATCATCCAAGTTTCAGATGATTTGAACAACTTTGTTGCACTCCACTCTCTACATTCTATCTCTACAAGTTAGACTCTAGAGAAATAAATAACCCTATTTAAAAATAGGGTACATAGCTAAACAAAGAATTATCAGCTGAGGAATATTGAATGGCTGAGAAACACTTAAAGAAATATTCAATATCTTTAGTCATCAGGGAAATGCATATCAAAACAACTCTGAGATTCCACTTTACACCAGTCAGAATGGCTAAGATAAAAAACTCAGGTGACAGCAGATGCTGGTGAGGATGTGGAGAAAGAGGAACACTCCTTCATTGCTGGTGGGATAGCAAGCTGGTACAACCATTCTGGAAATCTCTCTGGCAGTTCCTCAGAAAACTGGACATAGAACTAACTGAGGACCCAGATATATCATTCCTGGGCATATACCCAAATGATGCTCCAACGTAACAAGAACACATGCTTCACTCTGTTCATAGCAGCCTTTTTTTTATAATAGCCAGAAGCTGGAAAAATCCCAGATGTCCCTAAACAGAAGAATGCACACAGAAGATGTGGTACATTTACACAATTGAGCACTACGTAGCAATTAAAAACAATGTCTTCATTAAATTCTTAGGCAAATGGATGGAACTAGAAAATTTCATCCTGAGTGAGGTAACCCAGACACAAAAGAATACACATGGCATGTACTCACTAATAAGTGGATACTAACCCAAAAGCTTGCAATGCCTATGATACAACCTACAGAACACACTCTGGATATCAGTCTGGAGGTTCCTCGGAAAATTGGGCATAGTACTACCTGAGAACCCAGCTATACCACTCCTGGGCATATAACCAGAAGATGCCCCAATATGTAATAAGGACACATGCTCCACTATGTTCATAGCAGCTACATTTATAAAAAACCAAAAGCTGGAAATAACTTAGATGTCCCTCTACAGAGGAATGGGTACAGGAAATGTGGTACATTTACACAATGGAATACTATTCAGCTATTAAAAACAACGACTTCATGAAATTCACAAGCAAATGGATGGAACTAGGTAATATAATCCTCAATGAGGTAACATAGTCACAAAAGCACTCACATGGTATGTACTCACTGATAAGTGGATATTAGAAAAAAGCTTGGAATACCCATAATAGAACTTACAGACCATATGAAGCTCAAGAAAAAGACCAAAGTGTGGATACTTTAGTCCTATTTAGAAGGGAGAACAAAATAATCATAGAAGGTAGAGGGTGTGACATACTTGGGAGGAAGAAAGGGATGAGAGCAGAAAAATGGGGGTGGGGGGGCAGGAACAGGTGTGGAAGGAGATGAGGGAGATGTACACAGGGCCAGGAAAGTGAAGAGAGATGTGTAGCAATGGGGGAAGGGAAACTGGGGGTAGCCAAGAGAAAATCCCAGAAACCAGGAAAGCAAGAGGATTCCAGTACCCAATGGGGATGACATTAGCTGAAATACTCAACAAAGCAGAGAAATAACATGTAGAGATCATATTCAGAGGTTATGCATGGCTCCAGTTGAGGGATGGGACCACCCACTCTTCTAAAAAATATTAACTCAGAATTGCTCCTGTCTAAAAAAAACAAAAAACAAAAAAATAAAATACAGGGACAAAGAGTGGAGCAGAGTCTGAAGGATAGGCTATCCAGAAACTTCCCCACCTGGGGAGCCATCCCATTTGCAGCCACCAAACTCAGATACTATTGCTGATGCCAAGAAGTGCTTGCTGACAGAAGCCTGATATAGTTGTCTCCTGAGAGACTCTGCCAGAGCCTGACAAATACAGATGTTGTTGCTTGCATCCAACTATCAGACTGAGCACTGGGACCCCAATGGAGGAATTAGAGAAAGGACTGAAGGAGCTGAAGGGAAGTGAACCCCATAGGAAGCACAACAATATCAACTGACTAGACCCCTCAGAGCTCCCAGGGACTAAACCAACCAAAGAATACAAGAGGAGAGACCTATGGCTCCAACTGCATATGTAGCAGAGAATTGCCTATCTGGCATTAATGATGGGGACGCCCTAGATCCCATGAAGGCTTGATGCCCAGTGCAGGGGAATGCTAGGGAGGTGAAGCGGGAGTGGGTGGGTGGATTGGTGGGGGAGCACCCTCATAAAAGAAATGGGAAGGGGTATAGGTAGGAGATTTGTGAAGGGGAAACCAGGAAGGAGGATAACATTTGAAATAGAAATAAATAAAATAACCAATAAAACATTAAAAAAAGAAGAATGTAAGTTTGTAATTTTTACAAAATATATTTATGCCCAGTAAGTAGTAGTTCATCTTCTATAAACTATTATTATTCAATGATCTTTAGAAAGATGAAGACCTATAAAGTCATATCCATACAGTTTGTATTTGTATCTCCTAGACAACATACTTTCATCTCTAATTTGCATTGTCCTAATTCTATCCAGTTCTGGATATATACAGAGACAAGATCAGTAGTAACTTCTAAATACATGTGAAGAAACACGATGTTTATTTCAAAAGTTCATTGGTGGTACCAGGATATTAAAGACCTTTCTACATTTGGAAGATCTTTTCTTTATTTGTTCAAAGTTTTTTTTTTTTTTAATAATGTTTTCTCTTTTTCATAGCAGTTCTCTTATGGTAAACTTCATGGCAAATAATATCAACATTTTGAATTTTAAGTAAATTAGATCAATTATCTAGCTATTTATATTTAGATCAATTAATATATTTTGTTTTTGTAAAGTCCTAGTAAGTTAAAAAATAATTATACTAATATGTACTGTAATTATAATATAAAATATTGAATTTAAAATTGAACAATAAACAAAATAATTATGAACAATATCAGAGAATAAGAATCTGAAGTTGACACATATACCTGTTCTTCATTTTTAATTATTAAAATTGAGTCTTCTTCTTTCTTTCTTTCTTCCTTCCTTCCTTCCTTCCTTCCTTCCTTCCTTTCTTCCTTCCTTTTTTCTTTCCTTCTTTCTTTCTTTCCTTCCTTCCTTCCTTCTTCCTTCCTTCCTTCTTTCTTTCCTTCCTTTTTTCCTTCCTTCCTTCCTTCCTTCCTTCCTTCCTTCCTTCCTTCCTTTCTTTCTTCCTTCCTTCTTTATTTCTTTCCTTCTTTCTTTTCTGTCTGTCTTTCTTCCTATTTACTTTTTCATTGATTATTTTATTAATTTATCTTCCAAATTTGGTCCTTCTTCCCAGTCTCCCTTCTGCAACACCACCATCTCATTCCCGCTCTCCTTTGTCTCTAAGAGGCTGCAGCCCCAATATCTCATCCATTCCAGCCTCACCCCTCTAAGATGCACCTTCCCTGGAGCAAAAAGTCTCCATGTGACCAAGCACCTCCCCTCGGTTGATTTATACATAAGGCAATCTTCTGTTACATATGTAATGGAAACATTGACCAACCTATGTGTGCTCTTTGGTTGGTGGTTTAGTTCCTGGGAGCTCTGAGGGGTCCAGTTATTTGATATTGTTATTCTTTCTATGGGGTTGCAGCCACCTTCCTATCCTTCAGTTTTTCCTTATTTCTTTCATTGGAGTCCACAGGCTCATTCTCATGGTTGGCTGGGAGTGTCTACATCTTTCATAGGTGCTGACAGAGCTTCTCACAGAAAGCCCTACTGATATTTTTTGAGTTAATTTTATGTCCAGCTACTTTGCTGATATCAAAGTGATTTTTTTAATCAGCTGGAGAAGTTCTTTGGTAGATTTTTTTTGGGGGATCAATTATGTATAGTATCGTATCATCTGCAAATAGTGATACCTCAAATTCTTCCTTTCCAATGTGTATCCCTTTGACTTTCATTTGTTGTCTAATTGCTCTAGCTTGAACTTAGAATACTATATTGAATAAATGCATAGAGAGTGTGTAGCCTTGTCTTGCCCTGATTTTACCTGGATTCCTTCAAGTTTCTCTCCATTTAATTTGATGATGGCTGTTGGCTTGTTGTATATTGTTTTTATTATGTTAGGTATGTGCCTTGAATTCCTGATTTTTCCAAGACTGTTTTCATGTTAAAACATGAAAGTGTGTTGTGTTTTTCAAAGTTTATTTTCAGCATCTAATGAGATGATCATGTGTTTTTTTTCCCCTTTAGTTTATTTACATAGTGGATTAAGTGGATGGATTTCCTTATGTTGAACTATCCCTGCATCCCTGGTATGAAGCCTACTTTATCCTGTTGAAGATCCCGGTGAATGATCATTTTGATGTATTCTTGGACTTGGTTTGCCAGAATTTGATTGAGTATTTCTGCATCAATATTCAAAACAAAGTTGGTCTGAAGTTCTCTTTCATGTTGGGTCATTGCATGGTTAAATAATCAGAGTAACTGTGGCTCCATAGAATGAATGTGGTAGTGTTCCTTCTGTTTCTATTGTCTGAGATATTTTGAGAAGGATTGCTATTAGCTTTTATCTGAAGGACTGGTAGAATTCTGCCCTAAAGCCATCTAGCCCTGGGCTTATTATGGTTGGGAAGTTTTTATTGAATGCTTCTATTTCCATAGGGGATATGGGATTGTTTAGATAGTTTACCTCCTATTGATTTAACTTTAGTAGGTGGTATCTGTCTAGAAAATTATCCATTTCTCCTAGACTCACAAACACAACCTTATATTTAACATGCCTTAAGCAGCTCAGTGACTAAGCCTCAAATTTCTTGTTGCTAATGCCTCCCCTCCAAAATTCTTAAATTTTTACTTACTAAAATTTTTATTCTATCTTTGCTACTCTAGACTCAATGGTGGGAGAGGCTGGGGTTGCTCTTCCCTGCCTCTTACATGTCTGGAGCTTTCACACATTATCCTTCTGCTTCCTTGGCATGTTGGTACTAAGTTCTTCCATGACTTCTGCATCAGCTCCTGATTCCAGGCTCCTTCCTTGTTTGAGTACCTATCTTGACTTCCTCCAATGATGGATTATAGTATAGAAGTATAAGGCAAATAAACCTTTTTGTCACCAACTTTATGTGAGATCATAGTGATTTATTACAACAATAGAGACACTAAGTAAGACACTAGTCTAAAAGAAGAACAATACTGATGCTGGAAAGTAATAGAGAGAATGAGACTAAACACTTCAAGTCACAGATTTGTTTTTGTTTTTTATTCACTGAA
Source organism: Rhabdomys pumilio (assembly GCA_030674055.1). Lineage (NCBI taxonomy): Eukaryota > Metazoa > Chordata > Mammalia > Rodentia > Muridae > Rhabdomys > Rhabdomys pumilio. The sequence goes on along the minus strand of JANHMN010000009.1, from coordinate 12,738,662 downwards.
AGTTTATTGCAACCTCCCAACAGTGTGTTGTTACTTACTGTTTTCAACATCTTGTTGTGCCGTTTTCCTCACCTGTTTTACTCAGATGCCAAAGAGCTTGGCATTTGCCTGAGTTACATGAAAACTCAGAAGCCTTGAAGTTCTTCCCTTCCTCTGTGATGACTGCCTTCTCCCTTTTAGTAGACATTCCAGGATCGTTACAGGTCATGTTGGCTGGGTGGTCATTGTGTTCTTCAGCAGAATTGTCTTCATTTGGGGAGCAGAATGATTCCTGGGGAGAAATATAGCTTAGAGCAGTATTCCATCAGAAGCTGGACATTGTCCTACAGTGATTCAGTCAATTTGTTTTGCTTCTTGGGTCAACAGAGATTTGATAGTGTAAAGTGTTTTCTCCTTTTTATTATTTATTTATTTATTTATTTATTTATTTATTTATCACTTCGAATTTTATCCCCCCATTTACCCTCTGACTGTTACACATCCCACACCTCCAACCCACATCCATGTCTCCATGAGACTGTCCCTGACCCCCACCCTCACCAACCAATTCACCCGACCTCTAAACTCCCTGGAGCCTCTAGTCTATTGAGCGTTAGGTGCATCATATCTGACTAAACACAGACCCAGAAGTCCTCTGCTGTATATATGTTGAGGGCCTCATATCAGCTGGTGTATGCTGCCTGGTTGGTGGTCCAGTGTTTGAGAGATCTCAGGGAACAGGTTAATTGATACTGCTGGTCCTCTTACAGGGTTGCCTTCTTCCTCAGCTTCTTCCAGCTTTTCCCTAATTTGAGCACAGGGGTCAGCAGCTTCTGTCCATTGGTTGGGTGCAAATATCTGCATCTGACTCTTTCAGCTGTTTGTTGGGTCTTCCCCAAGCGGATATGATCTTCCCCATATCTGCATGGGGGCCCCAAGGGAGGAGATAGGAGAAAGGACTGAAGGAGATGAAGAGGTTTGCAACCTCATAGGGGTTGAACAACAATATCAACCAACCAGATCCCCCACAACTACCAGGGGCTAAACCACCTACCAAAGAGTACACATGGAGGGACCCATGGCTCCAGCCACATGTGTAGCAGAGGATGTCATTGTCTGGCATCAATATAAGGAGAGACCTGTGGTCCTGTGAAGTCTCAATTCACCAGTGTAGGGGAATGCCAGGGTGATGAGGTGGGAGTGGGTGGGTGGAGGGGGAACACCCTCATAGAAGCAGGTATACAGGGGATGGAATAGGTTCTGGAGGGGAAACTGGGAAAGGGAATAACATTTGAAATGTAAATACATAAAATAGCCAATAAAAAAAGAAGTCAAGATTTGTTTTATGAATGGTGAATGTATTCCATAATAACTGACTCTTTCCTTAAATTTTCTCAAATCCAGCATATCAACATGGAGCCATTCATATTGATTATAAATTTGTGAACGATGTTCATCTGTTCACTCTTGCTATACACTAATTGTACAAACAAAGTTAGTCTTGTAACAAATTTTGGATGGCTTTCTTTATTTTTAACCTCGGTCTCTACTTAACATTTGCTTATCTTTATTTATTAATAATTTAAACTCCTCTTTTAGGGTCTGTGTCCATATTTCTGTCATCCTAACAGTTTGTTCAACCAGGTTTATAAAACTTTATACCTATTTTTCTATGGTTTTGTTTTCATATTTTAAGTTTGTATTTCTAACAATTAATAGCTTTTTTTACTCTGATTTATTAATTTTAGCAAAGTCTCCTTTAAGCCTTGTGAACTTTTTTCTAATGTCCTGTTTTTTTTTTTTTTTTTTAGACATGGCACACTAAAATACTTATTAGGATAAGAATGAAATTAAATATTGCAATAACTATAAAGTGCTATGTTTTAATTTCCCCCATATTTTTCATATCCCTTGAAACATTCAAAATAGAATAATATAAAGTCAAAAAGGTCTTTATTGTGTTTTTAACGTTTTATGTTTTATTTTCTTAAAATAATCAATTTCAATATATTTATATCTAACTATTATGTTATATAATCCTTTTGGTTTTAGTACAAAAGTATGATTGTTTTAAACAATTTTATTTTTATTTTTATTTTTTTTAATTTTTATTTATTTATTTATTTTTTTTGGTTTTTCGAGACAGGGTTTCTCTGTGTAGTCCTGGCTGTCCTGGAACTCACTCTGTAGACCAGGCTGGCCTCGAACTCAGAAATTCGCCTGCCTCTGCCTCCCAAGTGCTGGGATTAAAGGCATGCGCCACCACCACTCGACTTGTTTTAAACAGTTTTACCTGTTTGGGAGAACTATTTTTGTCTGAGTTTGGTTTCTGCTTCAGGAGTTCTGCCTCGGTCTTTTAGCTCACAGAAAAGAGGTATGTTTCTGCCTTTTACCTGTAACTTGGAATACTTTACACATTCCCAATTCATCTCCTCTGGTAAATTGTAGAGTTAAAAATATTGTCTTCTTAGGTCAGCATATATATAACCAGGAAGAGCCCCTTTGGTCAGGCCTAGTAATCTGGCTCTCTCCCCTCAGGGAGTAGACTTTTGGCCTGAGAGAAAGGTGTCAGCTTTGCCACCGGGCACAGCAGCTTGGGGAGGCAGGATGCTGGCAATTTGACTGTGCTTACCCCACAAGGTCCGCCAAGGCAGATGTGGGCTGTAGTGAAGCATCAGGACACAGTTCCAGGGGTAGGGAAGCGCTGTCTGAGAGGTGGGAAGCAGGAGCTGGCTCAGGGGACCCAGGGCCTGCGAAGAGGCTGGGGCCATGGAGTACCCAGGCTCTTGGACACCTAGGTGTTGCTGGAAGTAGCAGAAAACCTGAGAATGAAGTCTGGGCCCACATGCCAGGTGTAGCCCACCCCGAGGAAGAGTGGGAGATCCAACTAGTCCTATGGTGAGAGTCCTTGGCAACAGACTTGGTGGCTATCATGACTGAAAATTCAGAGAGGCCTTCTACAGGCAACTTGGCTCCCCACAAGAAATCTCAATGAAAAGAGACACTCTGTGGTTCCAAACCATTTATTGCCATTGTGGAAAATGGATGTGTATAACCATACCCGACTTCTCAGGGTTTGCCTGGTTAATCATTGGCTAATCACCTTCAGTATACTTAGGTATATGACATATTTTGAACTTAGAAATGATTATACTATACATTTTAGTTTTTAACTTGGCACTATTTTGTATTTGCAATTTATGTATAGTGCAGTGGAAATATATAATCTAGATAGATTCTATATCATGAAGTAGTCTACATATTTTATCATTCACACATTTTGTCATATATTTGAATATTCTCTGAATGTTTACTGTGTAAACAATGGTGAACATATACTTTTGGGAGGTGTTTAGTGTAAAGAAAATAAAAGTCAATGAGTATACTTACACTTTGGTAAAATTAAGCAGCCTATAAGCAATAAATGATAAGTAAATTACATAGAGCATGAAAAATCTTTGTAAAAATAGATTCAAAGGATAAAAGACTGAGAAGAGGGTGACATCGTCTCTCTGGTACAAAGGGAAAACATCAATCAAATGTGTCAATTAGCTTTGTAGTGTCAGCAGCAAAAACCACTCATGTATGACATCAGTGGCAAACGTTGCAAAGAAATCTAATGTATTATTTTTTGCAAAGTTTAAGATACAGAACAAGCACAACATCTTTAAAGCACAGAAAAAATTCCAATATGGAATATACATGAGATAAATAAGCTTGAGGAAGCTAATCTAGCAATTTACAATTGTTTGATATGGAATGTCACTGCAATATGCCCCAATACAAATTGCAAGAAGACTGTTTAGATGATAATTTAGAGAGGTAATGAGAGTAATCTACAGGAAGACTAGAAGACACTGTGTGCATGATAAGAGGTGTAATGAAATAGCAGAACAAATAGATAAAAAATCTTCAATGGCAAGAGGATTTCTCACCCTCTTGGACATTCTGATTATCAGCAAAATACATGGAAAATAAAGGACATAATAGTTATGTAATTGACAAATGGTTTTTCATTCATTAAGTGCCAAGGCACAGATTGGAATAAAAATTAAGTTCCAGTGAAAAGCATTTAATGCTTTATTATGGTTCTGCTAAGTTTACATTTTAGATTCTGTTATGTAGCACAAGCAGTTAAGGAGGCAGTGCCACTGTTGTCTCAGGTAATATGACTATTACTTGGATATAAAGCAATACAGAGCCTTGGCATAAGGAAACATACTTTCATGCTAAAGTGTAGGTTGTTCTTTGAATTTACAAAAATTCAGAAATATGCATACTTTAGTCTACATACTTAAGTGACACCATGGGCTAAATTCAATTGGATAAAGAAGACTTTACAGAATAAAATGAAAAGATGTGAAGGTGCATAAGGCCATGCACTACCCTTTGTTATGACATATAAATGAAAGCCTTAACTAAAGTTATATAATTAGTACATATTGTCAAAAACTGTTGACAAATCTCCAAATTCTTGCATGTTTTAGATATACCAAAATACAATTAAATGCTTATTTATTTATTTTTCTACAGGCTGAAAAAGAAGATAAATGAATAAGAAGATTCAATAATAGAAAAAAGTATAATTATTATGAGGAAAATAATATCATTAGCATCTTATGAAATGTACAATTAATTACATAGAGATAATACATTGAAGATACCAAACACACAATTATATCTGCCATCTGTACTTCACTGTTGGATGTATACATAAATTATTTCTCTAAATACATTTCAATAGTTGTGTTTTCTTCAAGTCTTTGTTTTATGTGTCATTGTCTTGCATGATGAGAAAATACTTATGAAAACATAACTTATGTAGAATGTACATCTGATAACATTTCTTTGCTACAAAATTTAGGGACAATGACACATTTTCTCCTTTTACTGTAGATCCTAGATGTTTCATCTATCTCATAAATATTTAAGACCTTGAAGTTTTATACCTCAATTTTTTCAATTTAGCCTTTATTCTGAGTGGTACGATTTCAGTAAATTTCCCTGGCTTCTATTTATTAAGTTTCTCTTCTCCTATAGTTACCAGTTTAGGTAATCATATTTTTCCAATTTTGACTATAATAATATATACATAATATATATTATCCATTTGCAAAATTATTTTGCAAAATTATTGCACTCCTATTGTTATAATTGTGACTTATACTTTTTCTTTGCCAGTATTCTTGTACCAGAGTAAGCCGTAGTCTAAAGGCAGAATGGGATTATTCAGAAGTGCCACTTCTACAAGCTCCACAACCACTGCCAACAGCTAGTGAATACTTGCTTTGAACAGAGGATACATAAGATCCGGCTGATATAGTGTTGAAAAGTGAAAGTGTGCCATATTGCCTTTCCCCCTATGGTGGGTCTCATCAGGCCTATAGTTAGGTGCCCTAAGTGAGATACCACACAGAAGTCTGGGTATCCATAAGAAAGTGCTTTGCCCTTCTGCCCTTTTTGCCTCTCTGCTGGGGCAGACTCATAGCTGGTCTTTTCCCATGAAGACACCATTACCTGACCCATCCTACAGGATCCACTGCACTCAGAGCAGTGGACTGCTAGCTGTTCTGCTCCTGTGAAGACACCATATTCTGAGCCATCCTAGAAGATACACTGCACTCAGAATAGTTGACACCATAGCTTGAAGGCATGCAGGGCAAGTGACCCTACAGATTGAAAGCCTTCCTGGAGTTCTGCTGTGCACAGAGAAACAGAAACCACAGTCCATAGACCACCCCTTTGGAAAATATCTTCACACAGGACACCAGTTTAACTGCACCACTGAAGATCCAACAGTCTCAAGGCCTCCCAGGAGATCAACTGCAGCCAGTGCAACAGATTAGCAGCTTCTTTGCCCCTCTGAAGTGTCTCCAGTTTGAGGACCCTGAAGGCCTATCAGGAGACCTGAAGAAAGCTGGAAACAAAGGATGCAGACTCCAGAGTCACCCACACCAATAAATACCAGGGGTATCCAAATGGCCAGAGGCAAGAACAAGACAATAAGCAACAGAAGTCAATATACATGGACATTATCAGAACTCAGTTCTCCTACCACAGCAAGCCCTGAATATACCAACATGCCTGAAAAGTCAGGAATCTGTCCTAAAATTCTATCTCATAAAAGTAATAGAGTCCTTTAAGGAGGATATCAATAACTTACTGAAAGAAATATAGGAAACCACAGATAAACAGGTGAAGAAATTGAATAAAGAGATCGAAGAAATAAAAGAAACAATTAAAAAAATGGAAGGAAACCTGGGAATGGAAAAATCTAGAAAAGAGGCCAGGAATTACAAATGTAAGTATCACCAACAGAATACAAGTGATAGAAGAGAGAATCTTAGGTATAGAAGATATCATAGAAGAGATAAACACAACTGTCAAAGATAATTCAAAACATAAAAAAATTCCTGACTCAAAGCATCCAGGAAATTTAGGACACAATGAGAAGACCAAATCTAATAATAATCTGAATAGAGGAGAACAAAGATTCCCAACTCAAAGGACCTGAAAATGTCTTAAACAAAATCATAGAAAAATTCTTCCCCAACCTAAAGAAAGAGAGTACCATGAAGGTACAAGAACTCCATCGAACACCAAATAAATGGAACCAGAGAAGAAAATCTTTTTGTCATATAATAATCAAAACACTAAATGCAAAGAACAAAGAAAGAATATTAAAAGCTGCAAGGGTAAAGGGCCAAGTAACATATAAAGGTAGACTTATCAGAATTACACCAGACTTCTAAACAGAAACTAAGAAAGCTAGAAGAGCCTGGTCAGAGGTCATACAGATTCTAAGAGAACACAAATGCCAGACAAGGCTACTATATCCAGCAAAATTCTCACACATAGATGAAGAAAACAAAATATTCAAGGATAAAACCAAGTTCAAACAGTATCTACTTACCAATTCAGCCCTACAGAGGATCCTAGAAGGAAAACTCCAGCAAAAGTAAGGTACCTACACCAAAGCCTTTTACAACAAAGCCAAAAGGTGAGAACCACAATCACATAAAGTCACCTACACAAAGGAACATATCAGGAACCAACAGTCATCTCTTTTTAATGTATCTCAATCTTAATGGACTCAACTTACCTATAAAAAAGACATAAGCTAACAGACTGAATACACAAACAAGATCCAGCATTTTGCTGCATGCAAGAAACACACTTCAATAACAAAGACAGCCACTATTTCAGAGTAAAAGAATGGAAAAAAGTTCTTCCAAGCAAATGGTTCCAGGAAACAAGCTGTTGTTGCAATCCTAATATCCAATAAAATAGACTTTCCAAAAAAAGTTACCAAGCATGAGGAAGGACACTTCATATTCATCAAAAGGAAAATGCACTAAGAGAAAGTCTCAATTCTGAATATCTATGCACCAAATGCAAGGTCATCCACAATCATAAAAGAAACTTTACTAAAGCTCAAAACATACATTCAACCCCACACAATAATACTGGGAGTCTTCAACACCTCACTCTCACCAAGAGACAGAACATTGAAATAGATACTAAACAGAGACACAGTGAAAATAATTAAGGTTATGAACCAACAGATATCTACAGAATATGTCATCCTAAAACAAAAGAATACCCCTTCTTCTCAGCACCTCATGGTAACTTTCCCAAAATAAACCATATAACTTGTCACAAAACAACCCTAAAGTATACAAAAACATTGAAATAATCCCATGCATCCTAACAAATCATCATGGCCTAAGGCTAGTCTTCAATAAAAGCAAAAACAACAGAAAGCCCAGAAAGAATCAACAAGATAGATAAACGCCTAGCCAAACTAACTAAAGAGCCCAGAAACATTATCCAAATTAACAAAATCAGAAATGAAAAGGGAGATATTACAACAGAAATGGAGTAAATTCAAAAAATCATTAGATCTTACTATAAAAGCTTATACTCAACAAAACTGGAAAGTCTAGAAATGTATGGTTTTCTAGACAGATACCACATACCAAAGTTAAATGAAGAGCAAGTAAGCTATCTAAACAAGCCCATATCACACAAGGAAATAAAGTTATTAAAAACTTACCAACCAAAAATAGCCCAGGGCTTTAGTACAGAATTCTATTAGACCTTTAAAGAAGCTCTGATACCGGTATTCCTCAAACTATTCCATAAAATAGTTCTAATAAGCCACAATTACTCTGATAAATAAGTCACACAAGGACCCAATCAAAAAAGATAACTTTAGACCAATCTCACTTATGAATATAGATGCAAAAAAAAAAAAGTATTGGATAGATCAGGATTGCAAGGCCCATATCTAAACATAATAAAAGCAGTTTACTGCAAACCAGCAGCCAATATCAAATTAAATGGAGTCATACTTGAAGGAATTCCACTAAAATCAGGGACAAGACAAGGATGCCCACTCTCCCCATAACTATTCAATATAGTACCCGAAGCACTGACTAGAAAAATAAGATGACAAATAAACATCAAAGGGATACAAATTGGCAAAGAAGAAATAAAAGTATTACTATTAGCAGATAATAAATGACCCCAAAAATTCTACCTGAGAACTTCTCCAGCTGATAAATAACTGCAGCAAACTGGCTAGATATAAAATTAACTCAAATAAATCAATAGCCTTCCTTTATACAAATGATAAAAAAGGCTGAGAAAGAAATTAGGAAAACAACACCCTTCACAATAGCGGTAACTCTAACCAAATAAGTGAAAGACCTGTATGAAAATAACTTCAAGTCTCTCAAGAAAGAAATTGAAGAAGATCACAGAAAATGGAGAGATTTCCTATGCTCATGGGTTGGCAAATTAACATTGTAAAAATGGCCATCCTACAAAAGGCAATCTACAGATTCAATGCAGTCCCCATCAAAATTCCAACACAATTCTTCATAGGCATAGAAAGAGCAATTCTCAAATTCCTCTGGAAAGGCAGAAAACAACAACAACAACAAAAACAAAACCCAGAATAGTGAAAACAATTGTTAACAATAAAGAAATGCTAGGGAGTATTACCACCCCTAACCTCAAGCTTTACTACTGAACAATAGTAATAAAATCTGAATAGTATTGGTACAGAGACAGACATGTTGATCAATGGAATAGAATGAAGAGCCAGAAATAAAACCATACACTTACAGACAAAGATGCCAAAGATATACAGTGGATAAAAAGAAAGCATCTTCAATAAATGGTGCTGGTCTAACTGGCTGCCTATTGGTAGAAAAATGAAAATAGATTCATATTTGTCACCTTGCACAAAGCTTAAGTCTAAGTGGATCAAGAATGTCAACATAAAACTGGATACACTGAATCTAATAGAAGAGAATGTGAGAAAGAGCCTTCTACTCATTGGCACAGGGGAAATTTCCTAGACAGAACTCCAATGGTGCAAGCTCTAAGATCAAGAATTGATAAATGGGACCTCATGAAACTGGAAAGCTATTGTCAGGTAAAGGACATAGTCAATAAGACAAATCGGCAACCTACAGATTGAGAAAATATCTTCACTAACCCCACATTTGATAGATGGCTAATATGTAAAATATATAAAGAACTCAAGAAGCTAGCCACTAAAAACCCAAACAACCCAATCAAAAACTGGGGCATAGAAGTAAACCAAGAATTCACAACAGAGGAATCTTGAATGGCTGAGAAGCACCTAAAGAAATGTTCAAAGTCCTTAGTGATTAGACAAATGTGAATCAAAATGACCCTGAGATTTTTACCTTACACCAATCAGAATGGCTAAGAACAAAAGCCCAGGTGACAACACATATTGATGAGGAAGTAGAGAAAGAGGAACACTCCTTCATTGCTGGTGGGATTGCAAACTGGTACTACCACTCTGGGAATCAATCTGGAGCTTCTTCAGAAAATTGGAACTAGATCTACCTGAAGTCCCAGCAATACCATTCTTGGGAACACACCCAAAAGATGCCCCATCATGCCACAGTGGCACATGATCCACTATGTTCATAGTGGCCATATTTGTGGTAGCCAAATGCTGGAAACATCCCAGATGTCTCAAGACAGAATGGATACAGAAAATGTGGTTTATTTACACAGTGGAATACTACTCAGCTATTAATAACAAGAACATCCTGAGTTTTACAGGCAAATGGATGGAACTAGAAGGTATCATCCTGAGTGAGGTAATTCAGACCCAAAAGGACATGCATGATATGTACTCACTAATAGATGGATATTAGCAAAAAAAAAAAAAAAAAAGTACAGTATATACAAGATACAGTCCACAGAACTCAAGAAAGTCAACAAGATGAAGGGATCATATGAGAACATCTCTGGGGAGGGAGAAGAAGAAAATCACTAGTGGGAATGTAGAGAGGGACCTGGGAGGGAAAATTGATTTTGCTTATTCTTAGTTTGGTGCTGGTTTTTAGTGAACGATGTAGCCTAAGGTCTCCTGCACATAAAGCAGAACTGATTTGACCAAGCTACACATACTACCGCCCTCACAATCATCACCTTTGAAAAGATATTCCTTTGACTTTAGTTTTACCTGCCTATGTCTGCTCTCATCAAATGTAACCTGTTTATTCTTGGTATACAGTTATCTGTTTATTTAGCTAAAGAGAATAATTTTTTAAGATTTTAATAAATATGTCTTCTTTGATACTTCCATATGATAATTCTACTTTGTCAATCAGGTTGAATTTTCATAACATGTAGTGCTGTCTCTCTCCTCATATTATATTTTAATTAAATAAAGGATTTTAGTAAGAACATATATCTAGCAAAAAGATATGAGTTTTTTTCATGCATTCTAATTTGTTCTGATTTATTCTTGCATTAAAAACAATGAAAACTATGAACCATGTGTCAGAGAGCAACAATTTTATCATCAAAGTAATTTAGTTCAGTCAATATAATAAAGTTCATAAATCAACTTTATAAGAGGGTACTCTAGTAGCTTTAAATTAAATATTAGTATATTAGTTTTATTTATGACATCTGGAATTCTGAGGTATTGCATAGTTAATGAAGAATCTGCCTCACACATATATGTCCCATATATCTAGCTACTTAGTTATGTAAGGAGGTAAGAAGGTATATCTAATTTGGAACAGTTTCTGACAATGTTTTGAGCTTTTAAGACTATAAAAATATTCTATTGAATTCAAATCCTCTTATTTTCAACTTATCATTGAATATGCCATGCTGTTCTCCTTGTTTATTTTCATAAATATGAATTAATAAGTTCTCTAAAATGCAAGGGCATACACAATTTTTTTTCGTTTAATGGGAGTGGTGTCTATTAACAGATAAATTAGAGGCTAGACCAATTCTGTCATGCTAGTAAGAATAGGTTCTCTTTTTAGTTCAGTCTTGAAAAATGAATTCCAGACAGACAGATAAACACACACACACAGAGACACACACAAATAAACACAGATACATACACATACATATATATTAATATACATATTATTATATTAATATTAATATAGTGGTAAACTATATTACAAATTATGTATGTTAATATATATATATGAAAAAAATCTAAAAATAAATATCATTAAGGCATGAAGGCACAGATTTCCCCAAATAATACCACAAATTGACAGATAAGATTACACATGAATTAAAATGTGTTGGCCTATTGTGAAGTGACAGACTGAGGAATGAGAAAAAAAATGTTACCCACCATATATTACACAGCAGCTTGGTATATAGAGTATACAGGAAACATAAAACACTTAACACCAACAAAGCCCTAATTTAGTAAAATCTAAATAGACATTTCCCAAATGAACATAGATAGCTAATAAATGAAATATAATCACTCTACTGCTCAATCAAGAGTACAAATTACAGCTGTATTACCATTTCATCGGTTCCCAGTGAGAACGGCTGTACTCAGGAAAACATACACTAGAAAACACATGTAGGCTAAATTCCTATTGCTTTTTCCAGCAAACCTTTGTGGATAATATTTGTGCTTGAAATGTCTTCAATAATGTTTAACTCTGCCTCAACAAAACAACAATCCAGATGAGGTGGCTGGTACCTTCACTCTTTGAATGCAAGAGGCTGAGAGAAAAATATTAATGTCAGCTCAAGGTCGGTCTTGACTACATAGTTATTAACTACCATTAAGGCCTATATAACAAGACCCTGTCTTGAGATAAGAAAATAAAAATAGAAAATGAGGAGAAAGAAGACAAAACAGTCAGAAAGTTTTGTTAAGTTATAGTAAAATAGAAGTTATAATTCACTATTAATGAAAATCAAAGCTGGTAAAGACCTTGTGAAAAACAGTGTAGTACTTTGAGATAAAAAATTAAAATGAAGATATCTTTGACACACCTACACAACTCCTGATATTGTATATGTACATTGGATCAGTTTCTTAGCTACTGCAATAGCCATAACATGGATTTGGAAGTACTCTGTGGGATGATTTCGAAGTTCTTTAGGTACATCAACAAATGAGTGGAAGAAGGTATGGTATACATACACATGTGGATTTTATTCACCTGTCAATAAAATGATATCATGACATTTGCATGACAAGTGATGCAAGTGAGTATTATTATGTTTTGCCAGATTCAGATATACAAACATCACATTTATTCTATCATACTCATAACCTAATTTGACTTTAATTTGTGAGTGTGTGTGTGTGTCCTTGGTTGCATGTGTGTATATGTGTATGAAAAGGGGACAGGAAAAAAAAGAAGAAGTAGAGGATAGTAATGTTATAATGTAACGTAAAAGCAGAAAGAAGAGTAGGAAGAAGGGACAAAGAAGGTTATAAGAATGACAGAAAACAAAGGGGGAACAATGAGAACACAACATAAATTAAAACACCACACTGAAATGTATAACTTTATACACATTAAAATATTTATTTATAATGACAAGTGTTATATTATTATTATATTTATAATATTATTATATTTATTATATAATAATACATATTTTATTATATAATAATAAGATATTATTATATTTATAAAAACAAGTGTTATTATATTTATAATCTTATTATATTTATTATATAATAATAAATATTTTATTATATAATAATAAGATATTATTATATTTATAATAACAAGTTTCATTTAAAATACTTGTTGCATAACCAAACATCGTATTCCATGTCATATGTAGTATCAGTAGATATATATACACCCTCTAATGAAAAGTGATTTCTATCCACAATATAACATAGGAATTTCTATTCATATTTTCAAGTTCAATTTTTATATTCATATTTACTTTTATTTGTTCATGTTTGCTTCTATTCACCAAAGCCTTTAGAAAAAATTTTTGATCATGGTTTAATTTTGATAATCAACCTTTTAATGAGTATGCTCCAAAAGATAAAACACAATTTTATTTTCTAGGTTTACTTTATTTTTAGTTTCTATTTTTTTAAAATGTGACCCATCCCCTCTTTTCTTCTCCCTCTTGCTCCAGGCCTGCTTGCTCTGGGCCCCTGCTCACTCCAGGCACCGCTTGATCATTTGAGGGCATCAGACCTCATTATGGATGGTTGTGAGCCACCATGTAGTTGCTATGATTTGAACTCATGACCACCAGGAGAGCAGTCAGTGCTGTGCTCCTAACCTCTGAGCCATCTCACCAGCCCTTGTTTTACTAATTTTTTTTTAAAAAAATGAATGTGTATATCTATTGATATTTTTGTCATTTTCAGCTTCCATTTTCCTCTTTAAATTTCCTCTGCCATTAAAACTTCCCTTTCGTCTTCCTAACACTGCTGTTCTACTTATATATATTTCTTTAGCACAGATTGTTAGTTATTAGGCTTTACTTACAAGGCAATGAGTATGGGGCTTATTTACTGCAATATGGGTAACTAACAAGTGAATACACCCGTGAAGAAAATGACGCCCCCTAGCTGTGCACTCATTAAGTGTTTGTGGTTCCTCAGTGATGGGTATGATCATGACAAAGTGAGGAGTCCCATTTCCCTCAAGTAATCAAATCTCCAGTGAGTTAATGAGTAAAAAGGTCATTTTATGTTTAAAAAACAACGTTTTGTTATACTCCTTCCCGAAGCCTAGCTCTTGTACTCTTTATATTTTATATCTACCCTGTGAAAGGTTTCCTGACTTTTGAAAGAGATTATGTTAATATTTAACTTTAAAAATATCATTTTAATTGTACATATTATGTGTGTCTGTGGATATTTGCATATGCTGAGGTACTTGTGGAAGTCAGAGGAAGCAGAGGAGCTAAAGTTTCAGGCAGTTGTGAGCCACTGTCTTAGTCCTTGTTGATTGCTGTGGAGAGACATCATGACCTCTTATACAAGGGAGAATCTAATTGGAGGTATATTGGCAGTTTCTGAGGTTTATTCCATTATCATCATGGGGCATGGCCTGGGCATGAAGGCATGTAGGAAACTTTGGAGCAGTAACTGAGACCTAAATCCTGAGACATAGGCAGAAAAACACACACACACACACACACACACACACACACACACACACACACAGAGAGAGAGAGAGAGAGAGACAGAGAGACAGAGAGACAGAGAGAGACAGAGAGAGAGGAATAGACTGCTGGGACTGGCATAGAAGGTTTTAGAATATCAAGGCTAATCCCCAATGACTGGCTTTCTCTAATTAAATCTCACTTCCTAAACCCAATAATTTAAGGAAGTTTCATTCTCTGGTGATTATGAATTCACATATGTGAGCCTATGGGGAGGGCATTTTTACTCAAACCACTATAGCCCAGCTATCAAATGTGGAGGCTGAGTACATGCCTTCACACCATGTAAAATGGTACATACTCTTAAGCACTTATTTATGTGTCTGATCCCTTAAAATAAAAATCTAAAGATATGAACACATACACACACACATTTTTATAAGTGAAATGTCTATTATCAGGCACATAGGATGAAATTACAAAAAAAATTACTAAATCACACATTTAATATGTACATACATATATACATCTGTATATGGTGAAAAGTCTACTAGAAATAATCTTCAACTGCTATGACAAACTCACTTCACAATAATATTCACTGTCTGTGGTAGTTTCATATATAAGATTTTTACATGAAAAAGCTATCTTTCTATTATTCTTGATATGCCTTTGAAACTTAAACTCAGTGGCTCTTGAATGGCATTGTAAATTACTCAACAAGACATTAATAAAAGAATAAAGGATATTTTAACAGATATTATAAATTTATAATATTTCTAATATGCATTGGTTTCCTTATATGGGCAGCCTTCATATTAATACACTTAAACAAAAGTAGAGTTCTTTCCATGCATATAAATTGAAAATTTATTTTTGACACATTTAATTTAGGGCAGTAGCAGTGTATAAGAGAGGAATGTGAACGCCTTTCTCTACTTACTGTTAAATCTATGTAAAGATCAATCTCATACTCTGTATTGCAGAGATATCAATCATTTATGCCATGAGCACACAATGCTATAAAATTTGATCCTCTTGATGCTTAAAATAAAATTGATTTTGTCTCTTTGAAAAGAAAGAATAAAAGAAAGCCTAGAAAATAGCATACCACTGAAGACTTTTAATAAAGAAAAATTCACAAGATAATAAGGTGTTCCATTATTCTCCAAATAAAGTTGTAAATTTGCAGAAAATGGAGAGACAGATTAACACTATTTATATCTTTTTTAGATCATTTAACTTTTGAATTTTGATATTGTGTACACATTTGTTCTCTGACTTCCTATTTTAAAACTTTTAAAGTCATGTGCATATAAAGTATGTTTATGTGTATATTTTATTCACATATGGAGACATAAAATGATAAATTCTTATGACTAACACTCACAAAAGATTTTACTTTGTCTGTATTCAAATGAATTTACAAGATGAAGAACTTACTGAGCTGAATATTTTTTAATGTCTAAAAAAAGCTCACCAGAAACTTCACTTTTATCTTGTTTCCCAAAATGTCTTCCATTATTCATGGATTTTTGCTAGTGAGGAATTTCAATTTGATGTGTGTGTGTGTGTGTGTGTGTGTGTAAACATTATATTTCAGTTTCAGTTTTATAAAATACGCTTAACTTTTTATATTTCTAATGTAAAAGAATTGTATACAACTTATAACTATTTGTGTTAGTCAATTTTAGCTGTAAGAAAACCACAATGTCAAGTTATGTGAGAAAAGATTCAAGAAGGAGAGATTTTCTACATCAGTTGTCTGTGTGCATGTCTGTGAGATTTTGCTCAATTATTAATGGAGAAGAAAAAACTCACCTTTAATCTGGGCAGCTCTGTAACATGGCCTGAGCCCTGACCTCTATAATGGAAGAAGCTGATTACTGCATAAGCAGGTAACATGTGTAGGTACATTTCTCTCTGTTCTTTTGTTTCTGAGGTGTGTGGGTGTGGTGTAGCAAATGTTTCAAATTACCTCTCTGACTTCCTTGAAATAAAGGGCTGTATTATGAAATTGCAAGCCAAATAAACTTTTTTTTTCTCCATTATGCTACTTTTTGTCAGACCATTTATCACAGCAACAGAAATCAAACAAGAGTTCTAATCATTCATACATTTTAATGATCTAAAATAACATAATAAAATAATGATGTTTATAGATTATTTGGATCTAAACACATATTCAAGTCAAATAACATTAAAATACATTTTCTGACAAATAACAAATATCTTAATGTAACATGATTTCTACAAATAGATTTCTTTTATAGGAAAGTGGGAAAATCTGTCTTGGCAATTTGCAAAATACTAATTAACAGCAGAATAAGTGAAATGGAAATAAATATGCTCCTTATACACCAAATTTCTGATAGAAGAACAAGGCTGAACGAATCTATTTTGTGGAGCAGGGTTAGATTGATCATCTTAGATTGGAGACACCAACAATTCATATTGGAGAAAAGACAGAATTTTCAGCAAGTGGGGCCAGTCAAATTATATAGGTATATGTAGAGAGATGAAAGTAGAATAACCAAAATTAGATATGAAAATTTAGCTTTTATTTCTTCAGATGAAGGGATGTACCTCAGGTGACAACTGTACCCAGGCTGTGGAAACCCAAGGCTTGGTTTAAGCTCAGAGAATTTTTATCGCTGTTCTATCTATCCCTAGGCCTAGGCTTGGAAACTTCTAGTCTCTATGCATTCTTATCTTCCAAACTGACTGATTCAAATTGACCTTTCTCAGCTTTCCATTGAATTGCTCTGCTTTGCCACATACTAATTTTGTCAATATTAAATAATCTTCTGGGTTCTTCTCTGACTTGGTCTGTCTTTACCTGTGTCTTGGTTGTTCTTCCTGAAACCTGTCTCTAAAACACTCTCCTGGTAAAACTGCTTCCTCTGACCTGGATGGAACTGCATAAACTCACTTCAGTTCTACTGCGAGAACTCAGCGGACTCCCAGCGGATCTAATTCTCTGCTGTAGTGCGCTTAAATATTTTATCTTTCCTCTGCTTTTCTCATGAGTTTGTTATATCCTATCTCTGACATTCTGCCTGGAGCCAAACCCATGAAATTACCCGCTGTTCTGGAAACACCTAGTCAGTTAAAGTACAAGGTTAAGAAAGGACATTTGCAGTGTCAGGCCCCAGGAACTTACAGAGTGTCTGGTATTTCCCAGGAGGCAGTTACGATAGTGGGATGGTCTTAGGCAATGAGGTTGCAATGGTGGGATAGCCTTAAGCAGTGATCCTTGCCTAAACTTCCCATTTTGTTATGCCTTATAACCTGCTGCCTGAAATTAAAATTTGACAGCTTGATCAAAAACCTCGACTTGCTCTCCTTCTTCATATCTCTTGTCCTTTCAATTGTCCCCCCGCCCCCGCCCCCGCCCCCGCCCCCGCCCCCGCCCCCAGGTCCTCTTTGAATTCCTCGTAGGTCTGGGCAATTGGCGCCCAATGTTTGGGGCTTAGGGTACGGGAGACTGATTGGGAAGAGCAACGGAAGTTGCTCTTCCATGGGTGTCCCTCAAGTATTGGATCACCGCTTCCCCCACGAACTTGAGAGAAGATCCGCGTTGTGATCACCATAGAGTTGCCCACCTGTGAGACTGCTCTGTTTAAGGTAAGACAGACCAATGCAGTCATGGGACAAGCATTAAGTAAGCATGATTTATTTTTAAAGAGTTTCAAGGAGTCACTCAAGACACGAGGAACTCGGGTTAAGAAAAAAGATCTTAAAAAATTCTTTGATTTCATTGGCGATGTTTGTCCATGGTTCCCATAAGAGGAGACTATTGATGAGAAAAGATGGGCTGGGGTTGGAGACTGCTTAAGAGATTTTTATGGGACCTTTGGTCCTGAGAGAGTCCCTGTTCAGGTCTTTTTCTATTGGAACCTGGTGAATGATGTACTTAAAGTCTATCAACAATGGCCAGACATCCAGGAGATAGTAAAAGAGGGAGAAAAAGTCCTACTAAAACACTCCCCACCACCCTCTGTTTGTGAGTCTGTTTCTATTCCCATGCCTGATTCAGAGGTCTCTGCCACTTCCCTTGAGGCTGCCAAGATGGCACCCTCAAAAATTCCCCCTGTGGCTCCCTAATTCTTGCAGCAATTGATGCTTTACATGTTGTTGAATTAGCCATTCAAAACCAGGGGGTTACCTTTGTCTCCTATGAGGAGTCTGTTTTCTTTGTTGTTGGTGCCACTTCTCATACACTTACCGGGTGTTTTGGCAGTGTGGCCCTCTCCTCTGGGTCCACCTCTCAGCTTCCCCCACTAAAGTAATCGCCCTTTGTATCTCCTTGGTTGCTAAGCTTATCTTTTTGGGACCTGAACAGAGTCGCCAGTTTTTGTGTAAAGATCCTGATAAAATAATTGTGCTGTATTCTAAAAATCAACTAGATTGGCTCATGCAAACCACAGATGAGTGGCCCATAGTTTGTTCCTCCTTTTTTGGGAATAATTAATAATTACTATCCTGCTGATAAATTGCTTCAATTTGCTAAATTTCATCTTTTTGTTTTTCCAAAATTTACTTTCCTCCGACCAATACTAAACTCTTGCTTGGTGTTTACTGATGGCTCCTCTAAGGGAATGGCAGCTTGTATTATAGACAGACAGGTTACCCCTATTTATTCCCACTTTAAATCGGCCCAACTTGTAGAACTTTTTGCAATAATAAAAAAATTTCAATTATTAAAGTCTTGCCTTTTTAATTTATATACTGACAGTGCCTATATTGCTCACCCTGTTCCCATTCTTGACATGATTCCATATGTTAGACCCTCCACAAATGCCACCCCTCTTTTTTCTCAGCTTCAAAAATTGATTGCCTCTAGATGCCACCCCTTTTTTGTTGGACATCTTTGTGCTTATTTCGATTTGCCTTGTCCCCTTTTCTAGAGGAAATGCCTGTGCAGATGCTGCTACCCTTGACCTTCCTGGTATTGATAGACTCTTTAGAACAGGCCCCAAAGAGTCATACTTTGCATCATTTAAATACTCAGACCCTTCACTTATTTTTTAAGATCACTCTTGAACAGGCACGCCAAATTGTTAAACAATGCCCAGTCTGTGTCACACTTTTGCTTACTCCCCACCTGGGTGTTAATTCCAGAGGTTTGGTTCTAAGTGAAATATGGCAAATTGATGCCACACATCTTCATGAATTTGGAAATCTTAAATATCTTCATTGAACCATAAACACCTTTAGTGGATTTATTTAAATCCACTAAAATGTTATAGCTCATGTTTTAAATTATCTCTCCAACATGGGTAAGCTTAAAATTATTAAGACTGATAATGTCCCAGCTAACTGGGAAAATTTTTCAAGAGTTTTGCTGCCAGTTATAAATCAGACATATTACTGGCATTCTTTATAATCCCCAGGGACAAGGTATTGTTGAACGTGCCCACCAGACTATCAAAAATACTCTACATAAGTAAAAGATGGGGCAGTTATACCCCCAGAAGGGGTCCTCTAAAAATATTTTCCATCATGCCTTGTTTGTTCTCAATTTTCTAAATCTGGACACTCATGGCAAATCTGCTGCCAATCGCCTCTGGCACTCTGAGACTAATAAAAATTATTCCACGGTTATATGAAAGGACTCTCTTACATTTAAATGGATCAGCCTGGACCCAGTTCTCACATGGGGCCAAGGATCAATATGTCTGTTGGATACCAAAGAAGGTGCAGCTAGATGGCTGCCAGAAAGATTAGTGAAACAAATAGATACCTCCACACAGCCAGACCCAATTGTAGATAAAATGGATAACGATTGAGACCCAGGGAAGAGAGATCTCCCTGAGAATCTCTTCTTTCCTTTCCAGATGAAAATGAGCCACCCATGGTGTTTGCTGTCGGAGGTTCTGATCCTGATGATCCTCAAGAGTTAAAAGAATGAGTGATAATAATCCCCATCAACCCCTTAGTTTGACCTGGCAAGTAATTAATGGAGAGGGTGACGCTGTGTGGAGCACTTGTCAGGTCACATACCCTGGCAATTGGTGGCCCAGCCTTTACCCTGATCTCTGCAAATTTGTCATAGTTGCCCCTGCTAATTGGAACCTGGAAGGGCATACAGATTTTCAAAAAGCTCCCTCCTCACCTTCTCCTCCTGGCAGACACGGCCTCAACCCTTGTGATGGTTTTGGCACACAAGCTAGAAGGAGCATGTTAAGAGTGCTTCCCTTCTATGTTTGCCCTGGCTACCACTGCGGCAGCCCTTTGAAGCCACAGTGTGGAGATAAAAATGATTTTTTCTGCACAAATTGGGTGTGAAACCACAGGTGACACCTACTGGGGCCCCCCCTCTTCCTGAGACTTTATCACGGTTCCTGCTTATTATACACATCATAAAACAGAAAGCCAGGGAAACCCAGTTTGGACTAATATTCCAGAGTGCTTAGACTGGTGTCATCTGCTTCATATTCAATTTACCAATCCAGGAAAAAGGAATAATAAATGGACCAGTGACCATTCTTGGGAGTTGAGGCTTTACAAGGAGCACTTTGATGATGGCCTACTATTTACTATAAAGTTATTGATAAAACTGCCTGTTTTATCAACAGGCCCTGATGGGCCTACTGTGCCTATTGAACTAAATCATGTTTTAAATCCCTTACCCCCACAAAAACAACTCTCTAATCTTGTTCCTACCCTTTATCCCACTACTCCCCTCCTTCTGATGATGCCTCTATACCCGATACTCGTCATTTTATTCTTGAGGTTGAGGTCATTAATAGAACCTTTTTAGTTCTAAATCATTCTTGCCCTGAACTCAGTGAATCCTGTTGGTTATGTTATCATTCTAGTCTACCCTTTTATGAAGGAATTGCTGTGAGTTCTGATGAACAATTTTAACTATCAAAAAAATGAAAATTACAACACTGTTGAGATTTTATCTTAATGTGAATCATTGAAAAAAAAAAGACAAATTTGACAAGGTTTCGGGATTTCAAAATGGTTGGAACACCAGGCAAATTAGTTCCATGTTTACTCAAGAAGATACATAGATCTACATGACCAGACATATTGTTGTTGAGCATTGCTATATAACACTTTCCAATGAGGTTGAAATATCCTATCCTGTAGGAAAGATCACTAAGAGGGGAGGTAAACAGAAACTTTAAATAACTTCAGAAGTCCTTGAAACTTTCCATATTCGTTAGGCCCCTTTCTTCCCAAAATTACATATATAGTAAAGACTGCTAAAATTGACCTTCAACACCCCAAACTCATAAAAAATAATCTTACTGAATCCCAGCAACCTAGAAGAAACAAAAACTGGTGAAACTACCAGCAAGAGGCATTTGATATTTTTCAACATGATGAGTAGCTAGTAAACTGTACAGTGTGTTCTAGCTTTCCAAGTTTTGTGAGCTGTCACTCAAGCTTAGGTATGCTTTGTTAAGCAGATATTTTGAGTAATTTTTGCTTCTGTAAATAAACTCTTTCCCATATATGCCTATTAGCAACCACAATAAAAATTATTAGTTTACCAGAGTGGATTTTGCTGGTATCCATACTACAATGTTATTATTCATAGTATAATGGTCTACCTATATGTAGTTTGTGTGTGTGTGTGTGTGTGTGTGTGTGTGTGTGTGTGTGTTGTACCTTCATAGGAAATATCTGTCACACATAGTCATATTCTCAATGGATTCTGTCTTAGGGTTTCCATTGCTGTGAAAGACCCTGAGCAAAGAAAATCTTGTACCTGAAACATTTGATTGGGCCTGGATTTCAGTTCGGAAGTTTAGACCATTAACATCATAGAGGAAAGCACAGCAACATCCAGGAAAACATGGATGTTCTCCATCTTGACATGAAAGCATCCAGGAATAGACTGACTTTCACATTATTTGGAGGTTGAGCATAGAGACATCAAAGCCCACCTACACAAAGACACCGTTGTTCCAACAAAACCAGACCTCACCCAATAATGCCACAGTTCCTAATACAGCCACTTCCCATGGACCAAACATATTCAAACCACCTCAGACTCTAAATCTTACTGTAGAAATACCTGTACATCTGTGCTTATTGCTCCTCTCTTCACAGTAGTCCAGATATAAATGTAGATGTTCCCATGTTGATCAATGGTGTTTAATTTATAACACCTAGGTATGACATGAGATTAGTAAGGAAGGAATCAAGGTTGGAATTTCAGTGCAAGGATGATATAATACAACTCTATAAAGAGTAAAAAGGAAATATTGAAACAAGGAGATATAAATGGATTAGAGAATGAGTAGACAGGATAGAGGATGGAATATAAGACAAGATTGCTAATGCTAAAGAAAGTTTGAAACATATGCAAATGTATTTTGTAGAAACTCCTTAAAATATATGAATATTTAATGAGAACTTAAATAAGTTTATTCCATTACAAGTTGACAATGTAACTACTAGACTCCAAATGCTAACAATTTCAAAAGCCCCCTCTCAGAAATAAATTACCCTTTGGAGTTATTGGTCAGTTAATTCCCATAGACTGCCATACTTTATAGGATATTGTTAACACTTTTGGTTAATCTTGGGATATTCAAGGGATGACCCCACTAACGAAGAGACTTTATGCCTTTTATAGAACACAAAAAATTTATTCTGGTGCTGAATTAGAAGATTAATCCCTACTGGCTACTTTTCATAAAGTTTTAAAGTGCCAAGCCCTCTACCAGAGGAGAAATGTAATCAGAAATCAAATTCATGTGTGATATCAGCAAACCACAATATCTACTGATCTGATATGATATACCTACTTGACAATAATAGAATAAATGTCACGAAGGTAACAATTTATTTTTAACCCATAGCTATTAGTGCTTAGGACCTATGGGTAGATAGGTCATAAGACCTAATAAGAGACTTCTACTATTATGTCTTCTACATGGGTATAGTGTTAAATTAAATCCTCATAACTTATTTTTATGCACATAGGTTAGTACATCTCTCAATCTTCAACAGATAAATTTTTCTGTTCAGTAGGTAGCAATTAAAAACAGATGCACACTTGGCCAATATGCATAATACAAAATATTAGTGTATCTTCAGCTATAAAACAGGGTATCTATATTATAGCCACCCCTCCTAAAGCTGTGGGAATATTGTGGAAGAGTGAAAGATTTTTAGAGCCAGTGGCATAGGTTGCATGTGAAATCATGTTTTCTGGACACAGTTTCTGGACACAGTTGCACATATGAATTAACCTCAGTTATAATAGCATGTATAAGACCTATACAATTACAAGCTGAGAATATACTAGAATGAATTGAGAGATGAGCTAGGAACAACGTCCCACATATAGCTAATGATTTATTGTAAGCTGATAGCAGCTGGGAGTAGGAGAGTTAATTTTCTCCAAAACTGTGGTGTCTAGTGGACTGATCACTCTTCAGAAGAAGACCCTGCATTCAAGAGTATATGGATAACACATACTGAACCTGGGGCATTTAAAGAAAAACCAAAAAGAGGACATACGGTTGGTGTTCTGTTTTATAAAAAGATAAGGAGAGTAGGAATACGTTTGGTGGATGTGCAGTCAAGTGTTGAGGAAGAGGGTGCCTTTGTGGCCTATGCTGAGGCATCCCTTCCCCCCAAGAAACTAGCCACATGATGGTATAGTATAGAATAGAGTTTATTTAGGGCATGGGAGAGGACTTGAAAGGCAAAGAGAGGGGAAGACAGAAAGAGATAGATAGATAGATAGATAGATAGATAGATAGATAGATAGATAGACATAGAGAAACAGAGACAAAGACAGAAAGAGACAGAAACAAAGGAGTAGAGGAATAGAGGCTGGTCATGAGAACATGGAGAGAAGAAGGTGGGAAATGGGGAGAGAGAGGGAGGGAAATGGGGAGAGAGTGAGCAGGAGCAAAAGGACAAAGCAAGAGCAAGAGAGCAAGAGAGAGGAGGGGTCAGGGAGCATCTTTTATAGTGAGTTAGACACACCTAGCTGTTGCCAGGTAACTGTAGGGTAGATCCCAGACTAAATGCCAATATTGCCCCCTTTTTGGTTTAATTAAAAAAGGAAATATTAGAATAAGGTAATGGTGGAGCAAGAATGGGCTCATTGTGATCTTTAGCTACTTCTTATTAACTTTGGAAC
>JANHMN010000009.1:12689877-12714129 GCA_030674055.1 Rhabdomys pumilio | reverse complement strand
ACACACACACACACACACACACACACACACACACACACACACACTATAAGTAGAGAATAAAGTTAAGTACGTTCAGAAGAAAGAAATTTTTTCTTAGTTGTATGCTTGGAACCCTTAGGTCTTGGTGGATGGGGGGGTTAGGTTAAGTACCGATTCCAGAGCACAGGAGAGGAATCCCACCCTCAAGAATTAGGTAGGTGTACTTATCTGGATGGAGTTTATTTGGTCCATGAAAAGTAGATCTGAGTGCGTTTCCAGTAGCTTATAAGTTTACAAAAGAGATAGATTTGTTAACAACAAATCTATGAACAGTCTTTAAGATGAGCTTAGGGAGGACAAAACTTTCCTGGAGCAGAAGGGACAAGGAAAGGCTTGTTTCCTTCTGTCTAGGAGATGAAATATACATAAAGAGTAACAATTTTAAGTTTATAATTGAGAGAAAAAGGAAACTCAAAACCTTGATGTTTAGAGTACATTAGATCATATAGTTTAGCACAAGAAATATAAAAGACAATCAAAGAAATCTTAAAATTTGAATTTGTGATTATATAATTGGTATATGTAGTGGAATGTTTTATTAAGGTCAGGCAAATTTATAAGAACACGAATAATGTTAGGAAATGGCATATCAAGAAAAGGAAATATAAAGCATTTAGTTGCTGAAAACTGAGTTTAAGTAAGAAAGTAACAGGTTACAACTGTGAAAGCTTAGATCTGAGCTTTCATATCATGGCTGTTGCCAGGTAACTGTGGCTCGGAGCCTAGATTAAATGACAACAGTTGAGTATGGAAAGTTGGAGGAACTTAGAAGAGTGAGATCTATGGTAAATATGATAAACAAATTGTATGAAATTTTTTTAAAAAACTACTAAAAATGAGAAATAAACAAGCAAAAAACACCAACA
Source organism: Rhabdomys pumilio (assembly GCA_030674055.1). NCBI lineage: Eukaryota > Metazoa > Chordata > Mammalia > Rodentia > Muridae > Rhabdomys > Rhabdomys pumilio. Next base: position 12,713,224 of record JANHMN010000009.1, on the reverse strand, counting down.
TCTAGTATGTCAGAACAAAATGAAAGTTAATAATATACAAAATAGTCTATGAATGAGGGTAGTTATATCATTATGATGGGCTGTTTTTCAAATTAAATGATGATATTATTGCAACAGAATATCACATAGATCTCTGCTTTATGTTTTCTTTTGTCTAGGTACCAACATCCTATTTTAATCTAGTGTCTTTAGTAGCACTATTTGGTTAAAATATTGAAGTACTTGGAAATGATATATTAATATTATTTTCTTGACAGTTGTATATGTATCTTGTTTTTGTTGTTGTTTTGTTTATTTTTGTTTGTTTTACAAACCACTGTCAAAAACACTGTGCCTTACCACCACTCTTTTTATTTTTTGAGGGATTTTTTTTATTGTATATTTAATTCATTTACATTTTGGATGTCATCCCCTTTCCCCATTTTCCCTCGATAGAAACCCATATTCAATTCCCCTCCTTCTTTTTGCTTTTAGACCGTTTTAATTACATGGAAGTAATAATGTCAGTTCTAAGTTGAAGGTCTAGCAATACAATAGATGCAAATAGTCAAGGAACAAGAAAGGCATTAAACACAATTACAGGAACACTCCCGTGATCACTGTTTCTAAGGGCTTATCAGAATGACCAAAGTATCTGAGCCTACTTCCCTGTCCTAGCCCAAAGTCATTTACATGTTTGAAGCCTATTTCCTTGTTCTAGCCTAAAATTTAGATTCCTACCTGAAATTTCTTTGTTCTAGCCTAATATCAGATTCCTGCCTGAAGCCTACTTCCTTGTCCATGACCAATGTCATATTCCTGCCAAGCAGCCCATTTCCTTGTCCTTGCTCATGTCAGATTCTTGTCAAGCAGACCCAAAGGCTCTCTTCCTCTCCCCTCTTTTTATTTCATTAACAAGACTGAGCCTGTCTTAGATCATTCTGACAAGAATGCTTATCTTACCCATCATAGAATATGTATTATCCAAAGCAATGCATTTCTGTCTTAGGTTTCTTACCACCATTCTTGATGGCTTACTTGTTAATGTTTCTACTACCTTAATGATACAATGGTTTTAATTAAGTTGCAGAATAGAAAAGTAGGACTATGCCCCCAAATATACTAACTACAAGGAAAGAGAACATTTGTAATGATAATGCTCTTAAGATTTTTGGCTTTGTTACTAGTTACAAAAATATTTTGAATTTTTAAAAAATTAAGTGTGGTAAATATTATATGAATTCATCTATTTTATGATTTCACTTTAAACTGTTAGTAACTCAATAAACACAGGTTGTGATACTTAAATTATTTAGCACATTTTTCTGAAAACTTAATGTTGCATAATTGAATAATGTACTTAGGATTTCTTTTTGCTTTGAAGAGACAATGTGGTTGAAGGGGCTCTGGCCAGCTCAAGCATAGTAAACATGGCTCTGACAGGCCTTGCTCTTCTTCTCTATACTTATGTCTTACAAAAAGAAAAGTAAATTATATTCCTGAAAATAGTCTCCAAGGTCTATTTCCTTATTTGGCTTCTTCTTTCTCCACAGGTCAATTCTCAAGCTCCACCTACCAAAGTTTGAAATCCAGCAATTCAAAGCCCCCAATGGCTCACCTAATTAGCATGCCCAATTAAACTTTAGTCAGCAATCCACCCATAAAATTTTCAACCCAAAATTGACCCTGTCTACAAGAAATGCAGAGAAATGCGATGGAGTAGAGACTAACGGAATGGCCAAACAATAACCAGCCCAACTTGATACCCATTGTAATCCCAGTGTGGCCCTAGGAACAGAGTGACATGGTTTCTGCCCATAGAACAGAGGACAAGTGAAAACCTCCATGAGTATCTGGCTTCTGTGGGCATAAGGCTTGTTTGTGTAATAATGTACATATTTCACATTCCTCCAAGGAATGACCTGTTAACATTTATGACTCAATGATAATCAGAGAGCATGAGTCCAGGAGGCAAAGGTATGGACAATGTCTCAGCAAAATGGGACCTTCAGGACAGCCCTTAATGTTATGGGAAAGCTCTGAATACATGGGTTGAAAACATATGTAATTTTTCAACTGTGGATCATATAAGGATTTAATATGAATTATAAGGGACTTTATGAATCTAAAGGAACAAAGGCAGCTACACTATGAGCCATCCAGTCAGAAAAATACACAAGGAGGCAGATTTCTGAGTACAAGTTCAGCCTCAGATAAAGAGAGGTTAGGCCCAGGTATGGTAGAAATTATAATTTCAGGGCAGAGTCCCATCCAAGTAGCTTAACAAATGGAGACAGATCTCTGAAGTCTTTTGTGATTTTTAAAAGAAAGTGTATGCTTGCTGTCTCTTAAGAATCAAAGGAAATCATGGGATGTTGATTTATGGATGGATGTTGATTTATAAGATAATAAAAAGTAATCCTGGGGTAAAATGACTGGATTGATATGCAAAATAGAAGACTGGATCTGTGATCTGCAGAAGATGAGCTATCTAGAGAACTTTTTAGAAAAAGAAAAAGAGAGGGAGAGAGGGAGAGAGAGAGAGAACTGCATGGAGAACACACACACACACACCACACACACACACACACACACACACACACACACACACACACACGAAAGTAGGTCAGGGACAGAGAGATTTTTTAAGAATAGCAAGCAGAACAAATTTCCTCAGCTTGGATCCTCTATTTGACTTCTAGTCCTTTTTTGTCTCTTCCAGATGTCCTTTCTCTCAGAACCTCTCTTCAGGCTGAGGCTGGCGTGTGGCAACAAATCCCATAGGGAAGTACCAATCTGTGAAACAATTAATGATACCTTGTTATGCTTGCAGATAGGAGTCTAGCATGGCTATCCTCTGAGAGGCTCCACCTAGTAGCTGAATCAGACAGATACAGATATCTACAGCCAAACAGTGAATGGAGATCGGGGAAACTTATGGAAAAACAGGAAGAAAGACTGTGGCCTCTAGGGGAAAGAAGACCAAATAAGTCAAATAACATGGGCCCTTGGGGATCTCAGAGACTGAACCACCAACCAAAGAACATACAAAGGCTGGACCTCAGGCTCCCTGCACTTATGTAGCAGATTGTACAGCTTGGTCTTCATGTGGATCCTGAATAACTGGAGTCAGGGGTATTCCAAAAGCTTTTGCCTGCCTGTGGGATATGTTCTTCTAGCTGGGCTGCCATGTCTGGTCTCAGTGAGTGAGGCTGTGCCTAGCCTCACAGAGACACTGTCTGACAAGGTGAGGGGGATGCACAGAGGAGAAGAAGATAGGAGATGGGGGAAGGATTGGATTGTGGGAGAGAGTGATCTGGAGAGTGAGGGGCAGTGAGTGGGATGTAAATTGAATAAGTAAAATGATTAATCATCATTATCATCATTAAAAAATAAACCTCATCTGAAAATGCTGTGGGTTTGTTTCGTACTTTTGTAAACCACTATTCTATGCGCAATGAGCGCCTTGCTCCTCTTTATCTAGTTGCAGTCTTTGGTCCCCTGAGACAAATGCTCCTGCCCCCTTTATTTTGTTCCTCTCCCCCTTTCCCTTGTCCTTTATTTTCTGTCTTTGTCTCTTATTCTTTGCTTTCTGTCCCTCTGGGGCAAAGAAACCTTTCCCATGCTGAGAACTTGGTCTCAGTAGTCTTGAATGAGTACTAAACCTGACACTGGTTCTGTGACTTGGATTCAGCTTACAGACACCCCCTAATGAGAGGATCGAGACAGGTTAACACCATCACAGGCTTCAAACTTGCAATTCAGGAGTCTAGGCCTAGATCTCTGTTTCCCAGAACTGGGCACATCCAGGTAAGTCATTTACTGGAAAAACCCCAGGCCTTGGGCAGCCAGTCAAAAACTGCCCTGCACTCAGAAGCTGCCTTGGCACCTTACCTGAGGCAAGGGCAATGAGTCAGCATCAGTTTCCAGGCTTCCCCAGCAACAGTTTCCAGGCTTCCTCAGTAACACCTTCTAGCTTCCCGGCCCCACCACCCTAGATATAGAACGAAACAATCAAGATAAAGATCACCAACTTCTTCTTGGAATTCTAATGTGCTTCAAATTGGGCAGGCAAGCCCAACTGGGCATCTCCATCTTGGTAAATGGTAGACTCCAGCATGCTGGACTTCTGTAGAATATAATGCTCTATGCTTTTGCATACTATTTGAGTCTGAGGTATCAGTCCTTGCAAATCATGGACCCTTACTTCCTTATGCCAGTTCTTACACATTCTTACCTCCAGGCACTGGCCTTCTCCATCCAATAACAGCCAATTGATGAGTTAGTTAAAACTCCCTATTTTCCTACGGTTCAGATAAGCACATTCAGTTCAGTTTCATGTGGTTAGCAAGCTCTCTTTTTACCTTGGTGACTGTACTGATAGAATCCAGACTCTTTTCCCACTCCAAAAACATTGTTGATAGGTTGTGAATTCATCTTCAGACCCATTGGTGACATAGTCTGGATGATTATATATTCTCTCCCAGAGATCTCTGGTTTTTTAGGCCTCTTGAGAGACATGAGGTCATTCTACCTCAACTTTGGTCCACCAGGCTCCATTTACGATAGAAACACTCTGCCTCACCTGAAAAACTCATTAGTGGTGCATTTAAGTGTGCAACAATTAACTTTGGCAACTGAATGTCTTTTAGCTTTCTATTTTGTCTGCTCCAAGACCTTTGTGTGACTCCCAAATTTTCTGAACATTTTCGGTACACTGACAGCATTTTAAACATTTGCACTGACTCATATCCTTATGCAGGGCAAGAGGAGCATACCACTGGACAGAACATGTAGGGTTGGATGAGCTCAGACTCCATGAGCCTAAGTACTGAGAATGGTAGGAGTGGAGTCATTCCTGCCCTACCTCTGTGTGCTCTGGAACACATAACCATGGCATCCCACTGAGAGGACCACAACAATTAGTCACATAGGAAAAATACCAGAATCCTTCCCCATGCAGGCAGAGCATCATCTACACCTCAAACTAAACCAATACAAAGCATCTATTCCTAAATCCCACCATACTACTTAATGTTGATATAGTCCTTGTTCACATATAATAAAGTACACAAGTTATTTCACTGAGGAGTATCTGAGAGTGGTTATTTTATTGAGCTCTAATACTTGGCAAAGTGTTCTTTCTCTTGGAAGCATTTATCACTGAACCCTGAACCTGCTTGCCTCTTAACCTGCCATTATCGCTGTTCTGTTGCCACCCCTGTTGCTGTCTCTGGTGGTATTGGGACTTCAGCTACCTGCCTCTCACAGGCTGCCGAAACCTTGTTGTTTCTTTTCTAAGAGGGATAACACTTTCAGCTTTCCCAGAAGACCGGGACCCATGGATCCTGTCCTACTTCATCCTTCTATGGCATCCTTAACAGATACTTGGTTCTCAAACTTCAGAATCTTCAGAATATGATATTTAAATTATTTAACTAAAAAGCTTTTTATGACAGTGGCACATGCCAGCTTTTGACAACATATTTAATATTCTCCAAAGAACATAGGTGAGCACAGGAGATCCTCCACTTGGACCTTGCTTTAAATGTGGCTTTTGTTATTTAGACAGAAACTGCCCTTTACATTGACTGCTGCCAGGATGTTGTCCAAACTAAGGACAAGCAAGACACTGGGGAGTTGATTGCCTTGTTGCACCTAGATTAGGTAGGCCACTTCCTCCACCGTCCCACTTCACAGAGATGTCTGTAAGATCTCTTGGGACTTGAAATTGAAGAGTGACACTCTCCTCAGATTTCTTTCTCTAACCACCACAGAGGATATAAGAGATTGTCCTGGTAACTGGTATGTCTCTCATTTTTAATAGATTTGGGATCTGCTTAGCCTCAATTTTCCGTTTTCCTCAGGTAAAATTCATTCTTCTCTGGTTTCTGCTTGAATAAAGTTGATAAGTAGGCTAGTGATAGATTTGTCACTTTAATGGCAGCAACCAACACTTCATTCTCAATTGTCTTCAGGAGTAAAAATCAAGCCATAGACCTGCTTCATGTTCCTAGAATTACTACTAGGTCTCAACACAGTTTACTCTGGTACCACACTTAGAAAAGACAGAAACTCACAAAACAGATTTCAATGTAACTTTTTACTCTTTCTTTCATTTTTTTTAAAAGGAACTCCCTTTAAAATACCTACTATCAATAATTAACTACCTGATAAAGTTTGTGCAAGGTCTGAGGATAAGAAAGCTTAAGCTATGGGGATCTAAGGGAACGTTTTAGGGTCTAAGAAGTTGTTTTAAGATGGGTAAATGCAACATATAACATATGGTGAATAAATGCAAGTTTTAAAGGTCTGAGGACAGGAAAATTTAAGTGGCAACAGAACAGTAATTTAAGGTGTATAGAAGTTATTTCAGATTTCTTTTCATAAGTGTCTATGCTACTGTTGAAGTCCTATTCACGCTTTTCTCTCATTTATGATGTGAGATGGAAGGTCCTGTTATGAGTTTTCTTGTTAATAAGGGGGTAGGTACCATAGGGTGAAGAGGTGTATATAGACATGATGGAATTGAGGCCTAGGCAGTCCTCCAGACCCCTCCACACTCCTCTGTTGACATGCTCCTTTCAAGGGTTTTTTTTTTTTTCTCCCTATTCCCTCAAGTCCTATTTCTTTACTAGGAAAAAAATGTCCTATCTATTATATTCAAACATATATTTTGTGTTTTTCTCTTACAACTGTTCCCAGGACACTCCTGCATTGCTTCTCTTCCGTTTCTTAGCTTGTGTTTATAGACCCTCATTCTCCAAGATCCACAAATGCCTCTTATTTTTGTCCACTTCTTTAGTCAACCCCGTTTTATGGGATACCACCCTCTTTCCTTTGCTGCACATCATAAAACACCTAATATACTCAAAGACTCTTTGACTTACATTTCCAAACACCAACACTTCTTACTTTTAAGGAGCCTCTGCCTAGGCCTCAAAATGTCTATATCAACCTCTTCACACTATAGTACTCCCATATTAATAAGTAAATGCTTACCATGACCTTACACTTTTTTTTTCATTATTAAATGCCTAACCTTTAAGCAATCCTCTCCATTATCCTAGATAATAACAGTGTTGTGGATGGCCTTGGTGCTGCCTGTATTTTGATGTTAATTCTGCTTTCCCAGGAGGGGCTGTCTGGAACAAGGTATGAGTCATGTACTCAGGTGACTACTTGTGATCCTTCCCTTGAATGTATAAAGGGACTAATCATTGGCTGAGTAGGCGGGACTTCTGGGTTGGAGAGGGGAAGAGATGAAGCAGCAGAGAGATGGGGCTTTTGGACTGGGATAGTGAAAGGACAAGATATAGCTACTAGTGTCTCCCAGTTTCAATGGCAGATCCACCAAGATTCACCATGGGAGGATTTAGATTTAATATGGCTTACAAGGTCTGTACTCTAGTTGCTGTGCCCAGAAATTGAGTTAGCACTGATTCTGACCTATGTTTGTGTGGTGTTTTCCTCCACTTGGGGGCCTCAGTTGGTTTCCAGAGAGAAAGGTGCACCACAAAAGGCCTTGGAGGTTTGGAAGCATGCGTCTGGTGTGGTATAGACCCACCAGTGGGAACTTAGTGAGCTGAGTGAAGAGATTTTGGAGCTCTGAGTCTGAGAGTCTTCATGAGATAAGAACAGACCAGCCATTGCTCACCAATGCATGGCCAGCCACCTGGCAGGGGCAGACAGTAGCTGGGTGTAGCATGAAAAATGCTTGCCATTCTTTTTAATATTTCCTGCAAGAAACAGTCACTTTCAATCCTAAATCTTAAAGACATTCTCACTGTTCTTGCATGTCTATTCCTAAACCCTTTATCCTTTACAGAGATAGACCCTGATGCTCAAAAATCCCCAAAACTGTCATGAATTGTTCTTCTATAGGGATTCAGAGATAGTTACCACCTAGTTTGTGGCCAGAGACTTGCTACAGACTTGGCCTGTTTTTTCCCTCTTCCCTCACACATGCTTTGGCTTATAAATAACCTCCTCCTTTACTGTCCTTTCCTCTCTGGTAGCCTATCTGACACAGGCTCATTCCTCAATTTCTTCAGCTCTGTAAGTTACCGACTCTCACCTTCCAAAGCTACACTCTTCCCTTTCCAAGCCACTTATCTTGGATTCTTCCCCACATCTATTCTCTTTGTTTTTTTTTTTAAATTGGGTATTATATTTACATTTCAGATTTTATCCCCTTACCCCACTCCCTCCCACCACCCAGAAACCTCCTATCCCATCCCCCCTCCTCATGCTTCTATGAGGCTGTGCCCCCACCTACCCCCAGCCCACAAATGCCTCACATTAAACCACAATGCATATCTGTACTACTTATCTCTTCCTTCATGACCAATTTCTTCCACTCATGGATCACTATGTACTCACTTCTGATACATTCCATATACTCAGCCACTTCTGAACCTCCTCATGCCCTCTGCTTTCCTCCTACTCACAAACAATTCCTTACACTTAAAACCTCCTTTGGGCTCAAGATCCGTTATATCCTTGTCCAAAACCTCTCAAAGACCAATTCTTGCCTCCCTCTCATACAGAAGCAGGACCTTTAGTTACTTCTGCTTAAACATTTTTTAAACAGATTTGCAGCTCCTTCCTTTCAGAGGGCCACTTCAGACTGACCCCTCCACTATCAGTATTTATTCTCGCTCTCTAGTTCCTGTTCAGTCAAGATTACCCAATCCCCACAAATCTCATCTCTCTTCTCACACTCTTGCTTTTCCTTTGCCCAAATGATTGCTAACATTCACTGACAACTGCCTCCTCTTAATTCATTAACCATCCAGACATTCAACAATATCAGCCACTCTGAATGTGTGTCATAATTCTAATATAAGACATAACTAAACGCAAGCTATCTCCTCCATGACACATTCTCAGGGATAAGCCCTCATTTCCATAAAGTTCATTCAACAAATTTCTAAACTCCACTGATAAATTCTTCATTGCCTCTCACTGCTTTTTCTGCACCTCTCTTTAAAATCTTGCATTAGTCATAGGCCCTCTTGCTACTGATATTCAAATTACCAAGGCCCAATCCTCATTACTGACTACTTGAACCCTTAGCTATTAAAGCCCTAATTTGGAATCCAAACCCAAGTTTTTTTAATCTTTCCACACCAACCCCAAAAACCTACTACAAATTACCCCTCACACTGTTTTCAAGAGCCTCTCCAATCATCCATGTTCCTAAAATAATTCAATTTCAGAACCCACTTGAACACACCAAAAAAGACTATTGTCATGTAACAAAGGCATCTTAAATTGTATTCCCCTAACACAACTAGACCATGCTTTCAGATAACAGTTTTTCCTCTGTCGGTAGCCGACATAAGAAGATGGCGCCGACTGCCTGCCTGCTTCTTCAGATTTTTCTGGTAAACAGGTATTCTGCACATGCGTCTGCATGATTCTGGTGTGTGTCCCTCCCGAGTGGGCATATGCTAACGAGGTACTGTAGCCTTAGACAATCCTTACATTGGCAACATCTACTTCTCTATATAAGCAGCACCCTCCGGCTGCACGGGGTCCTCCATAGTATTATTATTAGTTTCTGCAATAAAGGCTGATGAGAAGAATCCAACCGTGTTATGTCTGCTTGCTGGACAAGTTGGGCGACATTCCTCAATTAACTTTATATATAAAATCTAAATTTTCTTGGATCTTCTCAAGAACTATCAAAACGTACTCCAGATAATTACTACTGCCAAACAACATCCTAAGATTTTCTGTCTATTCCCTATTCTCTCTTCTCTCGAGTGACCCCATTTCCCTGTCCTCCCTTTTTTCCTGGTCTTGAGACTCATTTTCAAAATTATTAGGACCATAAACCTAACAATTTCAAGTGTAAATCCAAAATAATTTTACTAAACTTCTTAATTTTACTTCTACCCATGGTTTGCCTGTCCAAACAGATTTAACATTAGCTACAAATAGGTCTAGACCTGTGTCAGACCCATGTTTCCTTGGTGTCGTCTACAACCTGGTCTATCCTCACCAACTACACATCCCCATCCTTAGAGGATCTCAAATAACCTGAACATCCAACTGACACAACCTGGTCTTTCCAGCCTTCACCGACAATTCAGCTTCCTTGAATCTCCCTACGAATGATGCCTTAATGTCAATGTAAAGCAGCTACAGAGAGTGATGGTCATTTACTCAGAACCCAGCAACTAAATCATAAAACAAAAACATGAGAATGAAGTTACTCTGGTCAGTTCAACCATGGTAAGCCCTATTCTAACAGGTCTTATTCTTCTTCTCTATTCCCTCTGCCTTGCTCCAAACCATTAGAATACATTCCTGAGGCTATCCCCCAAGGATTATTTCTTTATTTGCTCATTTTCTCCTCCTGAGACCAACTATCAAGATCTACCTATCAAAGCATTGAAATACAGTAATCAAAACCCTCCTTTAGCTCACTTAATTAATCATACCCCAATAAAATTAAACTCTTCAGTCTAACATGGGGTTCCTCATGTACCTTTATAAACTACCATTTTTCTGGGTTGCACTTCTGTCTCCTCTTTATCCAGAGGCATTCTCTTTTCCTGTAGGACAAATGCCCTCACCTTTTAAAATTTTTTTGTTCTCTCTCCCTTCTTGTTTGTCTTCTGTCTCCTGTGTTTGTCTTTTATCTGGAAGATAAATATCTTATGCTGAGAACTTAGTGGAAGGAGTCCTTAGCCAACAAAGGTCCTAACAATGACTATTAACAAATTGAAATGGAAAAAAAATTATTATTTCATCTTACAACTTGCAGGCCATAATCACTGACAGAAACCAGTGCAGGAACTCAAGACAGAAACTAGAATGGAAACCATTGAGAAGTGCTCTATACCAACTCAATCCTTATCGACTGCTCAGGTTTCCTGGTTACAGCCCTCAGGAATACCAGCCCTAGATGGATGGCACTATACACACTGAGCTGGGTCCTCCCACATCAATCATAAATCAAGAAAATCCACCACATGGTTGCTCTCAGGCTATTCTCATGTAGAAATTTTCTCAATTGACATTTCTTCTTCCAAACAACTCCAATATATGTGAAAATTTTAATAAAACTAGGCAATACAAATAGTTTAACAAGATTTTTTTTTAAAATCTGAAACAGAGCTATTTCTTTCTTTCTTTTTTTCTTTCTTTTTTTTTTTTTTTGGTTTTTTGAGACAGGGTTTCTCTGTGTAGTGTGTAGCCCTGGCTGTCCTGGAACTCACTCTGTAGACCAGGCTGGCCTCGAACTCAGAAATCAACCTGCCTCTGCCTCTCAAGTGCTGGGATTAAAGGCATGCGCCACCACCACCCTACAGAGCTATTTCTGTTAGCTAAGTTTAACTTTTATAGTATAATAAAAAAGATAACAAGGCAAAGAAGTTTTTCTTTTCTGTCCATCTTTTACCATGAGGAATGGGTTTTTCACTGGCTTACTTATTCTGCATCTCTGCAAGACCTCTACTGAAGACATCTACTGAAAATGTACTTCAGTTACATAAATCTTGGATTTTAAACCATTGTCTTTGTCTAGTGACAGAATTCTAGAATGTTAATGCACATCCAACTATCTGCTAGAGATTCTTCTTTCAGGCACAGCTAAAATAGCTCCTTCTTCAGGCTTCTTATCACTACAAACACAGAACAAATAGAGCCCCTAGTTTGCTATATTTGTAGATGATTTTAATTTATCTTCAAATACTTAACAAGATTTGGTGAATACAAGATAACCAAGATAGTTATATTGGAAACTATTATAATAAAGCATGCTGTAATGCTCTGAATAAACAGGGCAAAAACATTCTCTGTCTTGTGAACTTACAATTTTGTAAAAAGATATCAGTTTTATACTGTTGGGAGCCAACTTTTAGCAGAAAGCAGCTAGAAAGCAGCTATCATCTTTGCAGCCATCTGGAACCATTTACCCTGATAGAGACTTGGTTTTCAGCAGCCTACAACAGCTGAGCGCACTCTAACAAATATCTTGTTTATTCCACATAGCTTGTTTTGCTGTTTAGTGACCCCAGCTGCATGGTGCATGTGGTAAAATGTCTTCACCTGTGTTCTCCTGCTTGTGCTTATAAATACCCAGGATTTCCTTGTAGTGGTGGTGGTGTAGTAGTAGTAGGTGTAGTGGTGTGTGTATGGTGGAGACAGGAAAGAAGACGTTACTACAGATCCTCTGGCTTGTCTCTATTCTTTGCGTCTCCTCCCCTTCTTCCCCCACCCTCTCTCTCTTGCTAGACTCTGACCTGAGGAACAAAGCGGGCTGTTACAGTTTGGTGCTTAATGAGAGGTAGCAAGAGATCCAGTGAGGGAAATTACTGGAAGAAGGGTCAACTGAAAATTCAGAAGGTGATCACGAATCTGCTGCGTCGAGAAAGGTAAGTCATGATAAGGAAAATGGGGCAAGAAATAAGTCAGCCTGAACTCAACTCTCTGTTTTTGTTTTGTTGTTTGCTGCTCACTTGTGTTAATTTTCAATTTCCTGTTGGGAGCTGACTTCTAGCAGAAAGCAGCTAGAAAGCAGTTATCATCTTTGCAGCCATCTGGAGCCATATACCCTGATGAGAGACTTCTTTTTCAGCAGCCTACAACAGCTGAGCACACTCTAACAAATATCTTGTTTATCCCACATAGCTTGTTTTGCTGTTTAGTTACCCCAGCTGCGCGGTGCATGTGGTAAAATGTCTTCACCTGTGTTCTCCTGCTTGTGCTTATAAATACCCAGGATTTCCTTGTAATCTGGGTCAAATAGGAGTCAATACAGTCAATAGGTGTCAATATGAGACAATATGAGACAATAGGAGTGAATAGGAGAATAGGAGGTGTGAATATAGTCTATGGGAGACAGTAAATGAGACTTACAGATCCTCTGGCTTGTCTCTATTCTTTGCATCTCTTCCCCTTCTTCCCCCCACACTCTCTCTTGCTAGACCCTGACCTGCGGAACAGAACAGGCTGTTCCATTATACTTCATAATTTTTCATTTTTAAATTAATAACTTCAAATGTAAAAACAATTGAGGATGTTATTATGTCTCTCAATAAAAACTTATGTCATAATATTCAACAGATTTTTTTTATTGTTTTCTTTGCAGAGTTTCCTCCTCTCATAGTTTCACTGCAACTCAACAATCACTGGAGTTACACTGTGTTTGCCTCCCAGGCAAATGACTATGTGTAAACACCATATTGTATGGTACTGCTGAAGCTGATGGCAGATAGTGACCCAGAACCTCTTTTCATTTCATGTGTTTACAGTTATATAATATCCTTATGTACTCATAGCAGTGATAAAATTTATAATACAGTTTAATGCAAAGTTATCTTCAGTGTTACAGATACCTGTAAAAGTATATTTTATTTCAGTATGTCATGTGTGACTGTCAATTACACAGTATATAAAATTTTAATCTATATTCTTTCATAGAAGTTCATGGTCTTAAGTAAGTATATTGACTACTAGTTTTGAATATTTTTTCAAGTAAACTCATCAGTTGATTAATATTGGTTAAAGACATGTCATGATTATATATTACATATGAAGAGAGATAAACCACTATTGGAGAAAAAACTTTCATAGAATTAATGTTGTGTCCATGTGTAGTGTGTTAGGGGTCCCTGAGAAGGGATAATCAGGACACACTGGATGCAGAATAATCATTAACCATTGCATACATTTATAAATTCTCCAGCATCTTTTATAGGCAAGCAAAATAAAGATTTACTACAGCTTCTAATTCTCAACAGCTTCTGTCTCTTTGTTTATCTGGATTCAAGGTGACCTAAACTTCCTTATAAATTGAGAAATTTGTTAGCAGTCAAATTATTTTAAGTATTGCTTAGTTTAATTAAAACAAAATACGTTTCTCATGAGATAACAATCATGAAGGCTACTTCCTCAGGTATGCAGCTTACTTGGCAGAGCATCAGAATTCTGAACTGAGAAAGTATTTGCTTTCTCTGTGTTCCAGTGTTCTGGGATTCACAGATATCCTTAAGTCACCTCGCAGCTAGCAGGCTGGGCACAGTTACCTCATGCAATTTCTTTATAATTTTTTTCTTTTTTCTTTTATTAATTTAGCTTTTAAAAGATTTTCCCACAAGGTCCATACTTGAAAAATGTGATTATGAAAGCCACATTGATAATCAACCAATTCAACAATGCCAATGCTAATAAGTAAAGCAATACTGGTTCCTCTAACTGCACTAAGTTACAATCTGTATTAAAGCTTTAGGATCCAAGCCAGACAATTTATCAGCTAATATTTGAGCAACATCAGATACATTGTTGGATGACATTTTTCTGAATGTATCCAGTACTTGAAATTGTAATTGTTCATTATCCTTCCCGACAGTAGAATTTTCTTTCAAATATTGTTGGATGTTTCTCCATTCCTGAGGGCTGGCACTGCTGCTTTCATCTTTGGCTTCATGTAATCTCTGAATCTGACACCCTGCCAATCAGAGTTGTTGTCCGTCCTGAAATGATACAAGACCATCTTTGACCATCTTTTTCCCTTGAAATAACACCCATTTTTGCCATTCCACATCAGTAGCATTTTAACCCAGACATTTTGGGGAGGAAAAGTTCTGTATTCGACTCTGAACCAAACGTTTTTCTGCCCTAGTAAGTATATCACCTTGAGGTAAATTAAGAAAATTAAATATGAATAAACCTTAATGAATAAGTGTTCTCAGTAAAACTTGCAAATGTTTATAAAGAAACATAAAAGGTTCATCTATTTTCTTTTTTTCTAATTTTTTACGTTGTTGCTTTAAAGTAGAGTGAGCTCTTTTCACTGTTGCCTGTCCTCAAGGATTATATTCCATTTTCATTATGTGTTTAATTTCAAAATACATACAAATATGCTTAAATTTATAAAATGTATAGGCTGGATCATCATATGTTATAATAACCACATAAGCCATTACAAAATTTGACAAGAGACATGGGGATGTTTTCAGAATATGTAAAATGGGACAACGGATGCTGAATCTCTCCTCTAACAGAGGCTGGGTCTCTCCTCTGTATCTGCTTCCTGCTGACATTCGGATGCTGCAAAATGTCTCAGAAAGGCTAAAATGCTAGTCAAAGGCTAAGCAATGGAGCATTTTTCTAAAGCAATCTGATTTGCTAATGAAATCATTGATCCTGATGAAAGACAAGGAGCAATCACATTGGCTGGCTGAACCAGTCACCTTCAACTCTCAGCAAGTCCAGAGTTAGGCAGTTCAACAGTGGTTCACTGGCTGGAGTTTGTCAGCCAGGTGAAAATCTGCTGAGACAAATATTACGCTAGGAACCACAAGTAACATTGTCTAGCAATTGTGAAATGTAATAAATCTCAAGTTCAAGGGAATAGTATCTTGTTTTCAAGAACAGGCAGGTATACTTATTTGGAGTCCATTTAATCTGTGATAGGAGGGTTCAAGTTTTTAAAAACACTCTATTTCCTGAAGCTTATGTGAGCTTTAGTTTACAAAAGAATCTGCATTAGTAGTTACCATTGTGTTGAAATGCATACATTTAAAAATTTAACATGTGTCTGTTATTAAGCTATAGGTTTACAGCTATACATATACAGATTGAACAGATTTTTTTTTAGCATGATGAGAAGCATCTTTAAGTTTATATTCAGAAAACAACCCAAAAAATTAAAATCTTGAGCTTTTGACTGAATTATAGGCTGTTAATGTTCCATTAACTTATCAGAACTCCTTGATCCATGTTAAAATTCTGAACTTTGAAGTAACAAGAGCATGTGGGGCAAACATGAAATGCCTCCCAACTTCTTCCTTTTTATGTTTTATACATCTGGTATTTTAGAGTTCCATGAACTCATTCCATAATTCCCTGTTCATAAATTCATAATTCCTGCTGCTTGCTACACTGCTTACTGCGATGAGGTGCATCTCTGTACCCAGCTCCAGAACAGCTCGTTTTCACTTTCCTTCCCTGTTGCCAAAGCATCCTAGACAGGTTTTGCCTCTCTGATGTCCACTTGTCTCTTTTAGCTCTAATCAAATTTCAAAGACAAAAGGTACCCACAGGCAGTTTACCTGGTCCATACACACTATAATAACTTGAAGTCTTATCCCAACCTTCTTCCAGGTTGCTAAATTTGTTGTGCCTTCCTTGGAAAACCAAGGATAAACATTCTCTACAAGATCTAAAAAAGGTATGTAATTGCTGTTTCTCTATTTCAATGAAGCATAGTATATAAGAAGCATTTAGATAAAAAGCATATGACTGTTTCTATTTATCATGTTTGTTTCTTGAGTATTACATATTATGAGCTTCCTTATCTTTTTTATAAGCTCCCTTACTTTTATTTTCTACACTGGTCTGGTTGTAAAGAAGTGGACCAGTCTTCCGATCAGGGAGTGAGGCTGATTATAGGAAAGATAAGACAAAAGATGCAAGAGTCAGGTATAGAGGGCTGCTTGGTGAATACCAGCCAGTTGCAAGTATATTTCTCAGAGCCTTTAGTACTATGTAATTGAAGGACCAAATTGACCAATACTTTACAGGGATTTCCTCCCATTGATGATCAGCATTTTTTTTTTACATTATTTTCATCCTTTGCCAATTTTTAATATCTAGTCTCTAGACATAGTTTTATAGATGGATGCTCTCTGGCCTCCTAGCTCTCTAATTATACTAGATGCTTGCTGATAACTTCTAAAACGTTCTAAACCATTTTCTTTTTAATTCTATGGTTAAAAGTCTGGTGTCTTTTCTTTTTAACTATATTCTTTATTAAACATTATAACTCTTGGTGGTGTATTTAACTCTTTAAGCTTAAATAAGCACTAGGGAAACTTAACTCTTTCTTAACCCTGTATTACTTGTACTTTATTAAGCACTAATATCTGGCAAATAACTGCTTAGCAGCAGGGAATTGAGTGAAAGAATTTATTACTGGTGCTCCTTTGAAGGAAAGGAAAAGAATTAGCATGCTTTCTGCAGGCAAATATGCACAGACACATATACATTCAAATAGTCATACACTCACACTCTGGCTGGACCCAGCCTTCTGTTACAATTAACTCAACAAATATTCATGCATGTTTACATACATACATGTATACCTACATATAGACATATAGACAGACAGATGTACACATTTGACTGGAAGGTGTTAACTTAACCACCATGAGTTTTAAGCAAATGTTTCAAAAGACGAATATGAGGAATAAATTTAGCTTGTCGCAACCATTTCCCTATAGAAAGGTTTTTGATAAATAACATTATAATACAGCTTTTGATAAGGTTTACTTACCAAAGATTCTGACACTCCTGAAATCTTCCTTTGCACAGGGTCCCTGGAATTTGGGTGCCCCATGACAACATCTAGTGCATTGGGATTCCTAGGTAGGGTTATATTAATCAGGATACATGGGTTGCAGAATAACTGTGAACCATTGCATACTTTACTGAATTCTCCAGCAATTTTTATAGGCAAGTCAAATAAAGATTTTCCTCAGCTTCTAATTCTCAACAGGTTCTCTTTCTCAAGCAATAGTTTATCTGCATTCAAGGTGACCCAAACCTCTTTGCAGACTGAAAAATCTGTCAGCAGTCCAACTCTTAGACGTGTTGTCTAATTAAACTATATACAAAGTTACTTTTTCATGAGAAAGTGATCATGAAGGCCACTTCCTCAGGCATGCAGCTTACTTGGCAGCACACCAGGATCTTCTGCTGAGAAAGTATGCTTTCTTGGTGTCCCAGTGTGCTGGGATTCACAGATATCCTCAAGTCACCTCGTAGTTAGCAGGCTGGGAGTAGTCACCACTTGCCATTTCTCTACAGTTGTATATAGAGAATATTGAATTCTATTAGAAGTTCCTTGAGCCTGAACATTTTGACACATGTATAAAAATGATAAAAATGTAACTGAGTAGAAACCACTTTGAACATGGATGAGATGTAGGAAACATGAAACAAGAACAGAGGAAGAAAATTAAAATATGTTTTAATTTATTTATTATTTATTTAATTTATTTTTTTCTCATGGCCATTCTTGGTCATCAAATTAACTCTGTTTGGAATTAGCCAAAGTCCAAAAAATTGCATACACATGTTTCTTGTTTGGATCTTTTGAGGTAGGACCACCTTAAATCCAGATAATTTGTGCAAACTCTCATACCAAGTCTGGACCTTCTGGTGTCAGCTTCTGTAAAGAACATGGAATAATGAAGCTTCTGACTTTTGCCTCCTTTCCCTAACTATCCCGGAAAAGTTCAGTACTTCATTGGTACTAAATTTAAAGTTTTGGGTTCTGGCATTTACTGCAGGCTGAGTTATCTAGCATTGTGGACCAAATAACTATTGGATTATTGACTTCACAGGGGAAGGCATCCATTGTTCAACTATTAAGACCACAACCTTCAAATCACTCTAACAAAGCTCATATATTCATATATAAACATATGACTATAAAATTTGTTAATTTGTTTGTATTAAGAAATACTCAAAGGATTAAGAAGGATCACTCTTGGGTATGTCTATGGACTTTTTTCTTGAGAGAATAAAGTGAAATGGCAATACTTTAACTTCTAGGAAGTCATGGCACTCATTGGTTGAGATCAATATTAAATTATAGGTGGTTAAAGGAGAAAGGTAGCTGAACAATTACACCTGCTTATGTGTTCCTTTTACAGTTGGGATGTGAGTAGTAATTATTCTTCTCTTCTACTGTGTCAGAGAATCCTGTCTACTTTTTTTGTCCAACACAATAGACTGGACGTTCCCAAATGAGCCAAAATATAATATTTTTCCCTAAAATTGTTCTTGTGAACTATATTTTATTCATTAGAATTACTATACACAATGGAATGTAATATTTACTAGTATTATAGAGCTAAATAGTGACTTTTGCGATGTTAGGTTATTACAGTAGAGTTCAGGGAAGTGATGAAGAGAAACGGTAATACTATATAATATTTTAGTGGTGGGTGAACATGATCCCATTTTTCAACATTTACAAATGGTGACTTGTATCAAGTAACTGGGCTTTACATTTGATAACCTAAGAGGACAGGGAGAAATATTATTCTTCATTGTATGATAAATTCATTTCCATATAAAAATAAGTACTAATTTATGTAATATTTGATTTCATGGCATTAAATGTGAGAATTATAATTTAAGGCCAAGGAGGTGGTTCAGTATATAAAGGGCTTGTTGCTCAACCATAACAACATTTGGAACCAAGAAACCTTGGTAAAACATGAGTGAGGATGATAGGCTGCTTATAATTCTGATACTGGATAAAGAAACTGAATTCCAGGGGCAAGCTGACTTGACTAATCAGACTTGCTAAAATGGGAAGCTCTGGATTCAAAGAGAGACCTTGCTCAATAGATAAATAGGAACAATTGCAAAAGACATTCAGCTTCAAACTTCTCATTTGTTTCTTTGTTTTTCAGATTTGCTTTGCTTTTAGAAATAAAGTTCTCTCTGTAATGACACTATCAATTAAACCATAAGAAGTTAAAATATATTTAGTTAATAGAAATTGATGTTTGTGTTATTAGGGTCACACCTAATACAAAGTTTATGTAACTAATTCAGAAATTCAAAAGAACCAAAGATTATAATATGAATACATAATTTTAATATTAATTTACATTTATTTATCGGTTATTCTTTGAGAATTTCATACATGCCTGTTATGTGTTTTGATCAAATGTATATTCTATTACTGTATTTGAGTTCATTTTAACATTTGCTACCAAATTTTGGCACATGGAATCAAAACTGTTGTAATATTTAATTGCCACCATATAGGTGAAAGAAAATGAATTACAGTGTTTTTAAAGTGACTCAAAAAGTGGTAATTAGTGCCGCCAATCACACAGAACCCAGAGGAAGTGGGGCTCCCAGGAGCTCTAACTATGGCAGTATGTTAGGTAAGCAGACAGCAATGTCTGCCGCAAACAGGGAGTAACTGGGACCCACAAGGACCCAGGAAGTCACTCCCAGACAGAGCACTGGTTCCTTCTGGTCTGGGCCAGAGCACTGAGCAGATCTTGGGTGGCAGCTCTGCCCCTAATCTCTTATGAACCCAGAGGAAGCAGGGCTCCCAGAGCTCTAACATGGGCAGTATCCTGTCTCTGCCTGAGTACTCAGCACATTTTGGGCCCCAGCTCTTACCCCAGTAATTACACCCACCACACACAGTTCTGATAAAACCAAGATAATAGGAAAGGCAGGTTCCAATCAGAGACAGGGCAGGTAGCACTAAGGAGATCCAGATGGCAAAAGGCAAGTGCAAGAACATAAGTATCAGCAACCCAGGGTACTTGGCATCATTAGAACCTAGTTCTCCCACAGAAGAAGTCCTGAATTCCCCATAGTACTAGGAAAGCAAGATTCAGATTTAAAATCACTTCTAATGATGATGATAGAGGACTTTAAGAAGGACATAAATAACACTCTCAAAAAATTTGAGGAGAACACAGGTAAGCAGGTAGAAGCCCTTAAAGTGGAAACACAAAAATCCCTTACAGAATTACATGAGAACACAATGAAACAGGTGAAGGAATTAAACAAAATCACCTAGGACATAAAAATGGAAGTAGAAACAATCAAAAATCACAAAGGGAGTCTACTCTCAAGATAGAAAACTTAGGAAAGAAATCAGGAGTCATAGACAATAGTATCACCAATAGAATACAAGAGATAGAAGAGAGAATCTCAGGTACAGAAGATACCATAGAAAATATTGACACAACTGTCAAAGAAAACACAAAATGCAGAAAGTTCTTAACACAAAATGTCCAGGAAATCCAGGACACAATGAGGAGACCAAACCTAAGGATAATAGGTATAGATGACAGTGAAGATTCCCAACTTAAAGGGCCAATAAATATCTTCAACAAAATTATATTAGAAAACTTCCCTAAAGAAGGAGATGCCTATAAACATACAAGAAGCCTATAGAATGCCAAATAGACTAGACCAGAAAAGAAATACCTCCTGTCACATAGTAATCAAAATACCAAGTGTACAAAACAAAGAAAAAATATTAAATGCAGTAAGAGAAAATGGCCAAGTAACATATAAAGGCAGACCTATCAGAATTACACCAGACTTCTCACCAGATACTATAAAAGCTAGACGATCCTGGACAGATGTCATACAAACCCTAAGAGAACACAGATGCCAGCCCAGGCTACTATACCCAGCAAAACTCTCAATTACCATAGATGGAGAAACCAAGATATTCCATGACAAAACCAACTTTACACAATATCTTTCCACAAATCCAGCATTACAAAGCATAATAGCAGGAAAGCTCTAATACAAAGAAGGAAATTATACTCTAAAAAAAGCAAGAAAGTAACCCTCTTCCAACAAATCCAAAAGAAGATAGCCACATGAAGATAATTCCACCTCTAATAACAAAAATAACAGGAAGCAACAATCACTGTTCCTTAATATCTCTTAACATCAGTGGACTCAATTCCACAATTAAAAGACATAGGCTAATAGACTGGCTACATAAACAGGACCCAGCATTTTGCTACATACAGGAAACCCACCTTAGTGCAAAGACAGACTCTATCTTAGAGTAAAAGGCTGGAAAACAAGTTTTCAAGCAAATGGTGATAAGAAACAAGCTGGAGTAGCCATTCTAAAATCTCCAACCCAAGAACACAAAGGGAGGGACTCATGGCTCCACCTGTATAGGTAGTTGAGGGTGGCCTTGCCAGGCATCAGTGGAAGTGGACAGCCTTGATACCTGAAAGTTTGGATTCCCTAGTGTTGGGAAATTACAAGAGCATCGAGGCAAGAAAGAGAGGATGTTGCGAGCACATCCTCATAGTAATTGGAGGAGGGCAGTTGGGGTAAGGGGTTAGGCATCAGTGGAAGTGGAGGGCCTTGGTGCCTGAAAGTTTGGATTCCCTAATGTTGGGAAATTTGAGAAGAGGAAGGCGAAAATGGGAGGATGGTGGGAGCACACCCTCATAGAAACTCCCAGAATTATATGGATTAGACGTGACAGAGGCAGGCCGCCAGAAGACTAGATTCCAGAATTCAAAGAAACAATTATCTTGATACTAAAATTTGTTTTGAGAATTGTATATTACAGAATATACAATTATATATTGTATATTACAGAATATACAATATAGCCTTGGTGTATCTACTCATCAGACAAGCTGAACAGACCTGCTCGAACCTCTGATGTCCTGGAATTCCAGCTGGATGCAGTGAAGACACAGTGTCAGAGGCTTATCAATTTACTCTTCCCCCGCCCCTCTTCTAATATCTCAACACCCATAATCAGATTGAAGAAGTTAATGAAGATTTGGCACCCCTATTCCCTGGTCTTGGGGACTGAGGTGGTTAATATTGGGATGTCTTTCTAGGGAAAAGTAGTGGTTTTTTTGGAACAGGGAAGATTAGCTAGGATTTATTGCATACCCATAACCTAGTGGTAGAAATATGTATAATTGTTAGTAAGATGAAGTTATAATTTCTTAAATGGTAAAAAATTAGATTTCAAATTTAAGGTTTTCATTGGTATGAGCTTATTAATATAAAAGTGAGATTAATATTATTACTTTCATAGGCATTGTGCCTGTATAGCACATTTAGAAATACAAGGCATAGACCCAGTCCTTCTTTAACTTTTTAAACTTATTTGAGATGGTTAAACTGTGAGTTAAGGTCCTATAGCAAATTCATGGTTGTGAGTTTATTGTTAGGGTGTTTTTTTATATTTTCTTTAGAAATAGCTGAGAGGAGTTAACAGACAACTGTCCAGATTACCTTACATGGATAGTTGGTTTTCAAAACATCAGAAATCCACAGAATTGACATTACAAACATTTCTGTATTAATGTTCATTTTGATTTGAGACCTGTCTGCTCCTGACAGCTTCCTGTCTTGGATTCTAAGAAGTAATTGAGCATCTTTGGAGTTATTCCAATTGTGGTGAGACAGCCACTAGACAAGAATTGCCTTCTTCCATCTACAGACATATTACTGTCCAGAAAAGGACACACTTGCAGAATAGTCGACTGGTTATATCTGCCTAGACAGAGTAATCAGCCCTTAATAATTCTGCATCAGTAGGTCTGTCAGATGAGTCTGGGCCAGAAGGCTGAAGATTTGATGCTCCAACGTTTTGTAGGATAGGGACTGGCCAGGTGTTCAGTGGTCTCTATTAACTGACTAAGTTTTAGAAGCTATGCTTTGTGCTTCCCATAATTTTAGTTAACTCAGTCATCCTGGATTTCTGACGGGGTTGAAAACTTAAAGTCTTATAGCCAATCCTTGCTAATTACTTTGAGAGAAAAGATTTGAGAGAATGGTTTTCAGCTGACATTCATTCTAAAGT
>JANHMN010000009.1:12678784-12689867 GCA_030674055.1 Rhabdomys pumilio | reverse complement strand
GATTGATATTGAGCATTACCAAACTTATAAAGCCTTTGGTTAACATTAAAAAAATTGTATAAAAGCAAAAAGGAGAAGGGGGCATGGGATAGGGGTTTTCTAGGGAGGGGAAATGGGGAAAAGGGATGATATCTGAAATGCAAATAAAATATTCAATAAAAAATAAATTAAAAAAGAAATCACAAACTGTCAACTAAAAAAAGTGGTAATTAAATATTTTCCAATTATATTCATTTAAAATAAATAAACTGAAAAATAATATTAAAATTATATCATATTCTGAGTGTAAGGCTAAATACAGTAATTGTGGGGCAGAAACATTTTTAATATCTAAAAGTTCTAGGAAAGATGCTTTAATTTACTTTAATTTAATTTAATTTAGCTATAATTCTCTAGATAGTAGATGTGAATATTACAAATTCTTTGATACTTATTTTGCAAAAATCAACATAGTAAATGGTATTTCAACTCCTAGAAAAAGTATATACACACACATTCACACATATAAACACACACAGAGCTACACACATATAAAAATGCAGACAAAGATACAGGCAGACAGACACACAAATGGAAACACACCCACAAAAATTGGAGCTTCTCAATGATATTTTTACAATTTCTGGTTTAAAAATAGAATCATGTTACCCCTCTCTCCTCTTTTCTTTCTCCCTTTATCTCTCCATTCCTTCTTCATTCCCACCTTCTTTTATTTTCTTTTTTATTTGTTTTTATTTTTTATTTTTGATCTTAACAGTAGGATAAAAATATTGTCATGAATGATATCAAGCTGATGTCTGTATCTATTCTCTGTATTCACATCAATATATCAGTTGACGTTATTGTAAAGGGCCTGTTTAGTAAACTGTGTTGTTTAAAATCTATGCGTGCACCTCCTTGTAATATATAGAAGACACTATGTCATAGCAAAAACCTTGGTGCTTTGGCTCTTGCATTATTCCACCCCTACTTCCACAGTGTTTCTCTGAGTCTTCAGTTTAGGAATTGGGATGTAGTGGTTTGGCTAAGTGCACCTCAGGGTCAGGTGTTCTGTTCCTTTTCACAAATTGTAGATTTTTATTAAAATCTCTATTTTCTGCAAAAACAATTTTCTTTGGTAAGCAATAAGAGCTACATTTATCTGTGGGCATAAAGACAATTATTTATAATGCCACTAGGAATTGTATTGCTTTAGGAAAGTGGCAGAAGTGAGCTTTCTTGCCACAGGTAGAGAGTTTGATTTTCAATCTCTGGGATGAGTTACATATATAGATCAAGCTTGCATTCCAGTTATTAAAAAGTACAACTATGGCATCAAAAAAGATTTCTTGCCAAGCCAGTCAAGTTAAAGTATCACTCTTAACTTTTTTTTTTTTTTTAAAATATCTTGCTGCATGCCAGCCACTGCTGAAATTCACAAACTTTTTAGCTGTGTAGGCAATTGATTACTTTTTTCCCTTGACAGTTTGCACTGAAACTTAGTAAACTATGAAAAAATGTTCTGAGGCAAGAGGTGGATGGATTATTTCCAACTGAGTTCATCTAAGTCCTGTCTTTGAAGTATGCAGGGCTGAGAGCAAACTATTCTTACCTTCAATTTTCAGGGGATGTAAACAACAGCAAAGCCAGTCAACTTTATTGTTTTGGAAGACTCTTGTACTCCCTTGACTGACAACTCAAAGGGAAGTTCCACATACATGGCACTGGAATTGTTGTTAGATGGAGAATAGTTCTTGGAAGAATCTTTTTCTCCCCCTAAGTGTCACAACTACATTTAAATTAGTTATATATGCATGAATATATATTAAGTATATATTTTAAGAAATTATAAATTAATACATTTCCCTGTGGGTTTCTTGGACACCCTGGTTGTATTTTCTTTCCATTGTCTCTTTCTCTCCTGCTCTAACGATCTCCTTCCCTTCTCTCCTATTAAAGCAATTTTTTACATTTCTCTTTTTATAAACATCAATATCTTATAATTTTCTTCTCTATTGCCTTTTCTTATCCTTTCACACATTCTAACTTGTAACAGTTCTTTTAAAACATCAGTGATTTAAAAGTCCACATTCAGCTTGGTCTCCACCTTCGTTCTGGAGTACACCTTCAGCCCAGGCAGATTTTCCCCATCAGCAAGTCTGCCCCTCTGAAGAACCTACACTATGAAGGTCTCCCAAGAGATATGCTGCACCTAGGAAAATAGGTAAGGGACTTGCCCAAATAACCCCAACATTTGGGACCCTTGAGGATCCCAGCAGACTGAGACCTCATTGGTCCACTAGATCTCCACCTCTCTTCTGGCCTGTGCCTTCTGCCAGGACAATTATCAGTGTGTCTACCCCTCTGAAGAACCTACAGTCTGAAGGTCAACCAGAATATCTGCTGGAGCCAGAGACACAGGTCTCCTAAGAGATCTGTAGCAAGCCAGGGACAAAGGAGGAAGGATCCAGACAGAGACACCCATCTCAGTTAATACCAGAGATAGCCACATACAAAAACAAAGCACAGAAGAACATAAGCCCCAGAAACCAATAAACTTTGGTACTATTAGACCCAGTTCTCCCACCACAGTAAGCCCTGGATACTCCAACACACATGAAAACCATGATACTGACCAAAAATTCTATCTCCTGAAGATAATAGAGACTTTTAACGAAGATATAAATAACTCACTGAAGTACAGGAAAACACAGGTAAACATGTAGAAGCACTTAACGAGAAAACAAATTCCTTAAAGAAATACAGGAAAGCACAAACAGGTGAAAGAACTGGAAAAAAGTAGTTCAAGTTATGAAAGCAGAAGTAGAAACAATAAAGAAATCACAAATAAAGGCAAACCTGGAAATGTAAAGGCCAGAAAAGAGGATAGGAGACATAGATGCAAGCATGACTAACAGAATACAAAAGATAGAAGAATCTCAGGCATAGAAGATACCTTAGAAGATACTGATACAACAGTGAAACAAACAAACAAACAAACAAAACAAAGCATAAAAATCTGTAACCCAAAACATACAAGAAATCCAGAATACAATGAAAAAACCAAACCTAAGAATAATAGAAATAGAAGAAAAAGAAGATTCCTAGCTCAAAGAACAAGAAATCTTCTTAAACAAAATCACAGAAGAAATCTTCCCCAACTTAAAGAAAGTGATGCCCATAAATGTAGAAAAAGCCTACCAAAAGCCAAATAGATTGGACCAGAAAGGAAAATTCCCCTCTTTACATAATATTCAAAACTCTAAATGCACAGAACAAAGAAAGAATATTAAAAGCTGTTAGGGAAAAATGGCAAGTAACATATAAAGGCAGACTTACCAGAATTACACCAGACTTCTTAACAGAGACTTTAAAAGCCAGAAGAGCCTGGACTAAGGTCATGCAGACACTAAGAGGACACAAATGTTAGATCAGGCTACTATACCTGTAAAACTCTCAATCATTATTGAAGGAAAAACAAAAATATTCCATGACAAAATCAAATTTAAACAAGATCATTCTACCAATAAAGCCCTACAAAGGATTCTAAAAGAAAAACTACAACACAAGGAGGGTACCCACACCAAAGAAAAAGCAAGAAATTAGTCATCTCACAACACAAACAAAAAGAGAGAAGTTGTCAATTTTGAACATCTATGCCCCAAATTCAAGGGTACCCACAGTCATAAAAGAAACTCTACTAAAACTCAAAACACACATTGAACCCCACACAATAATAGTGGGAAACTTTAACACCCCTCTCTCACCAGTAGACAGAAAACAGAAACACACTGAAACTAATGGATGTTATGAACTAAATGTATTTTTCAGATCTATGCAGAAATTTCACCCTAAAATAAAACAATATACCTTCTTCTCAGCACCTCATGATCATAAAATGAGCTTCAACAGATAAAAGTAAATTGAAATAATCTCATGCACCCTATAAGAACACCAAGGAATAAGGCTGGTCTTCAATAAAATCAAAAGCAGCAGAAATCTTCCACACCCATGGAAACCGAACAACTCACTACTCAATGATAACTTGGTCAGGCACGAAATAGAGAAATTAAAGACTTCCTAGAATTTGATGAAAATGATGACACAACATACCCAAACTTATGAGATACAGAGAAAGCAGTATTGAGAGGAAAATTCATAGCACTAAGTGCCCTCATAAAGAAATTGGAGAGATTCTACACTAGCAACTTAACAGCATACTGAAAGCCCTACAACAATAAAAGCAAACACATCCAAAAGGCATGGAAGGCAGGAAATAGTAAAACTCAAGGCCAAAGTCAACCAAATAAAAACAAAGAGAATGATACATAAAAATCAACAAAACCAAAAGCTGCTCTTTTGAGAAAAGTCAACAAGATAGGTAAACTCTTAGCCTAACTAACTAAAGAGCACACCATTACTATCCACATTAACAAAATCAGAAATTGAGGAAATTTGAAAAAAGATGAGATTCTACTATAAAAGCCTATACTAACAACTGGAAAACCCAGATGAAATGGATCATTTTCTAGACAGATACTCATACCAAAATGAAATCGAGATCAGTAAACTATCTAAATAGTCCCATATCCCCTAAGGAAATATAAGCAGTCATTAATAACCTTGCAACCAAAAAAAAAAAAAAAAAAAAAAGCCCAGGGCCAGATGGCTTTAGGGTAGAAATCTACCAGACCTTCAAAGAAGAGATACCAATACTCCTTAAACTATTCCATAAAATAGAAACAGAAGGAACACCATCTAATTTATTCTATGAAGCCATAGTTACTGTGATACTGAAACCACACAAAGACCCAATAAAGAAAGAAAACTTCAGACCAACTTCACTTATGAATATGAAAAGTACTTATGAAAAATACTCAATAAAATTCTAGCAAACAAAATCCATGAACATATCCAATCCAGCATTCACTAGGATTAAGTAGGCTTCATTCCATCGATGCGGGTATGGTACATCTGACAGATGCCTAATATCTACAACTTACAATGAAGTTAATTACCAACAACCACAATTTGAATGGAGCATAGAGCTAAACAGAGAATTTTCAACAGAGGAATCTTGAATGGCCAAGAAGCACTTAAAGAAATGTTCAAAGTCCTTAGTCATCAGGCAAAATCAAATCAAAATAACTGAGATTGCATCTTACATCAGTCGAAATGGCTAAGATCAAAAATTCAGTGATAGCACATGCTGGTGAGGATTTTGAGCAAGGACAATACTCATTGGGGCTTTCAAACACCGAACTACCAACCCAAGAACATACATTAACTGGATCTAGACCTCTGCACACATATGTAATGGGTGTGCAACTTGGTCTTCATGTGACTGCTGAACAGCTGGAACGGGAGCTATCTTAAAGCTGTTGCCTGTATGTGGGATATGATCTTCTAGTTTGGGTGCCTTTCTGCCCTCAGCGGGAGTGAAATGCCTAGCCTTGCATAGACTTGAAGTGTTGGCGAAGTCAGAGACCCCCACTTACTCACAGGTTAAGTCAGGGAGATGGGAAAGGATTATGGGAAGGCTTGACCTGGAGGGGGATGAGTGTGATGTAAACTGAATAATTAAATATGTATATATAAAATAAAGAAATTAACTCTTCCTCTATCTAGCAACAAGGTAACTTTAGAGAACTTGTATTTATCTATCAAAAGCCAGACTTAGTGTCAAAAGCATGAAGAGACCATGAGAAAAAAATTCTACTTTTTTCCCTCAAATTTTGCTTTCAGTAAATCTAGAAAGGAAGAGGGAGGAATAAAGGAGGGTGATCTTACTATTTTGTTTTAATGGTCTGCTTTCAAATTTAATTTTAGATGTTTCTTATATTGTATCAATTTTATTTTTTTCAGAGAGAAAAGCTACTCTGAAATATAGTCCTATGTTAATTTCTTTCTTTATTTCTTTCTTGACCAACTTATCATGGAGTAGACGGTTGTTCAGTTTCCATGTGTGTGGGGGTTTTCTGTTATTTTTGTTGCTATTGAAGATCAGCCTTAGTTCATGGTGACCTGATAGGATGTATGGGATTATTTCAATCTTCTTGTATCTGTTGAGGCCTGTTTTATGACCAATTACATGGTCAAGTATTTAGAGAAGGGACCATGAGGTGCTAAGAAGAAGGTATATTCTTTGTTTTAGAATGAAATGTTCTATATATATCTGTTAAATTAATTTGGTTCATAACTTGTGTTAGTTTTATTGTGTCTCTATTTAGTTTCTGTTTCCATGATTTGTCCTTTGATGAGAGTGGGGTGTTGAAATCTCCCACTATTGTGTGAGATATAATGTGTACTTTGAGCTTTAGTAAAGTTTGTTTTATGAATGTGGGTGCCCTTGCATTTGGAATATTAATGTTCAGAATTAAGAGCTCATCTTGGTAGATTTTTACTTTTACAAGTATGAAGTGTCCTTCCTCATCTTTTTGATGACACCAGAAAGACAAACACCAGTGCATGATTCAGTTATTTGATTCTAACACAATGACCCTAAATATAGCATGAGTTATCCGAATTATTGTACTAAGTCCCAAATAAAGAAATATCTTAGTATGTATGAAACTTCTCAGCATGATCAACCTGATATTACCCTTGCTAACATAAAAGATGTAAAATTCATTGGATAATGGACTTTGTTTCAGGGCTTTAAAGGACAGCAGAAGCCAGGTGAGCTGGAGTGTGTGGAATCTGAATATTTGGTCTTTGGTCTATGGTTGGTAGCTTTGT
Source organism: Rhabdomys pumilio (assembly GCA_030674055.1). Classification (NCBI taxonomy): domain Eukaryota; kingdom Metazoa; phylum Chordata; class Mammalia; order Rodentia; family Muridae; genus Rhabdomys; species Rhabdomys pumilio. The sequence continues at coordinate 12,683,150 of JANHMN010000009.1, read as the reverse complement.
ATTGGTTTAGGAGATATGGTTTAGCTGGAGAAAATATGTCACTTGAGACAGACTTACAGAATTTGAGGAATCCAATCATTTCTATTTCTCTCTCTAATTCTTGGAATTCAAGTTACATCAAATTCAAGAATTCAGTTTAAGTGTAACTTCCATTCTAGTTTCTATATCTCCTACCCATTGCCTTCACTCCACCATTATGGATTTATGTATTCAACCTCTCTCTCTGAAACCAAAAGCTCAAATATATTCTTTTTTTAAAAGTTGCTCTAGTCAAAATGTTTTATCACAATAATATAAATTTAAATTATATATTAGGTAATATGAAGAAGCATTTTAGACATTCTTTCAAGACCTTGCCACAATCATTGCATCAACCTCTACCAGTAAAGTGTAACTGGCAACAAGCATCCTAGGCTAAAGTATATGTCAGAAACATAGGATATGCGCTTAGGAAAGATTTAAGTAAAGAGAAGAGTCTATTTGAAGTAAGTATGTGTCTTAAATGCCATAGAGTTTGAAAAGTTGGGTTACCAAATCCCACAGAATTCCAGAAGATTCCATCATTAATCCATAAGTGAGACCAGGAACCTTAATATCAGTTGTTTGTCCTTACAGACAAACATTCATTCATTAACATTCCTTGTTAAGACCAATTTTTTTTCCCTGTTGGAATGTGAATGTTTTCACTGTTCCTTTATACATTCCCAATATGGAGCACTTTTTACAAGTCAAGTTCTCTGGTGCTGGAGTCACAGGGGATATGAACTACCTTATGGTGTTCACAACCGATCTGAACTCTAGTGTTCTGGAAGAGCAGGAAGTACTCTAAACTGTTGAGCCATCTCTTCATCTCTAAAAGCTAATATTTTATTGTATTTTGATTTCATTTTGTTGCAAATGTTCACAGTCAAGGGAAATTCTTGAGTCTCAGACAAAACTTGAACTTCGGATTTTTACAATGGTGATGACTTTGCTGTAGAACATGCTTTGTTGTTGTTAAATTAGGTGGATGTAAACATGTGGATAAAAATGATTAGCTTTTCCTTCAAGTTTCTAATCTAATTAGGAATGAAAGGGAAATAAATAAGATAGACATAGAGGTAAAAATAATAAGGATATCTGAAAAGTCACAAGAAATCTATTAATTTTGTATCTAAAAATGTCTATAATACTTGAAAGTTGATTTATCTATATGAATACATAGTAAATGAAATTTTCTCATCTTGCCTTGCAATTCTGACTCAAAAATCAAAGAACATCTAACAAAAGCCTAAGGGAATACCCCCTTTCAGTGGTTGGTCATAGTTGTCCAAGAGCCTTCTAAGACATTTTAGTCCATTATTTTCATTGCTTATTCTCCAGAGGTGGAAATTAATTTCATATTACCAAATACACCATGTATTTCAGATAGCCCAGAGGTGCCTGACCTGGAACTGACCTAAATGTCCCCTCCACAAGAACTAGCTTTTATGGTACTCCTTCCAAAGGAGGGTTGAAACTAATAGTCCTATACATTTGTGGTGCCAGTGAACCACAGTAAAGACCAACATGATGAGACAACTCTGGGAGCACATTAGTGGCATGTGTACCTTGGTGGGAATCAAGAACTCATTAATCCTACTTAAAACCACTCAAAAATGCTGAGTTAGTTGTGCTATGGATCTTGGAGGAGAACCTACAACCTCTACTTACTAAACCCCCATAAGCCCCAACTATATTCTAACTATTTGTTCTAATACCTACAGATAACCATAGTCCTTACTCTGGTTCAAGAATACTTCTCCTAGCAAAAGGTGGAGATAGTTACAGAAAACCACAACTAATTATAATGGAAGGTTGTAGAACCCCAACCTAAAGAATACATATATAACATAATTCTCACATCTAAAGATCATGAATCATTTAAAAAATTAGTCAGAGAGATTATAAGAGACTGTAATTTGATTTTAATGCATTTTCTTCCTCAACAAAAGGAATTTTCGACATTTAATAAATAAATACAGTTTCCTAGTAATCTGGTAAATATATTGTCAATATATTTTAAGTATATATTCTAACTTGCAACATTGTTAGTAATTTTTCATACTAGAAGACTGATATTCTTTAGTAATGTTCCAACTTCAAGTAAAATTACAAATACCTTTTTTTTTAACGTTTGTACTCTATTGATGTTTTTAAAGATATATGTAATAAATGTCAGAATTATAAAAATGCGTAAGAAATGAGGATTAACCTTTAAAGTGTTGTGTTTTTAATAATAATATTCTCATAATGTATAAATTAAAAACACTGAATATATGATTTATATCTTTTCTAATGATGTGCAAATATATTTTGACCATTGGGAGAAATTCTAAAAAAACTTTCATAAGGTATTATATATAAATAATATTAAACTTTTATAAGTTATTATATTTTTACATAAAAGTAACTTTTACTCCCTTGTTGTAGTTGTTGTGAGGGAGGCTAAATGTCTCCATTTTCTACCCTAAGTCTAGTCCTTACAGCTTCTGAACTGTGTACAGTCTAATCTAGGCCTAGAAAGTTTTCAGCCTCTCACACTTGCTGCTGAATAAGGTTACACTTTTTTTCTTTCTGAACTCTAGCTGTCTGACAACTCAGATGTTCTGGCACAAATTTCTCTCTCAGATGACTTTTCGCTCACACTCTGAATTGTTTGCATGGCCTCCAATTCTAGCAATCTTTTTAAATATTTTGGCTCCTTTTCATTTCCTTGCTCATTCTGTCTTTACCTGTATCTAGCTTGTTCTGTTTTCAGTCTCTCTCTGTAAAATTCTCCTGGTAAAAAACTGTCCCTTTCTTCCTTTTCGTGCTGCTCTACTCTCCCTTTCAACTCTGTTCTACTGTTCTCCATGCACTCTGTTGTATTCTTGTACTGTACTCTCTCACTCCTGTACTGTCCATTTTTCCCTTAAGTAGCTTCTCTTTCCCCTCTCTTCTCATGAGAGTTGGGCATATCCTATTCAGTCACATCTTTCTCTGACTTATCAGATTGTCTGCCACACAAACATCACTTTATAACATGGGTACGTCCTTCTACAAACTAACTGAAACGTCATTGTTTGGAAATAAATGTGAGTGAGTATAAGGGTGTGTGTGTATTCCAGCCCATGGGAGTAAAGGAGTGTGTTAAGGTCCACATCCTAACTGGAAACAGGTTCAAATATACTGTAATATATTTGAATGTGCTGACATCTGTATTTGTAAGATGAAAGTTTGTATATTTTCATGTCATATATATTATATATTACATATAATTTTAAATATTCATGATACAAAATACAGAATGTTGCATTTATTAAACAATTGAGTTATTAGGTTCTTTTGGTATATAAATGGAAAATAAAAGGTATAAAAAAAAAGACAAAGGAGAATAAATACAATTTCCCCTTAGTGATGAATGCTGTGTAATATGTAACTCAGAACTGATTAAGGATGAACGTTAAATCAAAGTGAATGCACTGAAGAAGCAGGAACATCTCTGATTGAGACTGAAAAGTCATGCTGTGTCATTGACTTTGAAAATCCTTTGACTTAGTTGGCACAAGATTAATGATCTCAGGAAGTCAAAGAATGCAGAGAATCAAGCTGAACCTGACTCAACTGATTAAGCAGCATGAGGTAAGAAATGCCACATTTTAGCAGCATGCCTCCATGACTATAAAAAGGAGATTATCAAACTCAACATTGATGATGAGTGTAAAGATAAAAGGGTGAGTATTATTTGTGTGCCAAACTTCTAGATTACTAGGCATTTAATCAGAAGGCTATGGTTTGTCCAGGTATGCTTACACTTTTATAAGGGAAAAGGTTCATATTTAATACCTTTGTCAATAAATGAATTTTACTTTCTCTAAAAGTGTTTTCTTGTAGTAGATATACATTTGCCCATAAAGGATGACAAAAATTAAGACATAAAAAGAAAAATTATTTCATCATAGAACCTGCTACCCAGGCAACATTCATTTTCTGGATATTAATGTTTCAAAATGACAACACTTCATTTTTATCTTTTTGTTTGTTTCCTTTGTTTAAGACTTGTCAAATGCTTCAGCATGTGATTTGCTGAAATGATGTTAATTCACCACTATTCCTGGATTCATATTACTTATGACATAAAGATTAACAAGAAAACAAAAAAGATATAAGGACTTCTTCATCAATTACCAGAAAACTTGTAATTTGACCTGTTACAGGTTTATATTTGTTGAGACTCTGTCTTTCTGTGTCTATGTCTGTGTCTCTGTCTGTCTGTCTGTCTGTCTGTCTGTCTGTCTGTCTGTCTGTCTCTGTGTGTTTGTGTGTGTGTGTGTGTGTGTGTGTGTGTGTGTGTGTGTGTGTGTGT
>JANHMN010000009.1:12644163-12670881 GCA_030674055.1 Rhabdomys pumilio | reverse complement strand
GTGTGTGTGTGTGTGTGTGTGTGTGTGTGTGTGTGTGTGTGTGTGTGTCCTTGTTAGCTTCGGCTTTGCACAGCTTTCTATTCAATCTGTATGATTGTGTTTGATATTTTGTTGGGATGGCAGGATAGAGTGATTAATGTATATATTTTTTTAGTTGTTTGGAAAGAGCCTGAATCATATTTTTTTCATTCTGCAATAAATGTTCTATTTACTTCTTGCCTAAGTGGTGAATTTTAACATTGAAACTGTAGGTTAGCTTTTACATTTGTATTTACTTGGTAAATTATATTTTTTTGCCATTTTTAATCATCTCTGTATCAAGAATGAAATATGTACTTACAAGACAGTCTTCAAATATTACTACTGCAAATTGTATTAAAGGGCCTTGGGTCAAGCTGGCTCAGCAGTTAAAAGCTCTTCTTGCCATATCTGATGACCTGACTTTTATTTTTTATATCAAATATGAGGTTTTCACTTACATATGTTCTTTGTGACACACAGAGAGACACACATGCACACTAAATAAATCTACAGATGTTTAACAATAGTCAGAAGTGGTCTTGATCTGTCTTTATTGTAAATAAATAATGAGATTATTTGTTTTATATTGCTGTCTAAATAATAATTAATGTAGTGTGGGAAAACCAAATATACTGTACTAAAGCAAACTTGTGTTTAAAAACAGCAGTTTTTGGACAGAGCCCATGGACTCTTATGGAAGAGTTCTGGAAGGATTAAGGGCCCTGAAGGGGATAGGAACTCCACAGGAAGACCAACCATGTCAACTAATCTGGGCCCATGGCCACTCTCAGAGACTGAAGCACCAACTACATGGGCTTACATGGGATGGACCAACTACCAGCTTACATGGGCTGGACGTAGGTTTCCCCCAAAACCTTCAGCAGCGCCTGTGCCTAAATCTGTTGCTTCTTTCTGGAAACTATTTCCCTAACTGGTTTTCATGACAGATAATGTACCTAGCCCTGAAGAAACTTGATTTACCAGGATGGAGGGATAGCAAGGAGAGTCCTTTACTCTCTCATAGTAGAAGGGGTGTGTGAGTCTGTGATGGGCAGATTGGTATAGGGTTACGGTGTGGTGGCAGCTATCGGCTGTAAGGTAAATAAATTAATTCATTAATGGGAAAATAGTTATATAATGAATCATGAGAAGTAGAATAACTTAAAGCATTAATTGTACTGAGTAGTCAGGGGTGATTCCAAGAGCAGAGTATGAATATCTGTCTACTACTTTCTTAAGGGCTCCATAGCACAATACCCCAGGCTGAGTCACATAAATGGTAGAAATCTATTTTCTGGTGCTCACATGAATTGGGAAGATAAATGGAAGGCCAGTAGATTTGGTTTACTCTGAGGCCTCTGTCATTTTCTGCAATTAACACCCTCTCATGGAGAACATCCTTTGGTGCAAATGTGATTTTGCTTTCTCCTTCATATATAAATTGCTCTTTTCATGTAAAGATTAGTTAAATAAGATGACAATCTATGATAAATGCTATTTTAAAATTTAAATACATCCTTATTATCCATGCCCCCAATTCAGATAAATCCACTCTAATTAGAATTTATGATTGCAGTGTAAATTTGGTGGGTGATTCTAATCGACCCGTAAGACATATGAGGATCTCAGATTTCTATGAGTGTATTTTTATTTAATTACATGTTTAATGCTATTGTAGTTTGAAAGGTACTAGAGTCATACATACCACTATTTTGGTGTGTATGTAAATTTGTATAATATGTATAATTTGTAAAATATATATTTTTGCCCATATTCATATTATTAATTTGGCCCCCTAGAGTGGGTAGTAGAAAATGTAATTAAAATATTTCCATATTGATCTTCATTTTTAAGCAACTTAGGATTTTAACTATAACTATTGAACATTTAAAAAATAACTATATACTATTTGTAGGCATGCTCTACTTCTTCCAACCTGCCACACAAAATTCTTTAAATTTCTTAAGTCTTTGTGACTATAGCTCAGAACATAAAACTTAGTAGTGGCATATTTTTTAATGAAAACAGTAACTTTTCTTTAATATGCATGTAAACATTTTGTGCTTCCAAAAATAGCACTAATGTTATCAGAACTGTATCCATTATTTCTGTTAAAGAAGAATTCCAGAAATAATATTTCTTGTTTGTGAGTAGGGATATTTATTTGAGATAAATTACATTAAAAATAATTTTCAATATAGAGTAGCTTTAGTTTATGGAGGATTTCTCTGTGAATTTACCCTAGTATCTTCTGACAAAATCAGGTTCTGAAAAGTCAAATATCAACCTGATTTCTTCTTTTTGTCTTTTTATTCTTTATTAAGTCATTAATCTATCTATTTATTTTGGTATACAGGATTGTCTTAGGTAAATTTGGGTAGGGGCACATCCTCATAGAAGCAGAAGGATGGGGGATATGTTAGGGGGTTCCTAGGTCAGGGGGAAATGGGAAAAGGGAATTACACCTGAAATGTTAATAAAATATCCAATAAAAAGTGTGAAACAGGGCCTGGAGAGATGGGTCAGCACTGACTGCTCTTCCAGAGGTCCTGAGTTCAATTCCCAGCAACCGCATGGTGGCTCACAACCATCTGTAATGTGATCTGATACCATTTTTTGGCATGTCTGAAGACAGCTACAGTGTACTCATATAAAACAAATAAATAAATCATTAAAAAAGTGTGAAACATAAAGAAAAAAAACCAAAAAAAACCACTAACAAAAATATTAACATATTCCTTATTTAGTTTCTGTACATTATTCCTGACCTATCCTACCTCTGCTTAATTTCTTTTGTTACTCTGTATATTTTTATCTTTACTTTCATAAATATACATATATGATTCTATGTATGAATTTTATATAAGTACATGAATGTTAGAAACAAAAATCAGAGACATGTGATATTTGTTTGTATGTCACTAGACTTGAATTGCTCAAAGTAGTTACTTAAAGTTATACCATTTTTTTCTGCAAATAAAACCATCATTCTTTTTTTTTTTAAGTTAAATAGATCACTTTTATTTTTTTCAATCTGCTTTTATACCATTTTAATTACATGCAAGTATTAAGGTCAGTTTTATGTTGAGGAACTAGCAATACAATAGATGCAAATAGTCAAGGAACAAGTAAGACAATAAACACAAATAGTCAAAGAACAAGTAAGGCAATAAACAAAGTTCTGTGAACTCCCATGATCACTGTTTCTAAGGGCTTATCAGGATGACCAAAATATCTAAGCCAATTTCCCTGTTTTAGCCCAAAGTCATTTTCGTTTCTGAAGCCTACTTCTTTGTTCTAGCCTAAGATTTAGATTCTTGCCTAAATTACTTCTTAGTTGTCGCCTAAGATTTAGATTTCTATCTGAAATTACTTCTTTGTTCTAGCCTAATATCAGTTTCCTGCCTGAAGCCCATTTTCTTGTCCTTAGTAAAGGACAAAGAAACCTTCATTCTTTGTATTTAAAAAGTATGTACCTTACAGTTTCTATCTGCACTCTGGAGTTGACACTGTACCACAGCACTCATCCAAATGCAGCCCAGAGATAGCTGGTTTCCCAGGAGTGCTGACTTACGATCACAGGTGAGACAACCACTAATGCTCCAATACTTGGCCCAAGTGGAACGTACCCTATGCCTACAGGACACAGGAACCATGGAATAGCCAGAGATAGGATCCTTACTTTCATCTTCCCTCCAGAGATATCTCTGTTCCACAGCTCTCCATACACCAAATTCCAAACAGAGAGAGCTAGTTTTCCAGGAATGCTCACCTAGCTAAGATCACAGGCTCATGGACTCACAGGAGGGACAAGCTACACTCAGGGACAGCAAGACCAACTAAGAACAGAGATAACCACATTGTGAGATGTAAGCACAAGAACATAAGCAACAGAAACCAAGGCTTGGCACCATCAGAACCCAATTCACCCACCACAGCAAGCCCTGGATAACCCAAAACACCTGAAAAACAAGACTCTGATTTAAAATCAAATCTCAAGATAATGATGAAAAATTTTAAGAAGGACATGTATAACTCCCTTAAAGAAATACAGAAAAACCAACCAAATAGGTGAAGGAATTGAAAAAAAAAAACTATCCAGGATCTAAAAATGGAAATAGAAACAATGAAGAAATGACAAAGGGAGACATTCCTGGAGACAGAAAGCCTGAGAAAGAGATCATGAGTCATAGATTCAAGTATCACCAACAGAATACAAGAGATAGAAGAATCTCAAATGTAGAAGATACCATAGAAAACATTGATACAACAGTCAAAAAATGCAAAATGCAAAAAGTTCTTAACCCAAAACATCCAGAAAATCCAGACACAAAGAAAAGTTCAAACACGAAGATAATAGGTATAGAAGAGAACAAAGATTCCCAACTAAAAGGGCCAGAAAATTATAGAAGAAACAAAATTATAGAAGAAAGTTTGACTAACCTAAATAAAGAGATGCCCATAAATGTACAAGAAGCCTACAGAACCCCAAATAGATTGGACCAGAAAAGAAATTCCTCCTGTCACGTAATAAACAAAACACCAAATGCTCAAAACAAAGAAAGAATATTAAAAGCTGCAGGGGAAAAAGGTTAAGTAACATATAAAGGCAGACCTATAAGAATTAAACCAGACTTCTCCACAAAAACTCTAAAAGCAAGAAGATCCTGGATAGATGTCATTACAGACCCTAAGAGAACACAAGTGCCAGCCCAGATTACTATACCCAGCAATACTCTCAACTATCATAGATGAAGAAACCAAGATATTCCATGACAAAACCAAATTTACACAATTCATTTCCACAGATCCAGCCCTACAAAAATAATAAATGGAAACTTCCAACACAAGGTAGGAAACTACACCCTTCAAAGAGCAAGAAAGTAATCTTTCAGCAAACCCAAAAGAAGATAGCCACACAAACAAAAAATAACATCAAAAACAACAGGAAGCAACAATCACGACTCCTTAATATCTCTTAACATCAATGAACTCAATTTCCCCAGAAAAAAGACATAAACAGACTGGATAGATAAACAGGACCCAGCATTTTGGTGCATACAGAAAAGGTACCTCAGTGAAAATGACAGATACTACCTCAGAGTAAAAGGCTGGAAAAAAATTTTCCAAGCAAATGGTCCCAAGAAACAAGCTGGAGTAGCCATTCCAATAAGGAATAAAATCAACTTTCAACCAAAAGTTATCAAAAAAGATGAGGAATGAAACTTCATACTCATTTAAGGAAAAATTTACCAAGACGAACTCTCAATTCTGAACATCTATGCCTCTAGATGCAAGGGCACCCACATTCATAAAAGAAAATTTATTAAAGCTCTAAGCACACATTGAGTCTCCCAAAATAATAGGGAGAGACTTCAACACCCCCTCTCACAAATGGATAGATCAAGGAAAGAGAAATTACCAGAGACACAGTGAAAGTAACAGGAGTTATGAATCAAATGGATTTAACAGCTATCTATAGAACATTTCACCTCAAAAAAAAATATACCTCTTCTCAGAACCTCATGGTACCTTCTCCAAAATATAATCTGTCACAAAGCAAACCTCCAAAACCACAAGCAATTTGAAGTAATCCCATGAATTCTATCAGATGACCATGGACTAAGGTTGGTCTTCAACAGAAACAAAACCAAAAACAAAAAATCCCACATACACATGGAAGCTCTCTACTCAATGATAACTTGGTACGGGAAGAAATAAAGAAAAAAAAGACTTTTTAGAATTTAATAAAAATAAAGGAACAACATACTCAAACTTATGGAACACAATGCAAGCAGTGCTAAGAGGAAAACTCATATCTCTGAATGCCTTTAAAGAAACTGGAGAAATCATGCATTAGAAGCTTAGCAGTACATCTGAAAGGTCTAGAACAAAAAGAAGCAATACACCCAAGAGGAGTAGACGGCAAGAAATAATCAAACTCAGTGCTAAAATTAACCAGGTACAATCTACTAGATTAACCGTGCCTATCTACTAGACGTGGTCTCCACAGGTTCTATCTCCCCTTCTTTGTGCATTACAGTTAAAGTCATTCCCATTAGGTCCTGGGAGCCTCACATTTCTCTGGTGTCACTGTAGTGGGGACACTGTAGTGGCTATCTCTAGTTCCTCATCCTCAGTGCTACTTACTTTTATTCCATTTCCTGACCCTCTGTATATCTCTCTGGTCTCCTCCAGATTCTGATACTGTCACCCTTATTTCCTTCTCCTCCATTTTCCCTCCCTTGTCCCCCCTCATTCTATCTCCCACAGTCGTCTTGTTCTCCCCTTAATGCAGGACTGAAGCCTCTGCCCTGATCTTCCCTCCTTTTATGCTTCGTATGTTCTATAGGTTGTTTCATAAGCATTGTAAAAAGTTTAATACTAAAATCACTACAAGACTGTAATTAGGATATATTGTAAGAGAAAATATCCTACTTTTTACCAAAAAGAGAAATGTAAATGAAAATTAACAGCCTAATATGTACTCAGTAAATATTTGTAAATATCTATTATATAAAAAAATTATTTTTACAGTGTTTAGGGTCATATGCATGCACAATAAAAGTTCAAGTCACTAGAAAAATGAAAACAATGACTGCTATTGAAAATGGAGATAGTTATATGTGAGTACTATTTAAGTTAAACCAAAGAATTTTTGTTTGTTAGTTTGTTTTAGTAGTAGTTCCAGTTCTGTTATTCTTCAATTATTCCATGACTGTGCAATTTCCATGGCAGAGAATTTTTGAAGAAATGGATGTTTTCAAACAATCAGTAGAAAATCTGTACCAGGGATCAACTTGTCATACAAGGTTATCAAAGACTTGTAAGAACATGTTGAAAGAATGCAGACTGCCTAAAGTTGCCCACTGTTCAAGAATGGAGCCATATGAAGTTTAATAGCCACAGTAATTTCAATGCACTAAAATTTTTGATATGTCAGACTATATAAATTAATGAGAATTTTTTATAAAAAGATTTAGACTTAATTATTCTCAAAATTCATAAATAAAAATGAAGAAGTAAACATCTATACTTGCTTTGTTAATTTTACTGCTCAATAATAATAAATGAGAGCATTCTTTCTAAGTACGCTTATTAGAGGAGGTTAATTTATAATATGAGCATTTGACAATCTGAAAAATAATTAATGGATTTCTGCATCAGAAGGTTATCCAGTATCAAATGTCTCCTCGGGTTTTCAAAAACAAAAGCAAAAACATTATTCTGATCAAAAATGGGTTAAGCTGAAAATTTTCAGATCCTACAGAAAACAGTTATTTATGCAGAAGTTTATTGGCAAATTATTGGCAAAATTCAGTCTACAGAAATCTGCAAGCCAAGGCTGTGTATTCTTCAATATACAATTCTCCAAACAAATTTTAGTATCAAGAAAATTTTTTGTTTGAATTCTGGAATCTAGTCTTCTGGTGGCCTGTCTCTGTCATGTCTAATCCATATAATTCTGGGAGTTGCTATGAGGGTGTGCTCCCATCATCCTCCCATTTCTGCCTCCCTGATCTCTAATTCCCAACACTAGGGAATCCAAACTTTCAGGCACCAAGGCCCTTCACTTCCACTGATGCCTAACCTTTTACTCCATTCCCCTTCTTCCTATTACTATGAGGGTGTGCTCCCAACATCCTCCCATTCCCACCTCCCTGCTCTCAAATTCCCCAACACTAGGGAATCCAAACTTTCAGGCACCAAGGTTGTCCACTTCCATTGATGCTTTGCAAGGCCACCCTCAACTACCTATACAGGTGGAGTCATGAGTCCCTCCCCTTGTGTTCTCTGGCCGGAGATTTTAGAATGGCTACTCCAGCTTGTTTCTTAGGAACATTTGCTTGAAAAATTGTTTTCCAGTTTTTTCCTCTTAAGGTAGAGTCTGTCCTTGTCATTGAGGTGGGTTTCCTGTATGCAGCAAAATGCTGGGTCCTGTTTATGTATCCAGTTCTTTAGCCTATGTCTTTTAATTGGGAAATTGAGTCCATTGATGTTAAGAGATATTAAGGAACAGTGATTGTTGCTTCCAGTTATTTTTGTTATTAGAGGTGGAATTACCTTCGTGTGGCTATCTTCTTTTGGATTTGTTGGAAGAGGGTTACTTTCTTGCTCTTTCTAGGGTATAATTTCCCTCCTTGTATTGGAACTTTCCCGCTATTATCCTTTGTAATGCTGGGTTTGTGGAAAGATATTGTGTAAAGTTGGTTTTGTCGTGCAATATCTTGGTTTTTCCATCTATGGTAATTGAGAGTTTTGCTGGGTATAGTAGCCCGGGCTGGCATTTGTGATCTCTTAGGATCTGTATGACATCTGCCCAGCATCTTCTAGTGTGGAGAGCCACGGTCAACGGTGACAACATTCGCCATTGGAACATGGAGCTCGCACCTGACACTCGTGGGTAAACAAGTAAAATTGTGCATGTGCAGTTGCGAAGGACCGCCAAATCACCGCCCAACCCGGGGTATCATACGGAGGTTTTGAGCAAGCAGCCAATCAGATATGTCCACCCCACCCTAGGGTGTATATAAAGCAGTGCCATCTTAGGTCTCTCTCTTCCTCCGCACATGGTAATAAACAGTTGCTGCAGAAGGATCCTGGTGCCCGCGTGCGTTCTTGCCGGCGAGACGATTGCGCGGGTCACATTCTAGCTTTTATAATATCTGATGAGAAATCTAGTGTAATTCTAATAGGTCTGCCTTTATATGTTACTTGGCCTTTTTCCCTTACTGCATTTAATATTCTTTCTTTGTTTTGTGCACTTGGTGTTTTGATTATTATGTGATGGGAGGTATTTCTTTTCTGGTCTAGTCTATTTGGCATTCTATAGGCTTCTTGTATGTTTATGGGCTTCTTGTTCTTTAGATTAGGGAAGTTTTCTTCTATAATTTTGTTGAAGATATCTATTGGCTGTTTATGTTGGGAATCTTCACTCTTATCTATACCTATTATCCTTAGGTTTGGTCTTCTCATTGTGTCCTGGATTTCCTGGATATTTTGTGTCAAGAACGTTTTGTGTTTTCTTTGCCAGATGTGTCAATATTTTCTATGGTATCTTCTGTACCTGAGATTCTCTCTTCTATCTCTTGTATTCTGTTGGTGATGCTTGCATCTATGACTCCTGATTTCTTTCCTAGGTTTTCTATCTTGAGGGTAGTCTCCCTCTGTGATTTGTTTATTGTTTTTACTTCCATTTTTATGTCCTGGATGGTTTTGTTCAATTCCTTCACCTGTTTGGTTGTGTTCTCTTGTAATTCTTTAAGGAATTTTTGTGTTTCCTCTTCAAGGGCTTCTACCTGTTTACCTGTGTTCTCCTCAGATTCTTTGAGAGTGTTATTTATGTCCTTATTAAAGTCCTGTAACATCATTAGGATCATTAGAACTGATTTTAAATCTGAATCTTGCTTTCATAGTGATATGGGGAATTCAGGACTTTCTTGTGTGGGAGAACTAGGTTCTAACAATACCAAGTACTCTGGGTGGCTGATGCTTATGTTCTTGCACTTGCTTTTCACCATCTGGATCTCCTTAGTGCTACCTGCTCTGTTTCTGACTGAAGCCTGTCTTTCCTATTATGTTGGTTGTATCAGAACTGTGTGGGGTGGGTGGGTGTTACTACTGGGGTTAGATCTGGGGCCCAAGATCTGCTCAGTGCTCATGTACAGACATGAGGAAACCAGTGCTCTGGGCCAGTAGTGAAATACTGGGTCCTAGTGGGTCCCAATTACTCCCTGTTTCGGGTGGGTATTGCTATCTCCTTACCTAAGATACTACCCAGGTTAGAGCTTCTGGGAGCCCAGCTTCCTCTGGGTTCTGTGAGTTTGGGGGCAGAGCTACTGCCCACGATCTGCTCAGTGTTTGGGCCCAGACCAGAAGGAACCAGTGCTCCAGACCAGGAGTGACTTTCTGGGTCCTAGTGGGTTCCAGTTACTCCTTGTTTGGGGCAGGTGTTGCTGTCTACTTACCTAAAATACTGCCAGGGTTAGAGCTCCTGGGAGGACTGCTTTTTTTGGATTCTGTGAGATTGGGGGCAGAGCTGTCGTGCAGGATCTGCTCGCCCAGGATCTGCCCAAATATATCATTTTTTATTTTATTTAAACTATCAACGTTATGGCAAACACTTAAGTTTTAATATTTCTGCCTCCCTGAATTTCAAATTTACAAAAGAACTGTATCCAGCTTCTATCTACATATCAAAGTGTATAATTAGCACATCCTGTTTCATGCTTGAAATATAGCTCTAAACCCACACCATATGTCAAATACTGAACTCAATATCCTACTACACAGTTACATCTTTCACTATTTCATAGGTCTAAATGAAATCTGAATATTTTATGAAAATCACAGATTTATGACTTATTCACTCTTGAAATCTTACATTGTTTTCATTTCTCCTGTTTTCTAATGCATCATTAAAGATAATTTCAACTTTTCAGTATTATGTTTTCTCCTTTCCTACTAAGTTAAACTACTTATCGCCCCTTAGCTGAGTTTATTATCTGCTTTGTTTCTTTCCCTGAACTTTTCCCACGATAGCCACAAAAGTTGTTTCTGGGTACAAATATTCTTCTTAAAATAATGTAATATCTTTTCCTTACTTGTAGGGTTAAAATAGTGTCATTAACTCTTTTGGGTACCTCCTCTTCTTGACTCTTCATCGTGTACCAAATGGTTTCTAATTCACTGTGCATTTGGACTCTTTCAGTTCTGCAACCTTAATGACTCTCTACCTAGTACCAGTTATAGTCTCAAAACTCCTTCTTTATTCTCTGATAGAAAATATCCATCCTTTTTGACATAGTAAATTTTTCTTCTTAGAGGCAGGATTCTTTGAATTTATTTACTGTTCTCTCTCTTGTTCCTGTTTAATGCTGTATAGCTTTGCTTCACAGAGAGATAGCAACTATGTTTGCATACTAAGTTCTGCACATAAATGTTTTCTATGTGATACAATAAACTACAGAGCTCCACATGTAGAACATAAGATGTTAGCTAATTAATTATTACCGTATAAAGCAGTCAGTTACTTTTATGAGTACTCAAATATAAAACATGACTTTCAAAAATATCTTTGGTTGACTCTGTTAAATTTAAATACTTTGAAAAGAATCCAAGATTTAAATGTTCCTCCTTTTCTAGACTCTTTCTGTTTTACAGTAGAAATTTGAGTTTATAAATAAAGGATTATATAGTGAGCAAAGAAACTTTTATGTTTCAGACTAAGAGTGGTACTAATCTATAGTATAGTATACAGATTTAGACAGCGGTTTGGTAAAGTGTCCATGTAAGATACACTAATAAATTCAGTCCAGAGACCCATGATCTTCACCAACATATGAGTGTGACAAGAGAGCTCTACCTATCAGCTATGGCACCTGACATAATTCATATGATCAATCTAGTCAACATTCTATCATAGACAGGGAAGATTACATTAATTCTCACTCCTAAATGAGGAACCATAAAAATTGATGATTTTGGAGCATGGAGAATTTAGTTTTCTTCAAGTGTGTGAGTCCAATTATTATGACCAGACACCAGTGGATGGCTCCACATGCAGAAGTATATGAAGTGCACCAACTGGAGTCAAATGTTATCAGATAAAAACAGCACATGGAACTGTGGGTAGTAGAGATGTGCTGGTTGATCAGGGAGGAGCTAAGGAGAAGGTTTGGACATGAATATAATCAAGATACATTGTAGAAATGTTCAAAGAATTAATAAAACAGTTTTAGCAAAATTTGATGAATGCATCATTTTACTGATTTTATAAACAACATTTTCAGTAAGTTAAATGTCGCCAGCCTTAGTTACATGCTGTGAAATTGATTAAAGGAGCTGCTTTCAGGAGCACACAACGTGGAAGATTTGATTATAATCTTAGAGTTATGTGAGCTAACATAGCACCTCCCAGCGGAATGAATATGCTTATCACTGTTCTGGGTCTTTATCTTTTGTTTATATCCTTTAAACAAACACAGCTAAACATTATGAAAAATGAGAAAATACACTCATAGCAGAGTCAATGTGTCTTTCCCATTATTTATTTCTTGTCCCAAAGGACTCTGAAGCCTCTAAGCACTATCGATTACTACTCTTACCCAGTGTCTTATCGCATAACATTTAAGACACCAAAAGTTTAGACACCGAGTCTGTCTTGAATTTCAATTCCTTTCATAAGCCTCTTAGTTTAGAGAGAAAACAGTGTGAAATATTACTTCTGTTTCCACTGCTGATAATCACTTTCCATTCAGACTTCTTGAAATTTTGCAGTCTTAACTCAATTAGGAATTTAGCTTCAGTTTTCTAATTCATAAAAATTGGAAATAATTAATATTTTTATCTTTTATTTCCAATGTATATAACTTCAGGTAGGGTGAAGCCCTTCACTAATATTTTTATACCCTATAAAAGGATAATTCACACCTTAGAGCATATATCTAAATGTACAACATAAACATTTTAATATTGATATTCATATATGAATGCACATATGAATATAAGTACTGTAGTTTATCCACACTTTGATAAAAACAGATATCTAGACATTCATTTCAGTTTCATCTTTAAATAATGTCAGTTGTAAAAAAAAAAAAAATCAGTTGTAAAATCATGCTTGACTTAGGACATGCTATTTAAATTACGTTACTGTAACATATGAATGAAGTATTTAGAACTGAATTTTATAAAGTCATTTAAAATGAACTTAACACACCATTAGCTTCTTAAAACCAACAATTTCTGACTGAAGTTTGCAAAGGAGGCCAATTTTACAGAATCTAAATAGAAAAGTAAATTCAGCAACAGAACACAATATAGTGACTAACCAATATGTTTGATTTAAAGCTTAAGGAAATTTCTTTTTAATTCTATATTCCACATTTTATGTTTTAAATAAAGAATTGATTTTTTTACTACCTTTTAATTATAGTGTCCTAGGCAGAGTTATAACTTTGCGATTCACATTCACAGTTAGTCATATATCATACATGCAGTATAGGCATGACTTGATCTTTATTTCTTTTGGTTTTTTTGTTTGTTTGTTGCCTATTCCTATAGAGTTTCTGAGTATTATAGAATTTTGTTACTCAATGTTCTTTTAAATAAGTAAAATAAAATTTAAGTGGCTAAATTTTAATTTAACAGGAAGGAAGATGGCTTAGTTAGAAAGAAGATTTGCTGTGGAAATATGAACCAATGCATTTTTATGCCTGTATGTTGAGAGATATTAAACACCAATGATCGTTGCTTCATGTTATTTTTGTTGTTCGAAGTGAAGTTATGTTTGTGTGTTTTTTTCTTTTGGATTTGTTGTGAGAAGATTAATTTCTTGGTTTTTTGGGAGTATAGTTTCCCTTTTGTGCTGTAATTTTTCTTCTGTTTTCCTCTGTAGTTCTGGGTTAGTTGAAAGATATTGTTTAAGTTTAGGTCTTTGTTGAGAAGTCTGCTATAATTCTGATGGATCCGCCTTTATGTATTACTTGACATTTTTCCCTTACCACTGTTAATATTCTTTCTCTGTTTCGTGCATTTGATGTTTTGATTATTACATGAGAGCAGGAATTTCTTTTCTGTCCCAATCTATTTGATGTTTGTAGGCTTCTTGTATGTTTATGGGCATCTCTTTAAGTTGGGGAAGTTTTCTTTTATGATTTTGTTGTAGATGTTTACTGGCCCTTTGAATTGGGAATCTTCACTATCTTCTATACCTATTATTCTTATGTTGGTCTTTTCATTTTGTCCTGAATTTCCTGAATGTTTTGGATTAGGAGCTTTTAGCACTTTCTTTTGTGTCAATGTCTTCTTCTACGGTAACTTCTAAGCCTGAGGTTCTCTCTTTTATCACTTGTATTCTGTTGGTGATGCTTGCATCTGTGACTTCTAATCTCTTCCCTAGGTTTTTTTTTTTTTTTTTTTTTTTTTCCTCCAGGGTTGTCTCACTTTGTGGTTTCTTTATTGTTTCTATTTTCATTTTCAGCTCCTGGATGGTTTTGTTAAATTTCTTCACCTGTTTGTGTTTTCCTGTATTTTTAAAAAGAGATTTATATGTTTCCTCTTTAAGAGCTTCTACCCATGTCTAGAGCCCAGTATGTTATCTGTCGTGAGCAGATTGTGATAAGGTTTTAGTATCCCCTCGGGGAGAGGAGCGATAGGTCCTCTCCACTCAGGAATCATATACAGGATTGACTGTGAGATTTGTCAGTTTCACGAGAGGGGAGAGAGTAAGTCAAAGATGGAGGTTTGATATTTAATTGCTCTTTAATAATGCACATCAAACAATATATTATTACCAATGCTAGAGCTATTCCCACACTGAGGTATTGCCACGTTTCCTACGCATTGCCTCTATCAGTATCAATCAGCACATTGAACACAAATAATAAATTGCTAATTGCCAAGGAAATAAACATAACAATAAGTACACCATTATTCATGAGTTATATGACCTGAGTCCTTATGACTGCAGTTTCCAGCAGCTCAGGTCTGGAGAGTGCTTGACCAAGAAGATGGAGGCATCCGTCTCTGGCTGCTGCTTTGATGGTCTGGTGCAGAGGAGGCAGAGGATCACATGAGGCAGTCCATGGCTACCAGTGTGATAGAGTGCTCCGGCAGGGGGCTCCTCTTTTATGCTCGAATTGGGGTTACTGCTGACATTCAGTGCAGATAACCAGATGCTTCTTGTTATCTCTGGGCTATGACTTCATTGCAGTTGAACTTTTGATTATCATAGTACTTTAAAACATGTCCAAACTTGTTTTCTGGACGTGTCCAGACTTGTTTTCTTTCCTATTACAAAAATGGATTCAGCTCTATTAAGGGCCTGCTCCTTATAACCCTTTTACCTGTGTTCTCCAGTATTTTCTTAAAGGAGTTATTTACAGTCTTCTTAAGGTCCTCTGTCATCTTGATGAGATGGGATTTTAGATCAGAATCTTGCTTTTCAGGTGTGTTAGGGTAACCAGTGCTTGCTGTTGTGGGAGAACTGGGTTCTGATGTTGCCAAGTGTTATTGATTTCTCTTGATTATGTTCTTGTGCTTACCTCTTGCTATCTGCATTTTCTCTGGTGTTAACTGGCTTTGCTGCCTCTGACTGGAACCCTCCTGTGAACCTGCTTATGATGGTACTCTTTGGATCAGGCTGTTTCTGGTTATGGGAGTGTGTGCCCTTCCCCAGCCTTGAGCAGGCTGAATAAGACCTAGTTTAGCACAATAGACCTTTCCACAATAGGACCAAGGTGGAGTCTACCATCTGGGTCGCATGTACAACTTCCTACAGGAATTTAGAATAGACTGACTGCTGAGCTTGCTTTGCAACATAATCCAGTTGAAATAAAGGATGGGTTCTGTGGGCTTCACCTACACACACACACACACACACACACACACACACACACACACATGAAGTGCTGAATATTAAATATTGAGCCTTTTTTCAGAAACTTTATCTTGGTTCCATGCTTCTCTAGCCCCTGTCGCTTTTGCATTTCCAGCCTTCCTTTCAGGTAAACCCAGTTCATCCCTGGCCACTACAGGGATGAACTACAGAATGGCTACAGGAGGGGGTCTGAAGCACCTGATCTGTGAGTCTGACTCTAGCAGACCTCCTGGGAGTCAAGCTGACTCTGTGTGTATGTGATGTGGTGGGTGTTCTTTTCTTAGTCACACTTGTGGATCAGAAGGAAGATGTGTCTCCAGCATGGTTGGAGGTTCTGTGCCCTCTTGGCCCCAAGAAGGTGTCTCAGTTAGGCCAGGTACTGGGGCAGTGAGTGTGGTTCACCTTTAAGTCTAGTGGTGTCAGGACTCCCAAGGTTCGTTCAAACTGTGCCTGGATGTGGCGCTGGAGCACAGGATCTGCTTCCAGGTGCAGTTGTGAACTAGAGAGAGGTATCTCCAGGAGGGTGGGAAGGTTCTGCATCCTTGTAGCATCCTCCCCCAGGGGGGTGGGTAGTTAAGGCAGATATTGGGTCAGGAGATACTCACCTTTGAGCCTTGTGGTGTCAGAACTCCTGGGAGTTAAGCTGTCCTTGGGTGTGGGTGGGGTGGGGGACGCTGGTAAGATGAAACTTATAAGTTGATATGTTTACAAACTGTGAGACTTTTAAACGTTGGAAATCATTATATTTTAATGTTAATATTAATATGTAATTATATAGAAAGATGAGAATGAAAGTTTCTAGCTAATTAGTGATGTGTTTGCATGTAAAATTCACAGTGCTGATTAGTTTTTAGGACAACCTGACAAAAGATAAAATTATTTGGGAAGAGAGAATCTGAACTAAGAAAATGCTAATGCCAAATTGGACTTTAGAAAAGTGTGTGATAAATGTTGTTGTTTGTTGTTTGATAAAAGAGGGACTAGCTCTATGTGGGGGTTGTCATACCTGGGCTAGAGATTTGGGATGTTATAAGAAACAGGCCATGCAAGCTAGTTAACAGCACCCCTCCTTGGCTTTGCATCAGTACCTGCCTCCAGGTGCCTGCCTTGAGTTCCTATTCTGAATTTCCTAAGTGATACAATGTACATTGAGAAATGTAAGTTAAAAATACTGTTTTCTCTATTATGTTGTTTGTGGTTACATTTTGTTTTTAATCTCAGCAATAGAAATATAAATAAGACAATTTCCATCTGCACAATTTCCACAGATCTGCTATGAAAAACTTTGCAGTTACTTCCATTGCTATGTATTATACTCTCTACTAATCATTAACAATATATTCTCCCATCCCTTTCTTGTATTCCAAAAATCTATTCAAATAAACAATGCACGCACACTTTTCTGAGACTAGTTCTAAATATATTCAGCATTATTAGGTCAAATGCCAGCATAACACAAAGATGTTATTAGTAAAATAGGATGTATAGTACAATATAATAATGATATTTTTATAGATATATAATATATATAATATATATTATATATATTATATATTTATATATTATATATATTATATATCTATAATTATATATATTTATATATATAATATAGATATATAATATATATAATATATTATATATCTATAATTATATATATTTATATATATAATATATATGTTATATATATTATAGATATATGATATATATCTCAAAGACATTAATCAAGAACTCGTAGGCAGTATAATGAAGTGGAGTGGTAGTTGAATAAGTAGATACTACATTTTATTGATGGTGTTTATATTCTGATATTTAAGCTTTAAGAGCTACAATTATTAGATGAAGATGTCTTGACATGTATCCCAAATTTTCAAACAAAGAACAGAAAATGTAGACATTTACATGTGTACGTCTCATTTTACTGCTCACTATCAAAGATTGGTGCAAAATTCAGAAACAATTATTTTATAATTTTCAAAAATTCTGCCCTTAGTGGCATTGCAGCTGAGGCTGCTGTGTCACATAGGAAACATAGCAAAAGTTAAATAAATGGTGGGCACGATGAATAATCACATAAAGCAAATACACTGTCACAAAATATTTATAAAACATCTTACCCAAATTAATCATATCTTGATGTTAAAACATATACTGAAGTGGACTCCTCCCCTTTAAATGTGAGAGTTTAGTTAAAAATACAAAACTATCTTCAGCTGACTAACTTCTAAGGTTTAAACTTAGCCCAAGAAAGGAAACTCTGTTTATTTCTGATATATATTTTCCCTTAGGTTATTTGGTTACTGATGGTGGCATATTGATCTTAAATGATTTTTAAAATAATGAGAGAATGTTCTGACATTTAAGAATGATACCTGTAAGTTATGACTTTGAAAAGGATTGATGGTATTATATCACAGATTAGGTAGCAGTTATCAGAAAGTG
Source organism: Rhabdomys pumilio (assembly GCA_030674055.1). Taxonomy (NCBI): domain Eukaryota; kingdom Metazoa; phylum Chordata; class Mammalia; order Rodentia; family Muridae; genus Rhabdomys; species Rhabdomys pumilio. The sequence goes on along the minus strand of JANHMN010000009.1, from coordinate 12,653,039 downwards.
TTTTACTGAAGATATTTTCTCTCACAGAGTCTTTCACTTTCCTGATAATTAAGCACAGTTTTGCAAACACTACATACTTTTTTGGTTCAATTGAATTTAATTTTTAATACTTTCTTGTTCCATTCATCTCTCCAAAGTGCTCTCGGGTCACTGTGATCCATGTTATATTGAAATTCTACCTTATTTTTCCACCAGAAATTTCTCCTGTGCTTTTCTATAACACTGCTTTGTCTGTTATCCTATAAGTAATGTCTTTAATGGTTAAATCATGTTGCCCTTGTTCTGTTTTTTTTTTTTCTTTACTTTTCATTTCTTTTTTTCTTTACTTTTCTTTTCATATTATCTCAAATATCAAAGGCACTGGAGTCACTTTGATTTTATTTCTAGGTTTGACCCTTATCCATTTCAATCCTCATGTGTTGCAGGGTGTACTGGAATACATTTCTTCACAAAGCAGACCAAATCTTTTCCTTCTATTTCTATGTATCTATTCTTATAACTTTTTAAAAAAGAATTCTGAAAATGCACAAAACTATGAGCTTACAAATAAAATTTCATTTTTACCAGCCCTGGTTAAATTATGTGATTATATGGAAATGGGTTATATTTGTCTCGTAATCCAATTGTTCTCCTATGTTTACCTTACCATTCTTTTCACTGATTCATAAGCAGAAACACAGCTTCTGCAAAGTATTGTGATGATGTTATGGTTGGAAAACAATAGCAAAAAATGTGGTTTATATTTTTCCCCTGGCTTCTATTTGAATTAAACTTAATTTAAACTTAATTAAAGTAACATCAAAGATTCAAGTTTTTGTGGCTAACAGCTTCAGTGCTTACCAGACATTTATGATGTGTTAAGGGATCTTAGCCTCTTCAGACGTATGCATCTCTTTCTTTAACCCTTGCTAGTTTTTGCTGTTTTGTTTTGCTTCTACAAAAGATGAATCATTCAATAAATTGTAAGTCTTAGATCTGTGTCCGTCAAATTTTAGTCTTAAGTGCCATGATTATCATTTTCACTAACTGTTGTTTTCTTCAGTAGGATGAAGATAAGGGAACAGTTATGTTATGCTGACCTTTCAAAAATAAGCACATGGTGAGGCTAGAAATTGCTCAGTGAGTAAGATTAATTTCTGTGCAGGCAAGACCAACCATTAAAACAAAGCACTTCAAAACAAATCAACAGCAACAACTAAAAAACAAAAACAAACACAAACAAACAAAAAACCCAACTAATCAAAGAAACAAATAAAACATCAGCTAAGCATTACTGAATTTAAATAATGATGCACGAAAACAAATTTGGAAAGAACTTTTGAGTAGAAAAAGAGGAATAAAAACATTGAAATTTAAGGTAGAAAAAATGTTTCTGAGAGTAATTATCATTTTATAAATGCCAGAATTAAATATTGTGGGAGAAACTCCTTGAAATAATCTTGGACAATAATGATTCAAACTTTTACGGAAATAAGTCTTAACAAAATTAAAATGTAATGATCATTGTTTTTCACAATATGTTTATGAATTGCTAATTTTTCATAACCATTTATATAATATAATGAGTTTGATGATTCTTAGTTAATCAGCATTTTCATGTAGACTTATACATCTTTTTGAAAATTAAAATGTTTTTAATAGATTTGGTCTTTGACGTTGGTAATGATTTAAAGTAGCCAAATTGGAGCCTCAGTGGTATGACTCATCCATTGCCCTCTGCAACCAAAAGGGCAGAACTACTTAATTTTTCCTCCTGGGTTCTTTGCTATTTGTCATAATTTTTTATTTTAATTTTAAAAAGACTGAATGGAGAGAAAACAACAATTGTAATATTGTGTTTTTGATATTTTTATACTATGTTTTTACAAGGAGAAAATAATATGATCAATTTCCAACAGAGACCTCTCTCTGTGTCTCTGTCTCTGTTTCTCTCTGTCTCTCTCTGTCTTTGCCTCTGTGTGTGTGTTTGTCTGTGTGTCTGTATGTATAATATTACATGAACTCTAGTGTCATTTCTTGCCTTTCACCTTATTTGCACATGGCTTTCGAAATCCAAAGCCTCATAATCCACATTCCACCAAATAAAAGTGTGGCCAGACATATCACAGCAATACCACAGTCCCTAGTACCAACTTCTGACTTAGTGTTTTACTGTTGTGAACAGACACCATGACCAAGGCAACTCTTATAAGAACAACATTTAACCTGGGCTCCTTAAAGGTTCAGAGGTCCAGTCCATTATCATCATCAAAGAAAAGATGACACGTTGCAATTTCAAAACTATCAATATAGAAAAGCCTGTACCTGTGCAGTTCAAGAATATGGAAGTCCCAGATCAATAAAAGAGCAAATAATCTAACTGCAGTTCCAGTTTGATAATGAAAAAGTCCCATAGAAAGAGCCTGGTGCAAGTTCACAACTAAAGACTAAAAACAGTGTTAGCAAGAGTCAGTTTCCACCTGCCTTTTATCCTATCCATACACCCAAATCACCTAGCACTCCTCTTTTCCAGTCAAGATAGGTCTCCTCGGCTCATACCTTAAGTATTGGGATACGGACAAACAAAATGTACAAGGGCTGATAATATAATTGGAGAAATTTTAAGAAGTATGAAAATAAAACACTATAAATAAAATATGCTCTCCCACAGATAAAGTTCTTTGAATGGGCTGGTCAGTGTACTAGATACACTGTATCTAGTACCTAGCCAGGCAAGAGTGAGAGCAGTGGTAGTCTGTGTCATGGACTACTCAGTGCTACTAAGTTACCCTCTTTTTATAATGATACAAGTCAAGGGTTTGGAGTTATGTTGAAATTCAGCCTAAATATGAATCCAAGGACATCCTTGTTCAGGATTCTGAGAAAAGATTGGCTCCTGTATCTGCTAGCATATGAATTTCTAATTTCTAACTTTTGACAAGTGTTATTCTGGATCTGTGGTCTAATCTTTCCATACAAAAATTATTCAAAGATATATATTTTTCATTACTGTAATAAAGTTACAAAATCCACAACACTATAAACCATGTCTAAAGAACAAACTGCCATTATAAAGCAGTAAGAACCCATGGGAAATGTATTTACGTGTAATTTTTGTATAATTTCAAATTCAGTCACAAAAGAGGAGTTAGAAATTGCCCTGATATTTTCATTCTAGTAATATTGACAATTTTCTCACAAAATATGTATAGCTGTTTCTCAGTCTTAATTTATGCTTTACTTTATTCTATAGAATAAGAAAACATTAGTCTTTAAGACATTAATTTTATTAAATGTTAATCTCTATGGTTTTTCCCCATGTATGATAAAGTAACATAATTTATTTTTCAATAAGTTAAAACAACAGTGTCCAGATGTATCAAACAACTTATGCTCTATTCTTCATTCTGATTAAGACTAAAAAGCAAAATGCAGTCAGATGTACATAATGGTGATGGCAGAGGTATTGTGAAGAGGAACACATTTGGAATGAAAAGAGGACCTACCACCAGAGACCATATGAAAAGAAGTGAATCAGAATGTGAATATTTGAGTATTTACTAAAGACCAAAAAATATGTACTGTGAAACAACTGACAGCTTCAAATTAAGTACTATTTAAAGCAAAGAAAGACCTTAGATAAGGTCCTATAGTGAAGTGGAAAAAAAAAAAGGTTTTTTTTTTTGTTTGTTTGTTTTTGTTTTTTGTTTTCTGTTTGTGTTTTGTTTTTTAATCCAATTAATTTTGACAAGTATTTCTGTGGAAATGAAATGTGCACCTTCTTAAAATTGGGAGTTTCTAGTTTTTTTCTTTTTTCTTTTTCTCTTTTTTCATATTATCTGAATAGAGCTGAATATCATTATAAATCATTTCACTGAGTTTTTCTTTTATTCTTATGTCATACAATACATTCTGACCACAGCCTCACCTCATTCTACTCCTCTCATTGCCCTCCCACACCACTTTCATCCAGATCCACTGCTCATCCTTTTCTCTTCTGAAAAGAACAGGCCTTTCAGAGATATTAACCAAACATGACATAACAAGATCCAACATGATTATGTACCAAGATTGACTAGACAGTCCATTAGGAGGAAAAGGAGCCCATGAGCAGGAAAAAGAGTAAGAGATACCCCATTTCCATTGTTAAGAGTCCTTCAAGAAAACACTAGCTAAACAACCACACTTGTATGTAGGGGATTTAGTGCATAATCCATACAGGTTCACTGATTGCTGATTCAAACTCTGTGAGCCACTATGAGCTTTATTTAGTTGATTCTGTGGGTGATGTTCTCCTGGTGTCCTTGATTCCTCTGACTTTTACAGTCCTTTCTCCCCATTTCAGCAGATTTCCCCAAGTTCCACCAAATATTTATATTTGCTCCCATCAGCTGCTAGAAAAAGCCATCTGATGACAATTGGCCTATTTGCCAATCTATGAGTATAACACAGAATCATTAGAAATAAATCATTTCATTAACTTTTTCTTTTCTTTCAGTTTCTTTTTTTCTTTTTCTTTCTCTTTCTCTTTCTCTTTCTCTTCCTCTTCTTTCTTTCTTTCTTTCTTTCTTTCCTTCTTTCTCTGTTGGCAGGCCTGTTTGGTTCTACTCCAGGTTTCTGAGCCACCAACCACTTAGGATCCTAGCTAACCAAGCACTGCCTGATATGGGCTTCTTCTTGTAGTTTGGGCCTCATGTTAGCTCAGTCATTGGTGGGCACACCTATAAGCCCTAAGCCAAAATTGTCTATCACATCTTTTTTTTTTCCCTTTAATTTTAATTTTAATTTTTTTTACATATATTACATCCTGAGTGCAATTTCTCTTACCACCCCTTCTCCTAGAACACTCAACCCAACTCCATTGTCTCAAATATTTAGTCCTCCTCCATGTCCCATAAAAAAAAAGAAAAAAAAAAAGAATATTAACCAAATATGGCAAGCCAGTGGTAGGGAAGGGGTTCCAAGTGAAGGTAGAGGAGTCAGAGGTACCACTCCCTCCTGATGTTTCGGGTCCCACAAGAATACCAAATGACACAACCTTAACATATAGAGGACCTAGCTCTGACCCATAAAGAGTTGGTGATAGTGAGTCACTATAAAGCCAGCTTAAGTGAGTCTATAGGTTCTGTTCTCATGGTGTCTTCAACCCTTCTTGATCCTAGAATTATTTCCCCCTCTTTTTTGGGTTTCCCTGACTTCAACTGATGTTTTGCTGTGGGTCTCTGCATTTGTTCTTGTCAGTTGCTGGGCAATGCCTCTCTAATAACAATTAGGCTAGGTACTGATTTATGAGTATCAGAGAATATATTTAGGATTCATTTCATGGAAAAGCCACAGCATTATCTGTAGGCAGCACCGATATAGGTCAAAGGTTTGTTGACTAGATTGGTGTTCCAGTCCCACTATTGGAGTCGTAACTGGATACAGATGATGGCTGGTTAAGGTTTTGTATCCTCCATTTTAGGAATTCTCACTAGGGTCACTTTCATAGGTTACAGAAAGTTTCCATGGCATTAATATTCTTCATCTCTCTAAACTATCCTATTCCAGCCATGTCTCCCTGTAGTCTCTAATTCATCCCTGTGTTCCCAGCCAGAGCCGTCCTATTCTCATCCTCATATGCTCCAAGTTCACCCACAAAATTCTGTTCAATTTTTCCCTCCCAGAAATATCTATGTATCCCTCATAGATTCCTCCTTGTCCCTTACCCTCTCTGGGTCTTTGGATTGTAGTGTGATTATCCATGACTTAATAGCTAGTAGCCACTTAAAAGTGAACACATATCATATTTGTCGTTCTGGGTCTTGATTGTTCACTCAGGATGACTTTTTGTTGTTCCATCCATTTGCCTGAAAATTTCATAATGGCACTTTGTTTTTTAAACAATTGACTAATACTCTATTGTGCAAACATTCCCTAATTCTTTATCTATCCTCTGGCTGAGGTACATGAAGGTTGTTTCCATTTTCTGGATATTATGAATAAAGTAACTAGGAACATAGCTCCACAAGTTTCCTTGTGATAAGATGGAGTTCTGTTGTGGTTTGAATAGGATTGGCTCCAATACACTCATGTTCTTTTATACTTGGCTCACGGGAAGTGGTACTAATAGTGTGGCCTTGTGAGAATAGGTATGGCCTTGTTAGAGGAATTTTGTCACTTTGGAAGTGAGTTTGCAGGTCTCCTATGTGCAAGTTGCACAACTGTCTTATACAATGTCCTTCTGCTGCCTGCTCACCAAGATGTAGAACTCTTAGCTCCTTATTGCTAAGGAGCTAACATGCTGACATGCTTCTTACCCTGATAATAACACACTAAATGCCTGAAATTATAAGTCAGTCCCAATTAAATGTTTTTCTTTATAAGAGTTTCTGTGGCTATGGTGTCACATTACAGCAGTAAAATCTGAATTAAGACAAGTTTCTTTTGGGTATATGTCCAAGAAAGTTATAGATGGATCTTGAGTCCCAATTTTCTGAGAACATTCCATATTTATATTCAAAGTGGTTGTATGAGTTTACAATCTTACCAGCAATGGTAAGGGTTCCCCTTTTCTTCTGAGGTTCTCAGCCTTTTGAAATTCCTGGGCAATGAATTTTCTGTTTAGTCCTGTACTCCACTTTTTAATTGTACTGTTTGTTTTGTTGATGCCCAGGTTCTTGAATTCTTTATATATCTGCAGTATTATCTGTTAGTATTCTGTCTAAACTCCACCTCCACAGTTACCTGGCAACCGCCAGGTAGGCCTGGCCCACTATAAAAGGGGCTGCTTGCCCCTTCCTCTCTCTCTTTCTCTCTTAATCTCTTAATCTCTTAATCTCTTACCCTCTCTCTTACCCTCTTGCCTCTCTGTCCCCTCCCCATTCTTCTCTCTCCATGTGGTCATGGCCGGCCTCTACTTCTCTTCTCTCTTATCCTTCCTCCTTCTTCTCCCCACCTTGGCCCTATCTCCTGAATAAACCTCCTCCCCTTGGAACCCTGTGGTCTGGAGTAGTCTGTTCTGAACTGCAGTCGGTTGGACTTCTTATAACAACTAACATTATCTAAATGTGGTGATGATGAAAATTTTTTCCTACTCCTTAGGCCTCTGTTTGATCCTACAGATGATGTCTTTTTCCTTATAGAAGCTTTACAGTGCCATGAGGTCTTATTTATTAATTATCAGTCTCAGTGCCTGTGTTATTGGTGTTCTATTTTGGGAGTTGTTGTGTGTCAACATGTTCCAGCGTATTTCTTGCTTTCTCTTGTCTGGTTTAGTGTTGAGGTATTTGACTTGAACTTGTGCTTTGTTCAGAGTAATAAATGCGGATCTATTTTTACTCTTCTTTTTTTTTTCTTTTTTCTTTTTTTGGTTTAGTAATTTTATTAGGTTCTTATACTTCAAATGATGGCCTGCTTGTTGGCATATTTGTTTAGCTATTTTGTTCGGTTCTTATACCTCTACCTCCCTTCCAATGCTTATTTCACCCTAATTCTTTCCAATGCCAAACACTAGGTAGGATAGAAAGAAGATTGGAGGCAAAAGGGGTCACAGAACTCCCTAGGCTACTTCCTGCTGATTAATGGCATTGAGTTCCCTGGGGCAAGTCCAATTGTCATCTTCAGAATACCCAGCAGTCCAGAAAACCAGAAATCCAGCAGTACCAATAGCAACAGCAGTTAGCAGGGACCGACAGAAGCAAGAGCAACAGCAGGGGAGAAGCAGCTGCCACAGGCCATCTTTTTTTTTCCTTCCTTTTTTGTATTTGATATTTTCTTTATTTACATTTTAAATGTTACCTCCTTTCCCGGTTTACCACCCCCAGAATCATTCTATTCCATCTCCCACTAAATCAAGGGGTAAGACATTACCCATTCTCCCCCTATTTATTCAGTATGTGCTTGAAGTTCTTTCTAGTATGATTAGGCAACAAAAGGAGATCAAAGGTGTTAGATGGTGTTAGCAGCTCAGAACAGACCACTCCAGACCACATGGTTCCAAGCAGGGGGTGGGATGGGGTGGTGGGGGGTGAGGGGTGGGGGGAGGGAAATGGGGGGAGGGAGGAGAGGGTTATTCAGGAAATAGGACAAAGGTGGGGGAAGAAGATGGAAGAGAGGAAGAAGAGAAGTAGAGGCTGGTCATGACCACGTGGAGAGAGAGGAAGAGAAGGGGAAGGGGGAGGGGACAGAGAATCTAGAGGCAAAATAGTAAGAGGGTAAGAAAGTAAGAGAGAGAGGAGGGGGCAAGCAGCCCCTTTTATAGTAGGTCAGACCTACCTGGCTGTTGCCAGGTAACTGTGGGGAGGAGCATACCTGGCTGTTGCCAGGTAACTGTGAAGTTTAGACAGAATGCTAACAAAAGGGATACAGTTTGGAAAGGAGAAGTTCAAGAAATCACTTTTTGCAGATGATATTGAAAGGTCTAGAGTTCCCCAAAGGGGACCCCACTAGGGTCTCAGGATAGCGCGCACCCAAAGGACACACGAAAGACCAACTTGCTGCAAGAACACAGGTAGTTTAATGGCGGAACGTTCTGGGCCGACATGTGTCTCAGTGTAGGAGACAGAGGCATCGGCCTTGTGGCTCCAGGATTTAGGGTAAATATAAGCTTGGGGTGGGGAAAAGGAGAAATTTTAGCGTGGGTGCACATGATTGGGAGAAACTTTTGTGCGGTGCACAGGATTGGTTGTTTTCCAATTCTTGAACATCAGTAGGTTGAACCAGCCCATGGGGGTGGGGTTCCTGCAGGCGGATGTTTGTCTCTCTTATCAGGCCTATTCCTCAGATGACTCAGCAGCTCTTTGTCCTGTAACTCCGCATTCTTTGTTAACTGATTAACTAAGCCTCTGGTTGGCAAAACCTGTATATATATATATATATATATATATATATATATATATATATATATATATATATTG
>JANHMN010000009.1:12622652-12644063 GCA_030674055.1 Rhabdomys pumilio | reverse complement strand
ATATATATATATATATATATATATATATATATATATATATCCCCAAGAAGTTAGACTCTAGAGAACCATTGGGGTACAAAGCTAAACAGAGAATTCACAGCTGAGGAAGTTTGATTGTCTGAGAAGCACTTAAAGAATTGTTCAGCATCCTTAGTCATCAGGGAAATGTAAATCAAAAGGACCCTGGGATTATGCCTTACACCAGTCAAAAATGCTGGCTAGAATTTGGAGAAAGAGGAACACTCTTCCATTGCTGGTGGGATTGCCAGCTGGTACAACCACTGTGGAATTCAGCCTGGTGGCTCCTCAGAAAATTGGAAATATTTCTACCTTAGTATCCAGATATGCCACTCCTAAGCATTATACCCAAATATGCTCTAACATATGTCAAGGACACATGCTCCTCTATGTTTATAGCAGCTTGATTTATAATAGTCAGAGACTGGAAACAACCCAGATGTTCTTCAACAGAGGAATGGATACAGAAAATGTGGTATAGTTACACAATAAAGTACTACTCAGTTATTAAAAACAATGACTTCATGAAATTCTCATGCAAATGGATGGAACTTGAAAATATCTTGATTGAGATAACCTAGTCACAAAAATACACAAAAAACAACCCCCTCCACACTCACATATGTACTCACTGTTACGTGGATATTAGCCAAAAAGAAGCACAGAATACCCATGATATCACTCAAAGACCATACGAAACCCAACAAGAAAAAGACCACACCAAAGTGTGTATTCTGCAGTTCTACTCAGAAGTGGGAAGAAAATAATCTCAAAAAATAGAATAAGAGAGAGATCTGGGAGGGAAAGAGGAGGAAGAGAGAAAAAAAGGGGGCAGGTTCAGATACGGGATTGGATGGGGGGAAAAGTACGGAGTGTCAGAAATTTGAAAGGATGTGAGTAGCAGTAGGGGAGAGGGACCTGGGGTAGCCACTAGAAAGTCCCAGATGCCAGGGACCCAATGGTTTTCCAGGACTCAACAGGAAGTACATAAGCCAAAATACCCAACAAAGTGGAGATAGAACCTGTAGAGACCATATCCACCTGATAGGCACGGCTCTCTTTCGAGAAATGGGGCCACTCACTCACCTCAAAAATACTAATTCAGAATTCCTCTTGGGAAAAGAAAATGCAGGGACAGAATGCAGCAGAGACTGAAAGAAAGGCCATCCAGAGACTGTTCCACCTAGGCATTCATCCCAATTGCAGACACCAAACCCACACTCTATTGCTGATGCCAAGAAGTGCTTGCTGACTCGTATAACTGTCCGCGGAGAGGCTCTGCCAGTACCTGACATATAAAGATGGGGATGTACATAGCCAAACATCGGCCCGAGCAAAGAGATCCCAATGGAAAAGTTAAGACAAGGAATGTAGGAGGGGAAGGGATCTAGAAACCCATAGGAAGAACAACAATATCAACCAACTGTCAGAGAACCGCCAGAGTTCCATGGACTAAATCACCAACCAAAGAGTAACCATGGCTCCACCTGTATATGTAGCAGAGGATTGCCTTACTTGGCAGCACTGTGAGGGGAACCCAATGGTTCTGTGAAGGCTTGATGACCATGACCCAGCTTACGGGAATGCTAGGGTGCTGAGGCAGAAGTGCGTGGGTGGGTGGCAGAAGACCCTCATAGAGGCAGAAGGTAGGGCATAGGGGTAGAGGGTTTGTGGAGGGGAAACTGGGAAGGAGGATACCATTTGTAATGTCAATAAATTAAATAAGTAACCATTTAAAACAAAGGAAAAGAAAGCAAACTGAATAAATCGTGGAGAGTAATTTAAAAAAATACAAATAACTTCAAGTCTCTGAAGAAATTCAGGAAGAACTCAGAAGATAGAAAGATCTTCCATGATCATGGATCAGCAGGAGTAACATAGTTAAAATGGCCATCTTACCAAAAGCAGTCTACAGATTCAATGTAATTTCCATCAAAATTCCAACTCAATTCTCACACTGATAGACACAGCAATTCTCAAATTCATCTGGAATAACAAAAAAACCTAAGACAGTGAAATCTATTCTCTACAATAAGAGAACTTCTGGGGGAGTCACCATCCCTGACTTATCCCTTAGGCTATACTATAGAGCAATAGTGATAAAAACAGGGTGGTATTAGTACAGAGACAGACAGGTAGATCAAAGGAATATAATTGAAGGACCAGAATTAAATATGGTGACCTGATCTTTAAAAAAGAAGACAAAACTATCCAGTCAGAAAAAACCAGCATATTCAACAAACAGTTTTGGCCCAAGTGGAGGTCGGCATGTAGAAGAATGCAAAATTGATCCATTCATATCTCCTTGTACAAAACTCAAGTTCAAGTGGGTCAGGGACCTCCACATAAAACCAGATCCACTGAATCTAGTAGAAGAGAAAGTAGGAAGAGCCTCAAATATATCAGCACAGGGGAAAATTTCCTGAACAGAACACCAATGGCCCAGGCTCTAAGATCAACTAGAGAAAAATATGATCTCATAAAATTGAAAAGGTTTTGTAAGACAAAGGACACTGTCAATAGGAAAAATGGCAAACTACAGAATTGGAAAAGATCTTTACCAACCCTACATCTTATAGAGGGCTAATATCTAATATCTACAAAGAACTCAAGAACTTAGACTCCATCGTGCCAAATAACTCTATTTTTAAATGGGTACAGAGCTAAACAAAGAATTCTCAACTGAGGAATCTTAAATGGGCACCTAAAGAAATATTCAACATTCTTAGTCATCAGGGAAATGCAAATCAAAACTGCACTGAGATTCCACCTCTCACCAGTCAAAATGGCTAATATAAAATTTAAGGTGACAGCAATGCTGTCAAAGATGTGGAAAAAGAGGAATACTCTTCCATTGCTGGTGGGATTGCAAACTGGTCTGAGGATTCTGAAATTTAGTCTGGCAGTTTCTCAGATAATTTGGCATAGTACTAACTGAGGACCTCGCTATATCACTTCTTGGCATATATCCAAAAGATGTTCCAACATGTATCAAAGACACATGCTTCTCTATGTTCATAGCAGTCTAATTTATAGTAGTCAGAAGCTGGAAACAACCCAGATGTCCCTGAACAGAGGAATGAATACAGAAAATGTGGTACATTTACACAATGGAGTGCTACTCAGTTATTCAAAACAATAACTTCATGAAATTTGTAGGCAAATGGATTGAACTAGAAAATATCCTGAGTGAGGTAACTCAGTTATAAGAGAACACACATGGTATGTACTCACTGATAAGTGGTTATTAGGCTGAATGCTCAAAATTCCCATGATGCAACTCACAGATCATATGAAACTCAAGAAGAAGGAAGACCCACTTAGAAGGGGGAACAGAATAATCATGGGAAGTAGGGATTTGGGATAGAGAGGGAGTGGAATGGGAAAATGTGGGCACCATCAGGTATGGAAGGAGATGGGGGAGAAGTGTAGAAGTTCAGGAAATTGAATGTGTCACAGTGGGGAGTGGTAACTTGGAGTAGTCACTAGAAAATCCCAGATGCCAGGACATCAAGAGTCTTCCAGGATCCAACAGGGATGGCATTAGCTGAATATCCAATAAAGGTAAGAGAGAACCTGTAGAGACTGTATACATCTCAAAAATATTAAAACAGTATTGTTCCTGTCTAAAAGAAATGCAGGGACAAAGAGTGGAACAAAAACTGAAGGAAAGGCCATCCAGAGACTGTCTTTCCTAGGGATCCATCCCATTTACAGATACAAAACCCAGACACTATTGCTGATGCCAAGAAGCATTTGCTGACAGGAGCCTGGTATGGCTGTCCCTTGAGAGGCTCTGCCATAGCCTGACCAATACAGATGTGGATGCATGAAGCCAGCTATTGGACTGAACATGGGGACCACAATGATGAGTGAGGGGAAGGACTGAAGAAGCTGAAGGGGTTTGCAATCCCATAGGAAGAACAACTATCAACCAACCAGACACCCCAGAACTCCCAGGGATTAAACCACCAACCAAAGAGTATACATGGAGAGACTCATGGGTCCAGCTGCTTATGTAGCAAATGATTGCCTTATCTGGCATCAATGAAATGGGGACCCTTAGTCCTGTGGAGACTTGATGCCCCAATGTAAGGGGATGCTAGGGCAGCGAGATGAGTATGCTTGGGTAGGTGAGAGAGCTCCCTCATAGAAACAATGGGGAGGGGGATGGAATGGAGGTTTTGTGGAGGATAAACTGAAAAAGGGGATAAAATTTGAAATGTAAGTATATAAAATAATTATAAATAAATAAATACAAAAAAGTTTATAAGCATAGATGATTATTGTTTCAGTATATGTGGTATGTGTGTGTGTGTGTGTGTGCATGTGTGTGTGTGTAAATGTACTTATGTGTATATGTATGTATAGGGAACAATTCTTCTGGGTACTGGAACATAAGTTAGTAGTCTGTTTCTCTTTGACTGTACATAATGCTTATAAGAGTGTGTAGAGGGTATAAAACTAGCAAGCAGAGAGATGGAGATGGGTGTTAAGGATGCAATGAACAACAGAACATACTGTATATGAAAACACAGTGGAAATTACTGTGAAGGGAAGCTACAAAGGGATCAAGATGATGGGATAAATGGAGAAAAGAGATTCAATAAAGGCAAATTTTGTTTGGAAAGACCACAGTGAAAGCTAGTATGCTCCATAATTGATTAGCATTTAGTTTTTCAAAGAACATGAAGGGGAATTTAAAATTAAATTTTCAACAATAATATAAACCTTGTTTTCTTGCCTTTAGTTGCACCAACTCTATTTTAAATATATATATTTTAAAAATTGAGAAAATTGTCATCATAACTAAATTAACACAATCAATGTATACTTAGTTATGTCCAAATTATGGTATCTGAAATTAGCACATTTGAGTAGCCCATAGAACATACCTAGTAATTACCAGCACAGGTGCAATTCAGATGTTATGTTCTGCTCACAGTGGTTTTCCTGTTTCCATTATTATATGCTTTTTGTGATTCAGATTATCCAGAATACATTAAAAACACTCTGTTAAAGCTAAGTTCATCTATTTAAAATTTTTAATATTTGTTAATAATAAAGTAAGCTAAATTCAATTCAACCTTGTGATCCTGCATGATAATAACTAATTTATTTGATGTTTTGCCAAGCCTTCTGATTATTTAGGATATACTAGCAAATCTCTCAAAAGATCTGAATTCCCTCTCCTGACTCTCAAAAAACAAAGAAAGAAAAGAAAATTATGCTGAAAGTAATCCCTACTTACTAGATATTACAAATAAAATTTCTCATTAAAATGCAAAGACAGGAATTCTTTTGTTTTCTTGCAGAAATTTATCCTACCAAACCATCTATGTTTACCCTTGTGGCAATAGAAACATTAAAATAGGCAGAAAAACATGAGATTATAAATTTAGGAGAGGATAATTTTTTAACAATATAATAACGAAATCACAGAATACTACATCTGCAGAACAGTTCATTTTGTATTTTTCAGTTAATGCCATTGCTTGAAGAGCGTCACCATTGGGATGACTGCCCACAGGAAATGGAATTTCTACCTCTTATGCATCATACTATTTGTCTTATTTAAAGTTTCACTGCTGTAAAAAGACATCATGACCAAGTGAAGGACAACATTTAACTGTGGCTGACTTAAAGGTTCAGAGGTTCAATTCATTACCATCAAGGAAGGACACATGGCAGAGTCCTGGCAGGCATGTTGCTGGAGGAACCAAGAGTTCTATATTTAGCTCAGAAGGCAGCTAGGGGACAACTGTCAGTTGGGAGGAGGTTCTCAAAGCCCCCTTACAGTTACATACTTCCTGAGACAGGGCCACAAATACTCCAAAAAGGCCACATGTCCTAATAATGCCATTCCTACAGCTAAGCATATTCAAACCACCACAATTCTGTAAAATGCATATGTGTCGTCTCATGTGTCAGGATTTGTCAGTTCACAGAGAAAAATAGATCTTTGAACTTTCTTTTAATTGTTTTCCTGGAATAATTTTAATGTCATGTGAAGAAGTAAGTATGGTCACTACTATCTTCCCCCAAAGTATGAAGTGATCTAATATCTTACTATTTATTTTAATTCTTGTACATACCTTGGTGACATTTTGATACAAGTATAATCACTTTCTATATTACTTACTGTTATCAAAAGAAATTTTACATGAATAATCACTAAATATCATCTTTAATTGGGCCATACCAGCTTGTAGCAGCATATGTAAATGACCTGGAAGAAGAAAGCTCTCTAGTTCCCTGCTCACTCTGGCTCTTGCTTTGTAAGTCCACTCCTTCACTTGCATTAGACTCTACTTAGTAGGGATTTTGGCATATGCTGAAGAACAGCTGAGACATCCAAGTTAATGAACTGAACAGTTTATGGACTCTTGGAGCTTCTCTTGGTAGACAGCCATGGTTGGACTAACTGGACGACACTGTGTAAGCTGTATTCATATATATTCATTTTATAAGTTAGGTTGCATAGAGAACCCTGACTAATATAATCTGTTTTTCTTCTTTTATTTATGCTTCAAAAGACTTAAAGTTTAACTAAATGTGTTAATTATTTTAAGCATTAAACCATTTTACATTAATTACTCAAGCTAGAATGGGACTAATAATCTCCTTTCATCTGGAAGCCAAGAACCTGGAATGTCACATTAATGGGTGAAAAAGAGATGACGTGATTTTATTTAAATAATTAGAATGAGATACAAATTTGCCTGAAATTTTTCAGATAAGGATGATCATGAGTTATTCGTGAACTTAAGGAAAATGAGCAGGAGCCTTTGACTGAGAATTGATTGTGGAGGTGGGGAGAAAGACGTTAAGGGACTACAGTACCTTTTAAAACCTGGGAGACTCAAATTACAGTCTAAAAGTTACAGGTCAATTTGTTATACAAATATAATACAGGGAATTCTACAGAGATTTAGAAAAAAATCTGTTAAATCTGTTACAAATGTAAAATTTTGACAAAAAATTCGTGCTAAGAGCCTTCGCATCTACTAAGTAGTGTTCTTGATACTAGAAAGTAGTTGACGTACTACCAGAGGTGAAAGGTGTGCACCAACGAGGTACAGAAAATACAAAACCTTCCTTCCTGCACAGGACTAAGCCAGATGGGGTCGCAGTGCTGAGAAGAAGAAACAGACATGGCCCTATCCTTACCTTAGTAGCTATCTTCATCAGATAACATCTCACAAAGGAAAAAATATCTTTTTCTAGTATCTCACTGGGTATAAAAACTGCTCTTAGGGACAGGACTCATGGGCCCAGCAGAGACACATGATCAACCCAAAACAAAATCAATGATATTTCTGAAGGGGTTTTATCTGTTTGTTTGTTTTTCTAGCTTTTTGTTTTTATTTTTGTTTTCTTCTTTTTTTTTTTTAAAATCATAATTCTTGTCATGGCAATTTTAAACCTTATAAATATTTTGCTTATATGTTATATTTTGCAATTTTAATTTTATGTGTTTTGTGTACAAATGAGTGTCTAGGTGTCTATATATTTGTGTGTGTGTGTGTGATTATATGTGTGTGTTTGTGTGTGAGTATGTGTGACTCTAGACTAATTTTAAATTTTTAATCTTTGCTTTGTTCTATTACGTTTTCTTTTCTGCTTTTTTTTTTGATGCCCATTTGTTTTGTAATGAGATAGAGAAGGAAATGGAATATAGGTGGGCAGTGAAGTGGGAAGGTCTGGGATGTGGTGAGGTAGCAGAAACCATATTCAGAATATAATGTATGAAAAAATCTATTTTCAATGAAAACAGAATTTCAATAAGCAAATAATCCGTCAGGAAATTAAATCTTGCATTGTAATAATTTTCTTCTGTTTCCCTTATCTCTCATGAATAAAGGGATATGGTTAGTTGTGCACTGGATACGCAAATTATACATGTTTATCTGAGTGATATTAGGTAAGGAGAAAGACAAATAGGAAGAGAGAAAGGTAACTTTAGGTTGTTTATGGGAATCACGACAATTATCAGGGCTTATAATTCAGTGGTTTGAGTTTTTATTCTTCTCCCTACAGCGTTCTTCTCTACATGTTTCTTCCTGTTGTTTTTATTTAAATGTTTTCATATTTCTGGTTTATTTGCTATAGATACTCTATTTTATCTTTAAGTCTCAGTATTCTATCTTCTATGTGACTCATTGTTTATAAAGCTTTTCTCTTAGTTTTCTAGAGGAGTTTCTGGGTTTTTCAATTCCGTTTTCCTTGAGGGTTGAGTCATCTTCAGTGTTCTATCTCCAGATTAGACTCAAGTCTGAGACTGTCTTTGTGATTTTTGTCAGTCACATGGTTTGTGTATTCTTGTTACAACTCATGCATTTATTTTTATTGGTGTTACTTTTCTTACTTTCATCAAGCTAGTTTTGTATCTTCTTTAAACTCTATGAATTCTGTGAACCAAGTTCAGTGTATTCCTTTAAGTTGTGTGTCCTGTGGATCCTGTAGCTAATTCTTATTGGCAAACAGGTCTGCAGCTCTGATCATTTTTAAAATGATAATATTGGCTTAGTATTTCTTATTGTTTTTGTTTTTTGTGATGCAGCATCTATGTGGATTACTTTCGGTATTTTTGAGTCTGATACGGACAGATTAGTGTGGGACAGACGTCAGAAAATGCAGGTATTTTGAGCTTAGAAGTTGTAAACAAGTTGGGTGATACTTTTCTTGGTCTACGTCTCTAGTGTTCAGTATACCTAGTTAAGTACAAAGATTAGATATGGCAAGATATAAGAGAGGATTTTCAGTTTAGTGGTAAGTAGTTATGTTCCTGGCAGAAGCCTAGAGATTCATTGCAGTGCAGAGTGGGATTGTCAGACAAGGCTGAGATGCTGTATTTTGGACCTTGACTACATATGATAGACTAAAGATAGTGCATGGAAAAGGTAGATCTGGTAGACTCACCTCATCTAAAACCTGAAGAACAACAAAAAAGCTCTGTGTTGATAGGTTTGAGATAGTACAGAATGGGCATGCAGGTAGTGGCAGGTAGAGTAGATACTTCTATAATCCTACAGTTAGGTTGTATAACATGGGCCACTGGGTAGACCAGGCCAAGTCACTGTTGGTGCCAGGGATATGCCTAGTGTGTTGAAGAGTAGGGGTGGATGAGAATAGAGATGAATAATCCACAGGATAAACACTGTAGAAGGACTAAAGGAGATATGCCTGGATGGAGAGATTTAATGCGGTGCAAGAGGGACCTGTAGATGGAGGCAGGCTAATTTTGAGGAAGTGTGAGTTCTGTCAGTAGCCTAGGGGTAGCTTGTAGAAAAGGCAAGTATGTATATACAATCACAGGGCATTGGATGTGGAATCCAAACTAGAACAGGTGAGATTAGAGGAAATCATGGATAGGGTAGATCAGAAAGATACACCAGATAAGACCTTGGAGAAGGATGTTCTAGGTCTCAGTAGTTAGAGATTGCCATTCCTCCCACAGTCAAAAGCTCTGATCCAGGATTGTTCCTGTCTGAAGAAACTGTAGGGAGAAAAATAGAGAAGAGCATGAAAGAACGTAGGTCCAGTGACAGGCCCAAATTGGAATACAGCTTTAAGGAAGGCCATGGGCCCTGACACTGCTACTGATCCTGTGGTGTGTTTGCAAGCATGGGTTTCCTCTGAGAGGCCCAACAAACAGCTGAAAGAATCAAATGCAGATACTAGCACCCAACCAATGGACAGAAGCTGAGGACTCCTGTGGTTGAATTGGGGAAAAGCTGGAAGAAGCTGGGGAGGACAGTGGCCCTATGGAAAGACCAGCAGTCTCAACTGACATGGAACCCTTGAGAACTCTCAGACACTGAGCCACCAATCAGGCAGCATACACCAGCTGATATGAGGCCCCTGACACATACACAGCAGAGGATTGCCTGGTCTGTCCTCAGTGAGAGAAAATGCACCTAACCCTTGATAGACTTGAGGCTCCAGGGAGTAGGAAGGTCTAAGGGTTGGGTTTGGGAGTATGAAGACATCCTCTTTGAGACTGGAGAGGTATGGGACTGGGAGTAGGCAGGGGGCAGACTTGGAGAGGGATGAAATCTGAACTGTAAAAAAGGATTAAAGAATAAAAAAATATAAAAAGACAAAATTCAAAAACTTAAATCAGCATTGGAAAATAAAAGATACAGTAAAATAAAAAAATAAAAGAAAAAATTTTGCCATTGAAATCTTGGCAATGGAATGTATTATTTAAGAATTTCATGAATAATAATGTGCCCAGTGTTTGAATAATACAGAAAGTATAACTTGCTAGATGCATTGTTCAAAGTAAATATTTTAGAAAAATTTAAAAGTTGAACATACTCAACAATAAAACTGTCTACAAAGAAAACCTATGACCTAATAACAATTTCTTCATTGAATGCCAGTTCTAAAGATCAATCAAACTAATACCTGCTTCACACACAAAACGAACCAACCAACCAGACAAAAAAACTAAAATTAGATTATACTTTTAAGAGTCAGAGGACTCAAGTATATGTAACCCATTTCTGGTTATTGTTTGTTCTCTCTCTCTCTCTCTCTCTCTCTCTCTCTCTCTCTCTCTCTCTTCTCTCTCTCTCTCTGCCTGTCCTTATGGATTAGCCATCATCAGAGAAACTTCTTCTTACACGGAATGAGAACTATTTAACACTAAATGGGATGTCTTCGTCAAACCTCTCTAATCAGGATTCACAGGAGCCAGAGTTGTAAGAAGATACTGAGAAAACACTGTATTCCAGGTAATACACGATTGATGCACATATGAACTCAAAATAAACTCAAACTATTTGGGTTTCAGTTTTGTCTGGAAAAAATACACATGAGAATTCTCATCCTAAGAAGCTATCTCTATTAACATCCACTTGAAGTAAAAAAAAAATTAGTTGTCTCCAAGGGAATCTCATGGATGCATTAACCACACTTATGGGTAGTCTCCATATGCTTCATTAGATGTCTGACACAAAATAAACTCAGTGGTACTTTTGTTGACTTTTTCTCTCGTATTGGTATATTTTTGTATGTTATGTTTTTCTGATTTTGTGTTCTTAGAAATTCTGCTTATGATTGGGTTACTTGTGAGTTTTCTTAGTCTTTAATTAATTTAATATTCTGTTTTGTTTGCTTTTATTTTCTTGGAAGCTTGGCTATTTGTGTCTGAAAAAGAGGGAGGAATAAGGCATGGAAATAGGTGGGTGGGGAGGTGGGGATGATGTAGGAGGAGTTGAGGAGGGAAAATTATGAATATATATATATATAATTTAAGTGGATAGGCTACTTGTAAACCTTTTGTGAAAATAACATAATATCAAATAAGCTAATATCATTTCAAAAACAAAATCTATAGGACAATATCTCAATTGAACATAAATATACCAATTCTGAACAAAATACTCCCAAACTAATGTAACCATTAGAACACTAGAAATATCACCCAACATCATCACAAATATATAAGGATAGTTCACTATACATAAATATATCCATGTGGTATACCTCATTACTAAAATAAAGACACATCAATATAATTTATCAGCACATAGGGAAAACAACAAATTTGGCAAAATTCAAATTTTGTTGTTAAAATTATATAGGAATAAAAGACTCACAAAGCAGATAATAGTTTTAAAAACTTAGGTATTTTTAACTTGACACTGAAAAGTTGAAAGTTTTTTTTCTAAGATAATAATGCAAGAAGGTCTACTGTAAAATCATCTCTTCAATTTAATACTGAGAGTTTTTTAGTCTTAACAATTAGATAAGAAAAAATGTAATAATAGACATTACAGAATGAAAAGAAATTGTGAAATTGTTTAGTGGTGATATAATTTTATTTTATATTATAGAAAGTCCCAAAGACATCACCAATGTCCTGTTAGAAATAGTTAACAAATACAGTAAAGATGAATACCACAAAAATCAGAACATAAAAATCAGTAAAAAATCTTCTTAATAATTATGAACAATTCAATACTATTGACAGTAAAGAAAATGTAAACATGCGTTGGTTAGATAAAGCACAGAAGGAAAGTTGGTGCCACTAATTCTTTATCAAAGGGAGGAAATTAAAAGATTTTCTTCTTCAATTTAAACTTCTCTACTGATATCCCCATTGTTTAGACATTGTTTAGGCAATCTCGTTGTGAAGGAATCATGGGTGTAGCTTTTCTGTCATTTCTAGGAGACAGGACCTCAGAAGAGACTTCCTGGTCTTCTGGTCCTTAAAATCATTCTGACCTTCTTCTGAAATGTTCTATGTATTTTACATGTATGCACTTGGGCTGGAAACCACATGATCAGTTTAGGTCTGCATTCTGGTTATATTATTCCGTAATGACCATCGTTAGATGAGAAGAGATTGATTATACTTTGATGAGGTGTGAGAACTACTCTCTACTTTAGAAAATTGTAAATAATTATGGTAGTCTAGTAAAATGTTGGGAATAGGTTCTCTTCTAAGGTTTTTTGTGTATATATTTATGGACTGAGTTAAAATGCCATGCATATCCATTGCATAGCTTTATTTTGTCATGGAAATATTTACTTTCAAAGTGATTTGTATATTTGTATATATTTGTATTTAGTATATTTGTATATATACTAAAGATCAATTCCAAGATATTGGGCATGCAAAGCACCAGCTTCTTCTACCCCTAATTCAGGCCCCTAATTGACTATGCAGTAGTTAATGTTGAATTCCCTCCTTTCCTTCTCTCTCTCTCTCTCTCTCTCTCTCTCTCTCTCTCTCTCTCACACACACACACACACACACACATAAACACAAGCAAACAAAACATACTTTAAACAAACTCATCAGGTTCTATCTGTACATTTATATGAATAATAATCATAATCAAAAAAGCCAATAATTTCAGATGAAAAAAAATGAAAGGTATTGAAATGTAAAGGACTTGGGAGGAACTGAAGGGAGGACAGAGAAGAGAAAATGTAGTTACAATTTAGTTTAATTTTTTAAAATAAAAAATAAATAGAAAAATATTTGTAAGTATAAACGTTATTTCCTTTGAAAAAGAATACAACACAGGGAGAGGGAGAGAGGGAGAGGGAGAGAGGGAGAGGGAGAGAGGGAGAGGTAGAGGTAGAGGGAGAGGGAGAGGGAGAGGGAGAGGGAGAGGGAGAGGGAGAGGGAGAGGGAGAGGGAGGAGAGGGAGAGGGAGAGAAAGGAGAGGGAGAGAGGGAGAGAGGGAGAGGGAGGAGAGGGAGAGGGAGAGGGAGGAGGAGAGGGAAGAGAGAAGGGAGAGGAGGAGAGGGGGAGGGGGAGAGGGGGAGGGAGAGGTAGAGGGAGAGGGAGGAAAGGGAGAGGGAGGAGGGAGAGGGAGGGAGAGAGGGAGGAGAGGGAGAGGGAGAGGGAGAGAGGGAGGAGAGGGAGAGGGAGGAGGGGGAGGGGGGAGGGGGAGGGAGGGGGAGAGGGAGGGGGGGGGCTCGGGCGGGTTTGCCTTCTCTTGTGATTATTTTCTTCCTATATAATTGCCTTCCCCAGGTTAGGTCCCTTGCCTTATTTTATTTTGTTTTGTCCCCTTCAGTTGTTGTGTCCTAGAGGCCTGCTCTTATCTGAAATGAAATGGAGGAGTAGTGGATCTGGGGCAGACTAGAAGTGGTTGTATGGGCTTGAAGGAGTGGAAGGAAATTGTGGTCATGATGTGTTGGTTGTGAAAAGAATCTACTTTCAACTATAAAAATTAAGGACCTGTGAACTATATTATTTAATCAATGATATTCATTTAATTTTCTGTCAAATTTTGTACATTGCTGTCCATTGACTTTCAGGTTTTAACATCAATTGAACAGTGTGCTGTTTACCAAACCATTTATATTAGAATAACTAATACATATGGTAAAGAATACATCCTTAGCCTTGCTAATATCTATTGTACACAAATGAAACTTCATGGGAACTTAATGTTAGGCAAGATTAATTTAATTAATTTAAATAAAACTAAATACAAACTAATGTCTAAAAGGAATTAATCTGCATTGTTAAATTTGCGTTGCATGACAAAGTAGTTCATTGAAATATTAAACAAAGATTTAGGCAAGCAAATTGTAGTTTTCTTGCAAATAGAATTATGTACTCTTTAGTAAGCTTAATTAATTGCTAAAATTAGATTATGTTAATATAATGTATATTTCATAAATACACACTAATATTTAACACTGGTCTGTGTATGCCCTACAAAATACAAATTGGTCACTTAAACTGAAGGGGTCAACTTAACATATGTACCATTTTGCTTTCAGATTCCATATTATGATTTAATTGCCCTCCGAATGAACTGTGCTACTGAAAAACCCCCGAGTTTTTCTGGGAACCATGTCGTCCTGGTAACCACTACAATTCTCCTGAGCAAACAGCTACTCTGCCACTAGCAACAATGACTCAGCTCTTAAGGGGAAAAAACCCACTGTCTGTAAGTAGACTGATTAAGCTAGCAACTATTGTTCACCGCAAGCTGAAATTAGTACTAGCCAGTAGAAATATGCCAAGCAAATGTCAACCAAAAATGTAACTGACATACTGGAAAGTCCTTTACCTGCTACAAAAACCATTATAAATAGGAAAAACTTGTACCAACTCCAACCCTGATACATAGGCAAGGCTTGTGCCAGCTCAGGACCTTCCACAGTATACACACTATTGGACAGGTTGGAGGGTCCGAGCTCACGCTTGAATAAAGATTCTTTGCTTTGGCAGAAGAGTTGGACTCTTGGTGGTTTCTGTTGGTCTGTGGGGACCTCATGATCTGGGTATAACAAAACTTGAGTTAAGCAAGTGGGAATACTAAACTGATCACTTGTATTAAATGAACACTCCCTAATAAATTATGCTTTGCAAATTTAGGACTTGAGTTTATGATAAAAATACAAATAAATGACTACTCTAAATAGACCTTGAAACATATTCTTTTGTAATTATGGTATCATAATTAAAGAGACCAAAAAGACACACTTATTTTCCATTTAAAATAATCAGGACTGATGTTAAATAAGTACTATTAATTGGTAATTAATAATAATTACTAATGCATATATTATTTTAATATTATGTGTTCATGGTTTACTTCATATCACCTTTAGTATGAAGTATATTTTAGTGTATTTAAATAATAAATAAAAATTATGTAATAATTAAAAATCTAAGTACCTAATATTTTAGGATATGTGCTCATTATAGCTGAGCAAAGCTATTTTTACTTACTTTATAAAAGACTTGAATGATTATAAAAGTAAAGAACTTAGTATGTTTAGTAGGCAACTATAAATGTATTAGGCAATTATACATCATTATTTTTACAAATATTAATACAGCTCATGTATGTGTTTGTGTGTATATCTGTGTTGTGTGCCATCTGAGCATGCAAATATAGAGGCCAGAGTACTACACTGAATGTTCATTTTTACTAAACCATAGTTTTAGAAACAGAATTTGTCTCTGACCCTAAAGCTCAGTAACTCAGCTGAACAACAAACTCCAGAAATTCTTACATCTCTACTTCTGTGACTTTAGTATTAATGTATGTACTCAACATGAGGGTTTATTGAGTGAATGAATCATGGGAAATTTAAATTCAGGTAACTACACTTGCATGGTAAGTTTTTTATTTACCAGTCATTGCCTCAGTCTCATGAATATAAATAATTAACTTTTTAAAAGTAAAATGGGTGGGTAGGTGGGGAGCACCCTCATAGAAGAAGGCAGAGGGGAGGTGGGATAGGGTTTTGCTGAAGAAGAAACCGGGAAATGGGATAACATTTGAAATGTAAATAAAGAAAATATCCAATAAAAGAAAAGAAAAACTATTCATTGTTAGGAGAATATGTGGGACAGAATAAGTGTTTAGAACATTAAAAAATAATTTTATGTAAACTTCAATTTAAATGGTTTCAATTTTATAATGCTAAAAATCATACATGTTGCAATTACTAAGGAATGATAGTTTCAAATATTATTTGATGTACTTAAAGCATATTTTAAAAAGATTTCTAAAAAACAATATGCAAAATGCAACACAGTTATACACATTGACCTTGAGTTAAATAAACTGGAGAAAAGTCACTTCTGCTTAACATTAGAACATAAATAATGCTAATTTTAGACATAATAGTCCATGTGCACATAAAAAAATTGTGAGGAATATTTACAATTCTACAGAACACATCATGAATTTTTTCTATTTAAGTCTGCATTTTTGTTTTAGTATTAATTTTTAAAGTTATTTTTATTAATTAATATTTATATGGGGATCTCTTTCTGAAAGTCATGCTCAATTGGAAAAACCTGCTAGCTCAGAGGAGTAAACAGAAATTTCTCTACATCCCTGTGGTGAGGACAGAATGCAGAGACAGCTGGGCTCCATACTGAGAGTCAGAAGGGACAGGACAAGAAATATCTATCAGAAGATATTGCCTCGTTTTGAGCTCTTAGCAGCCGGCATTCAATTGAGAACTCTGGAGAAAATACTCCACAAAAGAACCAAGAATATTCTGGGATGAGGAACAATTACTTCTTTAGTCTAAGATTCCAAAAAAAAAAAAAAAAAAAAAAAAAAAAACCCTCTTCAAAATTTTACCATAATCCTTAATAAGAAGTTGAATCTAGACAGACTAAAATTTTTTCTGAAATATGATACAATTTGATTTATAAGAAATATGAAATAATATATAATGTACAATTAAAAACTTTTATTAATTCTATAAATAAAAAACAATATAAATTCTTATGAAACTCTGATAAAATTCAGATTATTTAAGACTACAAATTACAAATAATAAATTATCAAACACAAAATTATTCTAATCTATAATTCACTACTTATCACTTGACAGTTTGAGTTGCTATTTTTAGTATTGTTTTGAAATGTGTTTAAAATAAATTTAAACTAAAATTTATTATTAAGTTTTGAGAATCTTACACATGTATATAATGAAATATGATCACATCTACCCTTTATTTTCTTCCTATAGCTCCTATAATTTACCTTCCAACATGGCCTTTCTCAACTATATCTTTAATTTTTTTATTGTTGGTAACTCATTAAACTTATTTAATATGTTCATGAGGGAATAGTTTGGAGACATCCACTAGAGCATGAAAAGCCTACCAGTGGCTATATCTTTAAAAACAATTGATTATCTTACTTCCTATACCTATCCTATGGCAAGAGTAAGAGATGAGGGTTGGAGATTATCTACATATCTATGTCAGAATTTTGATTGCCTTGATCATATGAATGTCTGTGTAAGTAAACAGCTAGTTTGAGCTCATGACTGCAAAAGCCATGTCAAATTCCAGAAAACTTTTCCTACTATTGCTGTCATCTTTTTTATTCTTCTGCCATTGTTCATCATCTTCTACAGTCTTCGATGATCTTTAGTGGTTGTGAGGTTAATATAAACTTCCTACTTACAACCGAGAACTTATTCTGTCATTCTTAACACTTTAATAAATTAGCATTTCTCCATTTAGTGCTATCTATTACAAAAAAAAAAAGCCTTTGAATAAGGTTGGGAACAAACCATTTTTAAATAACCATAAATATTTAAAGACAATTTATCTTCACAGTAATTTTAAATGGACAGTCAAACACTTGGGCATTAAGAGTATGTATATATCTTGTAAAGTACCCATGCTGTTTCTAGTACCTAAATGGTAACTCAAAGCGGACTAGATCTAGATCTCGAGCTTACTTTTAACATCTCTGTGGAATGATCATAAATCAAGTGTGGTTCATATACTTACATGAAGGTAAACTTTCATATACCTACATATCAAGAAAATACTTATTTAAAAGAATAACTTCTGTACAAATACTAATAGTACTTCTGTAAGTAAGGCAAAGGACATAGTCAATATGACAAATCAGTAACTCACTACCTCACCGATATTCGATAGAAGGATAATATCCAAAATATATAAAGAACTCAAGAAGCTAACCACAAACCCCCCAAAAACAATAAAAAAAATGGGGTATAGAGAGAAAGAGAGAATTCCTAACAGATGAACTTTTAATGGCTGAGAAGCACCTAAAGAAATGCTCAAATACTTTAGCGATCAGGGAAATGCAAATCAAAATGAACCCGAGGTTACACCTTACACCAACCAGAATGGTTATGATCAAAAACTCAGGGAACAGCACATGGGGGTAAAGATGTGGAGAAAGGGAAACACTCCTTTATTGTTGGTGGAATTGCAAACTGGTACAACTGCTCTGGAAATCAATCTGGAGTTTCCTCAGAAAACTGGAAATAGATCTACTTGAAGACCCAGCTATACCACTCTTGGGTATATACTCAAAAGTTGCCCTACCATACCACAGGGACATGTGGTCCACTATGTTCATAGTGGCCTTATTTGTGATAACCAGAAACTGGAAACAACTCAGATGTCCCACAATGAAAGAATGGATGCAGAAAATGTGGTTCATTTACACAGTGGAATACTATTGAGCAAGCAAATTTGGGACATCATGAGTTATTCAGGCAAATGAACAGAACTAGAAAATATTTTCCTGAGTGAAGTAACTAAGAGCCAAAAGGACATTGATGGTATGTACTCATTAATAAGTGGCTATTATCCCACAAAGAACAGAATACTCAGGATACAACTGACAGAACTCAAAAAGGTTAACAAGTTGAAGAGCCCATCAGATTCAGATATAAACTGTCATTCATGAATATGGTAGAGGACTTTAAGAAGAACATAAAGAACTCCCTTAAAGAAATAAAGGAGAATGAAGTCAAACAAGTGAAGGAATTGAACAAAACCATCCAGGATCTAAAAATGGAAGTAGAGTCATTAAAGAAAGCTCAAAGGGAGACATCCCTGGAGATAAAACATCTAGGAAAGAGAATAGGAGATACACAGATGCAAGCATCACCAACAAAATACAAGAGATAGAAGAAAGATTCTCAGCAGCAGAAGATACAAGACATAGAAACAACAGTCAAGGAAAATACAAGAAGAAAAAAAGCTTCTATCTCAAAACATTCAAGAAATTCAGTACA
Organism: Rhabdomys pumilio; assembly: GCA_030674055.1. Lineage (NCBI taxonomy): Eukaryota > Metazoa > Chordata > Mammalia > Rodentia > Muridae > Rhabdomys > Rhabdomys pumilio. The sequence continues at coordinate 12,625,022 of JANHMN010000009.1, read as the reverse complement.
CAATGAAAAGACTCAACCTGAAACTAATAAGTACAGAAAAGAGTGAAGATTCCTAACTCAAAGGGCCAGCAAACATCTTCAACAAAATTATAAAAGAAAACTTTCCTAACCAAAAAAGAAATGTCCATAAACATAGAAGAAACCTACAGAACACCAAACAGATGGAACAAGAAAAGAAATTCCTCTCGTCATATAGTAATTAAAACACCAAATGTATGGTACAAAAACGAAGGACGAGGAGGGGGAGAAGGAGGAGGAGGAGGAGGAGAATATTGAAAGCAGTAAGGGTAAAAGATCAAGTATCATATAAAGGCAGACCTATCAGAATTGCATCAGACTTCTCACCAGAGATTATAAAAGCCAGAAGATCCTGGGCAGATGTTATACAGACCCTAAGAGAACAAAAATACCAGTCCCGGCTAATATACCCAACAAAACTCATAATTACCATAAATGAAGAAACCAAAGTATTCCAAGACAAAACAAAATTTAAACAGTATCTTTCTACTAATCCAGCTCTATAGAAGATAATAGAAGAAAAAATCAAACACAATGAGGGAAACTACACCCAAGAAAAATCAAGGTATTAATCTTTTTACAACAAACCCCAATAAGAGAGACACACAAGCATAATTCCAACTCTAAGAACAAAAATAACAAGAAGCAATGATAATTGGTCCCTAATATCTCTCAACATCAATGGACTGAATTCCCCAATAAAAATGCATAGACTAACAGACTGGATACATAAACAGGATCCATCATTTTGATGCATATAGGAAATACACCTCAGAGTCAAAGATAGACATTCCCTCAAAGTAAAAGGATGGGAAAAATTTTTCCAAGCAAACGCTCCCAAGAAACAAGCTAGACTAGCCATCCAATATTTAACAAAATGGACTTTCAACGAAAAGTTATCAAAAAAGATGGAGAAGATCACAACATACTTATCAAAGAAAAAATCCACCAGGATGAACATCTTATCCCCCAAATGCAAGGACACCCACATTTGTAAAAGAAATGCTACTAAAACTTAAAACACGCATAGAACCTCACACAATAATAAGTAGGAGATTTCAACACCTCATTCTCACCAATAGGCAGATCATGGAAACAGAAATTAAATGGAGACAGTGAAACTAAAAAATGTTATGAACCAAATGGATTTAACAGAAATCTACAGAAAATTTCACCCTAAAAGAAAAGAATATACCCTCTTCTCAGCACCTCATTGTACCTTCTCAAAAATCAATCGTATACTTAGGCACAAAACAAACCTCAACATGCAAGAACACTGAATTAATCCCATGTATTCTATCAGACCACCATGGAATAAGGCTAGTCTTCAATAACAACAAAAACAACAGAAAGCCTTGCGGGGTACTTTCAGCAACATCAACTAGATAAACACTCACATTTCTGGATTATTTCTTCACCATTTTGCGCCCATCACTATACATTTATATATTTATAGCAATCATGCAGCATGCTTAATACCTCAGATGGCTTTTTCCCAGTTGATATAATGAAATCATGAAAACCCACAACAGAGGAAATAATCAGGTCTATAAATATTTGCATCTTTGTTGCACTTCAAGTTACAGTTGCTAGGAAAAATGTTAATGGAAGGCAAAATCAATACGTGGATAAAAGGGAGGCCTTGTGGCTAATATTGTAACTGTAAGTAATTAGAATCACTGAAGTAACAAGAATATCACTGAGATTTAATAAAAAAGTATAAAATGAGAAAAATTATGAAAAAATTATTTGTCTATAATGAATCTATCTCAAAATTACATTTGATGAGAAAGGTTACTTTATGAGCATGAGTACATTGACTTTGCACTCTTAGTGTGATGACAATTTACAGTAAAACAAGGGCTGACAGTATACATTCAACAAAAAGAACATGTTTTTCTCTCTCTGTCTCTCTCTCTGTCTCTCTCTGTCTCTCTCTGTCTCTCTCTCTGTCTCTCTGTCTCTCTCTCTGTCTCTCTGTTTCTCTGTCTCTCTCTCTGTCTCTCTCTCACTCTTTCATGTCCAAAATGCATATGTATCCTGAGATACATATTCAGAAAAATGTGAGAAAAGATTAAATCAAGTCCATATTTAAGGAAAGAAAATGGACAATTTCAAAAAATTGTCAAAAAACTAGAGGGATTTACTTCAACCTCTCATAGTTACCTAAGTTCAACCCAAACTTGTAATAAATCAAATAAAAACTGGTAAATAATAGTTCACTGTACTAGTTAAGATCATCAAATTATATATATTATTTATCACAAATATGAGGCAAAACAGTAGCAGTACTAACTTCTGAATTCACACACACACACACACACACACACACACACACACACACACACACAC